>OU896720.1:3576268-4185643 GCA_918026855.4 Phaedon cochleariae
ACCTCTTTGGGAAGTGCATATTACGCCTCAAAAAACATCCTCATGCCTACATTTCTAAAACATCCCAAAACATCCCAGGGATACCTCCCAGTAGGCAAACAAAGAAATGCCACAGAAGAACAAAAACAATACTTCAATATCCTTCAAAGACCTCTTTGGTCAGTGCATATTACGTCTCAAAATAACATCTTCATGCCAACATTTTCAAAACATCCCAAAACATCCCAGGAATGTTTGTGCTCGCTGGGTAATATATTGTTGCAGATGTACTTTAAATATTCCCAAAGTATAACAATTCATTAGGTAATTTGTTGTAAGCTGTAATTCCCATATCAAAAATGCTTATTTTAGTGCTCGATAGTTTTGTTTTTTCTATATGTATATGGTTCCTTTGCCGGGTATTGTATGAGTGAATGTCAGACCGGAATTATAGGTTCCTTGACAGGTATTCAGGATGCATATTATTGACTAGTTTATGGATGAAAATCAGGGTACAAAATTTTATAAGTTTCCTAACAGACATCCACTGAAGCTGTAGTTGCTTACGCTCTATACTTTCGAATCTATTACACCTCAGAAGAAAACGCATTCATCTATTTTGTAGAATTTATAATTTCTGGACATCTCTGTCTTGACACATAAACATAATAGAAGAGCAGTATTCAAAGTGAGGTTTAATTATGCTATTGTATATCATATGTTTACTGAACTGAGTAAGATCTTTGCTTATTCTATATGCGAATTCATTTTTTTTATATTGTTTTCGAGATATTTTCGATGTACTCTCTAAAAGATAGTTTTTCGTCGATGACAATGCCTAGAAATTTGATGCTCTTAACACGCTCAAGATCTAAATCATTGTATTTAATATTTTCATGAAATGAATCATTCAATAATTGTCGCCTACCTTTATTTCTCTTCTCCAAACCTTTTTCGATAAAAATTGTAACTGACAAGCTAGTGAATTTTTCTTTCATGCTCTCTGGTAAGAATAGTCTTTAAACGCAGTGACATTTTGGGGCATATCATCTGATTTGTCCTATATTGAAATAAAATTCACATTTTTATTTTATAGAAACGAGGGGAGAAAATCTTGGAAAAATCTGGAATAATGAATGTACCACCTCCTCAATTAACATACAGACAGTATTTAACAAATGAAGAAAATTTTGTATTTCGTGTAAAATTTTTATTGTCGCGCGCTTTCGGCTATACCTACAATTTTACACGAAAAAAAAATTTTATACGAGACAAAATACTCAGAGAATAAGAACAAATTGAACGAGATTCAAAATGTTCTTCATTTTATTGATCGGTTACGTGTATGCAGTTAGTACAAATACACATCACAACCAACTGACCAGTAGAACGGAATTTACCAAAAGAAGTGACAAAAAAATTCAAAATGTGGTATACAAGGCTCAATCCTGGGTCCCTCTCTGATCCCAATATTCATAAATTTTATAGTCATCTTGGAAATCATTCGAGATGTTATGATATAAATGCTGATGATACTATGCAATTGCATATTCTCGTAACATCTAAACCATTCACCAATACATTATGGTACGCTCCTGATTGAAATTTTGAAATTCTGAGCTCAAATTCCGATTCAGCATTTGAAATTTATGCGATGTACCAAATTTCATGATTTTAGGATTAACGGTTTCGAGAGTATTGAGGAAAAACGTCTTCAGGGTGTGCTATTTGAGGGGATCCTTCAGAAAGCATTTGCGACAAAAGTTTTTTTCATACTTCCACCCAATCGAGGGGTTCAAACTTGAACGATGGATACTTGTTATTTTTATAGACCCTTCTGTATGATGAATATCAATTTATCATACATTCAAAAAACAGAAGTTCATGGGATATATTTCTACATAAAAATAGCTCAAGAGTAACAAATATTTTTCCAAAACCATCTCGAAAATGGTGAGTGCTATCAAAACTACACAAGAGTACAATTTTTAAGTGAAAATAATGATATTTTCATATTTCCTGGTCAAACTGCCGAAAATTGCATAACAAAATAAATGTGGGAAGAAGTATCCCTAGTCGCACGCCGCTGATCATAATTTCGAAAAATTGTTGACATTCCCCAATGGGGTATGAATAGTTAGGTACATATACAAATTTTGGATATTTCATCACAGAGGACCCATGTTTATTTGAATTGTTTTCACTATTTTAATTCCAAGAATCTGTGGTTGGAATCTTTCTATGAGATTTCGGGACACCCTGTATATTGAAATGATCACAATCAGATCTCGATTCTATCGTTCACAAATGTTTATTGTCATGCATTTCAGACAATTCCAAGATATTTTTGTTAATGAAAACAATTTTTTCTTGATACAACTGGAAAAATACTATGTATCCAAGAATTATGATATCTTGGCATTTCAGATCGCATTGTTATTACTGTCTACAAAACGCCATGCAGATGTATCATCAATGAAATAACATACGAATTGACAAAAAATACCATCGACAACGAAATTTTGATAAATTCGTCAAAATGTCTTCAACAAAAAAGACGTTTGTTGAATGTGTTCACTCATTTCCAACAGTGTAGAAGATTGAAAATGGAATCAAAATTTACCATAATAGTGTTGGGAACCCTTCGGGCAACTTTGATAAATTTCTTGATAGTTTTTACGAACTCCTAAATGAAATTTACGAAAAATATATCAATCACAGCTACATAATCTGCGGGGATTTCAATGTAAACTTTCTTTCACCAAACAAAAAATTAGAAGACTTCAAATTGATACTGGAAATGCTCAATCTCGATATCACAATAAAAGATCCTACAAGAATAACACCAACGACTTCCACAACATTAGACAATATACTTGTACATACAAATCTGGATTACTACGCAGAAACCATTGAATTGGGAATATCTGACCATAACGCACAAATCCTCAACTTGGAACTGGATAATCAAGTAAGTGAAAAATATAACGCAATCTATAAAGAAACCAGAATTTTCAATAGAAAGAATAATCAAAAATTCACGACCTACCTCAATGAGACTAACTGGGAGCCTCTTTATGAAAAAACGGACATAAATGACGGATTCGTATTATTTTATGAGTTGTTCAACTCCTGTTTTCTCAAGGCATTTCCTAAAAAAAGCTCGGTCAGTAGCCACAAAAAATGTTTTAAAGGATGGATAACTACGGGGATAAAAACATCATGTCAAAATAAACGTTTCTTACTCTACCTAAAAAAATACACAAACAACCCCAGGATTCAAAATTATATAAAAACGTATACACGTATGCTAAACCACATCATCAAATTTGCCAAAATTATGTACTTTGGAAACCTTTTATCGAATTCTACAAACAAAGCAAAAACAACTTGGGAAATAGTCGGGCATTTCACTAGGAAAAAAACTGAAACTCGCGAAAATCTTTCTATCCATAAAATGTCAGCTCCAAAAGAAAAAAGCAAGACATTGAGTTCTGATTACTTGAAAATGACAAAGTTCAACAACGTAAATTCCTTTTTTTTTCGCACCA
This sequence comes from Phaedon cochleariae, assembly GCA_918026855.4. Classification (NCBI taxonomy): domain Eukaryota; kingdom Metazoa; phylum Arthropoda; class Insecta; order Coleoptera; family Chrysomelidae; genus Phaedon; species Phaedon cochleariae. The sequence goes on from OU896720.1 coordinate 3,579,799, forward strand.
TTGACCGAAAATGATATTATCAAATGTGTTTCTGCTCAGAAGTCAAAAAAATCCACTGGTTTGGATGATATACCAATAATCACAATAAAAGATAACATAAACGTTCTCAAAGGTCCCTTAACTCATTTGTTCAACCTCACTTTCACTGGAGGAAACTTCCCAACAGCATTAAAAACGTCCATCACGATACCTTTATACAAAAAAGGCGACAAATACGACCTGAACAATTATAGAGCCATATCGCTGTTATCTTGTTTCTCCAAGCTGCTGGAATGGAATGCAAATCAACAACTGATCACCTATCTTGAAAAAGAGAATATAATAACAAACTCACAATTTGGATTCAGACAGAACATGAATACAACCGACGCATCATTTGCCTTATTAGAAAAAATCAACCAGATTTTGGAATCAAAACAGCTCCCTTTGGGGATTTTCTGCGATCTATCCAAGGCATTTGATTGCGTCGATCATGAAATTTTATTGAATAAAATGGAATTCTATGGAATACGTGGATTGGCCAATGACTGGTTCGGGTCGTATTTGTCCCAACGTCAAATGTGTGTCCGTGTCACTCAGAGAAGTAACAACCAAATTCAGGAATTCTACTCGAATCTTGCTGAAGTAACATGCGGTGTTCCTCAAGGCTCCGTCTTGGGCCCCACCCTCTTTTTGATATATGTCAACGACATTGTTGCCAATTTCCCAACAGTCAGCTTTTCTCTGTTCGCTGATGACACGAGTATAGTCATACATGAGCCAAATACAGAAATGCTGGAAATTTCTTCACAGAATATCATGGATGGTATATCCGATTGGTTTATAGCCAACAAACTCTCACTCAACCTTGACAAAACACATAATGTTTTGTTTCAATTATACCAGAACAAACCCGGAATTAATATACTCCTGAACGAGAAACCGATCTGCCCACAAGATTCTACTAAATTTTTGGGGCTCCTTATCGATGAGAAGTTGGACTGGTCCGGTCATATTACACAACTCAACTCAAAACTTAGTAGAGCCATATTTGCATTACGTACCGTAAGACAAAATACGGGAGTATCCGTTGCCAAATCTGTTTACTTTGCCTATTTTCATAGTCTCCTACAATATGGAATCGAGTTCTGGGGTACAGCAGTAAACTCACCTAGCATATTTACAATACAAAAAAAAGCAATCCGAATACTTTTTGATCTGAAATATACAGATTCCTGCAGACCCTCTTTCAAAGAACACAGAATTTTCACCCTAACAAATTTGTACATTTTCAAAGTAACTCTTCTAATACACAAAAAAACGGAATACACTGCTACGCCCGGCTGATATACACACATATCCAACGAGAAAACAAGAGGTTATACTACCACATTACAACTATACCAGAATTCGCAAATCTCCCATGTATACTGGAATCAAATTATACAATCATCTTCCTGAAAGACTAAAGTTAATGTCCAATGGTAAATTCAAAACTGAACTGAAAATTTTATTGCATCAATACATATTTTATTGTATCAGTGAATACTTTCAAACAGACTTTCTCTGAAAATTGCAAACTGTAGAAACAACTTTCTTTATATAATCTGAGTCTGCGCAGTTTACTACTTCCTTATGCTTCGTGCTTTTGACTTATATTCATAATAATTGTAGTTATTGTATGCATTGTTAATGCTCACTTTATTATTAACCTGTATGAATATTCGCCTGTGGGAAATAAATTTACTTACTTACTTACTTACTTACTTGAGTGATACATTTCGAAACAATTGAATGAATTTCAAACAATATGCCTGTATAAGTATTATTCACGATGCCAAAAGTATCTATTGAGAGAATCAATAAATGACAAAAATATCAATTATTACTTTTCTTATTATAATTCAAAGGCTTATTACATTGTTGCTTTGAACGATATGTCCCATTACTACATAAAAATCCAAATGATGTCATAAAACAGTTGTTATAAAGGTTTCTTTTCAGTAGCTATGGATCCATCAAACTTAAAGTCATGAATTCATTTTTTTATTACCTGTCAATACAAAGAGTCTATTTGCGATTCAAACCAACCAGCATTCGACAAAGAACCAAAATCAACCCGTATATAGCAAAGCCGTTACAAGCAATAAAATCTTTTTGGTTTTACTAGTTGACGTAAATCATTTCATAATTTTTTTACTATCCTTTTGGATGCTCGAATTGCCAGCTGCAGATTTAATCCAGGTTATAATCCATGAAAAGGAGAGATGAGAGCTAGTTTATATATTTTTTAAATTTGTAAAACTTTTTATCCCACTCAACAAGGAATGTATACAAAGTATCGCCATGTTTATGATATGAAGGTAAAGCTTGCTTCCATAATAATGAAATACAATAATATTATATGCTTCAATTTAATAACAACGGAAAAAACAACTGACAACTTTTTGTTGAAACCGCTACAATAAATATCATTATAATATTATTTTTATTTTATCAATGATCTTTTAGGAGTATAACCACTCGCTCTATCCACAGCTTTGAAGATGAAAGTACTCTAAATACTGCGTTCTCTGTCAGAATTCTCATTTCTTCCCAGGGAAATAAGAACTCACGACGCAGGCAGGTCAATGCCATCAATGAAGATTCAAAACTCAAGCCTGTAGACTTTCTCTCGAAAGGCGGAACTCAGTATTCCTGATATGATGATGTCTGATACTACCATTCCTGGCAAAACTAGGATGTTTGTTTCGTGCGAGAAACTATTTTACATCTCAAGAGTTTCTCATGATCTACAAAGCACAGATACGACCCCGTTTTAGAACACTGTTGTCGCACAACTCAAAATATCATAATTGAATGAATTCTATTGAATAACAGATTGATTCCTTTATGCACATGGTTGAATAAATACTATAAGTATTGTACGTTAAATATTAGAATCAATTCCAGAGTTTCACGAAACAATTCGAAGAATAAACAAAGAAACCCAGATGCTGTATATCTCCCGTATAGTGGTCAACCCAGCAAACCAATAAGAATTCTCGTTTCACTGGAAATTGCTTAGCAATGCAGCAACCCACTAGTCCAGCATCCCACCACTATACATACCTATTCGGGACTGCTTCCAAGTCGCATTAAACATAGTAGAATCGGAAACCGGAATGCAATTAATTCTCTTTAGAATATAGGTTTCTGTTTGGTGACATCATGTATAGCCGTTAACGGTCTTTTATTATTACACTTGCCGTCGTATAGATTGCATCAAGGGATGGATTAAGATTGGGGAGTGTATAAGAGCACGCAAAGGCGTCGCTAGCCGGAAAGCTAGGGGGCACCATAAAAAAACATAATAGAAAAATCAAATAAGGAAAGTTCAATAAGAAATCTATATATAGAGAATCAATTGAAAAATAATCTTCTAGGGTTCTTTGCGAATTCATTGGTCACTTCGTTGACGAAATCGTTCAAGATTTGGAAAATATGTTGCCTGTGTACATTCATCATTGCGAGGCCATTGAGTCGAGCTTCAGACATGGTGCTCCTCAACCAGGTTATGATTCTCCTAAGGCTAAAAACTGACCTTTCAACTGTAGAAGTCTCACAAGGTAAAGTAACAAGGATCTTCAAAGCCTTCTTAATTTCTGGGAAAAATCTTCTTTCGGAAGTTCTTAGCTCAAAGTGAGCGTTATCATGAGTTATATCACGATGTTCTGAATATGCTGTATGGCAACACAATTGATTTAACAATGAAAGACAGAATTTACAGAAGATATTCAGAATAGAGTGGTATTTTGCAAAACTATTTCACGTCCTCGGAGCATATGAAGCATTCATTATAAATGATTGACTCATTCCGACAAGTACAGCCATGATTATTTTATGTCAAACTGACAGACTTTGCTTCGCTATCCATGATGACATCATTGAGAACATCAACGCTGATTTCTTTTTTCGAGGTATAAAATTCTTTGGATGTATGACGAATTGATCCATCATTCAGGACGTGAAAAGGAATTTTGAATCGAAAAAGTTGTCAAAATTAGGGCGTTGAATAAAATTAGTAACAGGATATATGATATAAAAGAATATGAAGGGTGTTACATCACTGAAATACAGAAGAAGGCACTCAGAATCCTGGATGATGTCGACTACAGTGGGGATTGCTCAGCCCTTATTGAAAAGAATACATAATCTTGACAACTTCCTCTGTATCTTCATTCATTAAACTCTATTAGAGGTTTACTCAAGTATTGGTATTTTCGTAACAAATGCTGAAATCAATTATTATCCTGCTCAGACTCAGATGATAGTACTCTCCACACTGCGTTCTTTTCCAGAATTCCCACTTCTTCCCAGGAAACTAAGAACTCTCGACGATGGCAGGTCAACCCTGTCAATGAAGATCTTGCTGATATTACAGCCTGGAGAACAAACAGCCTCGTTGAATTAAACGCCACCAAAACTCAAGCCTGTAGTTTCTCTAGAAAAACGTAACTTAGTTTGCCTGATATTTCAATCAGCAATATTCTTTCGTGGTATAAAATCATGTCCATGATCAATCGCGAAAGCTGCTCCATAAAAACTCTCAATTTCATTCCGTGCGAAAATCCAAAACACCTTCTCAAAATCTACAATTCTACAAAGCACAGATACGGCCTGATTTTGATACTGTTCTCTCATATGGGGTTTAGCACCCAAACATATGCTGATGTTCTTGAGATTCTATCCAGAGAAGAATCATCGGCCTTGTGGGTGATGTCACACTGACTAATTCTTTGAAATCATTGGAATCATTGGAACACCGTGTATAGGAAGCCTGTATTTTCTCTATAGAGAGACGCAGTATGCCTGATATAACAATATCTGGTACCATCATTCCTACCAAGTCCACTATACAGAGTGTATCTGAAGAACATCGAAAAAATTCAAAGGGTATTTCCTTGTGACATCCTAGCATATAAAGTTTATATAAACATGTGTCCTAACTTGCTCCGTTATTGAGAAACAGGATGTTGAAGTTGAAAGTATTTATTGTTTTTATTTATAACACCCTTGTATAAACTTTCATGGTGCCAAAATTCAGTATGGATGGAGACTGAGAAAGCCCCAAAATTTCAAAATGATTCTAATTGGGGTTATTGAGTATGTCAATAAAAGTCTTGAAAACACCTACATCAAAATTTGAAGTCAATTTATATTGTTTCCTCAAAGACTAAGCTAGATACAGAAATCACACACAGGATGGAAAAGTTGTTATTTCAATAGTTCAATCTAATAAAAATATAAAACTCGGAAAAACCGGTGGTGTACAATGACATTCACCATAAATACCAATAAATTTACCCACTGTTACGCGACTAGAATTATTATTTCGAATTTAGTTGCACTAGAAAGAGCTCCATCAAAGAGACCACAACGTTTTATTGAAATTGATGAAACGACAATTGAAAAATTAATAGAAACAGATTTTTCATGGAAATATTAATACCTTATTGTACCTCGAAAACGAAGCAAGGTAGGACACATGTTTATTTAAACTTTATTTCCTAAGATATCACAAGGAATCTCCCCCTGAATTTTCTTGGTGTTATTTCGATACACCCTGTATATGCCCGCCGAAATTTCCAACAGCAATACTCCTTCATGGAAAAATCATGTTTGATCCATTGCCAAAGCTGATTCACAAAAACTCGGATTCTCATTCCGTATGCAAAAATCTACTTTAAATCTCAAGATCTACAAAGCACAGATACGGCCAGTTTTAGAATACTGTTCTAACATAGGTATGGGATTGAGCACCCAAACATACGATGATGCTCTTAGTTTCCATCCAGAGAAGAGCCATTGGCCTAGTGGGTGATGCCACACTCACTAATCCTTCGACCTCATTAGAACACCGTAGAAAAGTCGGTGTCCTTTCAGTTTTCTATAGATAATCCCACGGGAAATATTCCTCATGAATCTCTGATATAATTCCATCACTAGCAATAGAGATCTCCGACCTTACATTTCTTTACAAAATCATCCACAATCTCATCGACTCTTCCGAATTACTTTCTTCAATTGATTTCTATGTATCGCGAATCATCTCGAGATCAGATATCAGCATTTATATCCATGTACCATCATTTCTATATAGTCCTGTGTATTATATGTGTAGGAAATTGAATAGGTTAGAAAATGTAGACATATTGTCCGTTTCGCTAAAACATACATTAGGAACATTCTATGTTCACAAACGCTGATTTAGTTATTAGTTAACATATTATGTATTCATCAAAGTTATCACAAAACTTTTTGTTATATACTCAAGTAAGTGGATTTTCAATCTGTTCGGATGTATAGTTAGATAATTAAATGGATAAATAAAATACCAGTCAAACGAATATTCGACATGCACATCCTCTCGCTGTCAATCTTGAAAAATGTCGAACAATACTTCACCAATACTCGTTCGTCTATAAAGAACGCTAAAGCTTTGAAATTCTTAGCCTATGGAAGTATTCCCAAGAACTTATAATCTCCAATAGTTAAAAATACATCCAAAACCACTTCCTCTCTCTATCCTCCATTTTCGTGTGCTACAAAAGTTAAACAAAATCAGAGATAATAGATAGACAGAAGCAGACTAGTCGTATCTGTATCCACTCCCTTTCCCTTCTTCTTTGAGAATGAGGATTGCTATTATAACCCCGCTTGCCAGTATTTATATCTCTCTTACAATTCGCTCCTAAATTAAGCTAGTGAATGTAGCTGTTCGAATGAAACTGCAGAGAACTGTTGAAACTTATTGCTTATTGCCTGGCTATAGAGGAAACAAATTTTGAAATTAATTTAGCTTTTTGACATTTTATCTGATTCATAAAATGAGGATTTATTTTTCATTTGCGTTCTTTATTAGGCAATCTAACACATTTTTGTATGGAACTGAACTCCAAGTTATCGCGGCCTCTGCCACAGACAACTTTTATAGTAGATATTATTTTCATGTTACTTGATTATTTGGAATTTTCTCTTCTCGTTTCTACAAAATGAAAATATGAGTATGATTTCAATATATCGGGTGGTCACAAAAAAACCGGAAGTTTTTATTTTCCTCGTGGTTTCATCATTTCTCAACCGAATTCGAATTTCTTGGCGTCGTTACATAGCTGAAGGGCTATAGTATACAGGAATATTCGGAAATTCCATAATGGGCAAAAACCAAATGGCGGATTCTACCAAAGTATCGTAATTTACAAAAACCGCTGTCCGCTGGAGAAAAAGAAAATCAGATTTCTTCCAACCTGTACCAATGTCATCTTTGGCTATTCATTTCTGAAGAGAATGAGTGCTCGAACAACGAAATCTAACAAATAGTCCAGTAGATACACTCATTTCTTTGCAATTTGTTATGGAGTGAATGTGCGTGGAAAATGCAATGCTTCAGTTAGAAATAGCCCGGTGACTCAGTTCCGTATAGTTGAAGCAAAAGGGAGACACCTGACACATTCAGGTCATTTCAAAATTTGTTTTGTTTTGACTACAAAATGAATGAAGTTTCATTATATTTTCAGGGTTTCACGCAATCTTCCTGGACTTACATCTCGATGTCAATATCAACATTTTTCTATTCGCTAGCGGTTTTTGTAAATCACCATTTCATTTTTTTTCAATTATAAAATTTTCAGATGTTCCACCCCAGATAGCACACACTCGCCTAAGGTCATCCTCAATGTGTCGCCAAACGCCTGGAGAGGACGTTCTATTTTCTACAACCTAAGAACATCATCAGGCGTAAATTTAGCGCTGTAATTGTCCTAAATGAGTTCTTTCAGTGACAGCCTGAGGATGTAAAGAATTTCGTGCCTACGGACGTCTTCAGATGACATTCCATGAAATAACGTGTCATCGAAGACAAAAGGAAGAAAAAGAAGAACTAGAATTGAGGTTATGTCTCATGATAGTCATGATTTGTTCAAGATACATCGTGATATATTGATGATTATATCAAAATTATTAGAGTATTCATTGAATACCTTCATCAAATCTCTATTTCACAAAATGATTGCGAGAAGAACTTATTGCACAGAATTAAAAGATAACAATAACAAAAGGATGATAATCTCTGTTGATGACATTTCTCTCAGGTAGCAAGAAACAATGGTGAGTAAATACTAAATAGAATCATTGATAGTACCGGACATGAAATATTGATACATTCATATACATTATTTATTGTTTCAGGAGGTTATTGAGAACACAAACTTGATGATATCATCATAGCAAACATGTTTTATTCCAAGATAGCTTTGCTTCTTCGGAATCTATAAAATATTGTATGGAAGCTTGAACTTTCAGTATGAATTAAATAAAGGTAGCTACCTGAATCAAATCATTGTAGTAGGTACTGGACATGAAATGTTAATAGATTAATTATTTGTTTCAGATGAAGTTATTGAGAACACAAGTGTCATCAGAGCAGAGATGTTTCATTCCAAGATATTTTGGCTTCTTCGAAATCTATGTGAGATTGCATATGCATGTTTGCACTTTCAGTATATTCAATAAAGGTAGGTACCTAAATCAAATCATTGATATAGTAGGGACTGGAACATGAAATATTAATGGGTACATTATTTGTTTCAGGAGGTTATTGATAACACAAAATGATGATATCATCAGAGCAGAGATATTTCATTCCAAGCAGATATTTTGGCTTCTTTGGAAATTATGAAAGATTGTACATATGCAGACTTGAACTTTCAGTAGATTCAATATTGGTTGGTACCTATAACTACATAAATTATATCATTGATAGTAAGTACTGGAAATATTAATACATTGTTTGTTTCAGAAGGTTATGCAAAACACAAACTTGATGATATTTTCATTCCAAGATAGTTTTGCTTCTTCAGAATCTATAAAATATTGCATGAAGGCTTCAACTTCCAGTTGATTATTCTGCATCAGGAATGTCCAGAGTTCAGAAATCAAAAACAACATGGAGAAATATAACTATCAATAGGCAATAACTTTTAGTAGTGCTCAACAAGAAGCTCAAAAACATTTCTTTGGAAAGGAAATTGAAATTTTTCAGAATAAGTTATAAATAATAGAATGTAAGTTTTTCATTTGGTTTTTCATTTGAACCTATTATAAATAGAGGGAAGTTTTGCAAATATCATGAGATCCATATTATTTTGAAGAAATTATCATTTGGATAATACAAGGTGAGTCAATAGTGTGTTATCCTTGTTTATTAGCCAAACCATCAGATAAATAGATATATATCTGACGGTTTGGCTAATATCGAAGGAGAACACACTATAGTGACTCATTCTGTATACGAATAATACTTCCCATAAATCTTAAACCTCCTTGAAACATCATCAAAAACCGCCTCAAGTTGTTACCATGATGTCCTGAGGTTGTCTCAAAAGATTTTATAGGGATGTTCTGAGACGTTATTAGTATGTAGAGAATGGTAACAGGAGGACGTCTTGAGAATGTCCTCAGGCTCGCTCTCGACGTCCTGAGGACATGATTGTGAACGCCTCAGAAGGGCCTCAAAAGGAATTTGTGCTATCTGGGACTGCATTCAGCTTTGGAATGGCATCAAGAAATCCAAACTCGATTGAATTCTGATGAAGCCAGAAGCAAACTAAAAGTAATTCTTATCACGGGATTGGCATATTCACTCCATAACGCTTTGCCAAAAAGAACGTGTTTCTCCTGGACTAATTGTTCGATTCAGATGTTCGAGTGCTCATTATTTTTGAGAATCAATGATCCTAAATTGTATCGAACCTGATCAGAAGAATACACATTTCTTTATTCGCCAGAGATTTTTGAAAATCACAAAAATTCTGGATTCTCCACCATTTTGTTTCTTTCAATTATTGGATTTTCAAATGTTCCATTGTGTACTACAGTTCTTTGTCTTCGAAATAACTCTCAGAAATCCATATTCCATTGAATTTTCATGAAGCCTGAAGCAAAATAATAATAATCGTTTATACGAGATTAGCACATTCACTCCATAACAAATTGCAAGAAAATGAGTGTACCTACTAGACTATTTGTTTTATTTCGATGATCGAGTACTCATTCTCTTCAGAAATAAATAGCCTAGGATGACATCAGTACAGGTTGGGAAAAATCTGATTTTCTATTTCTCCAGCGGTTTTTGTAAATGACAATACTTTGGTAGAATCCGCCATTTTGTTTTTGTTCATTATGAAATTTTCAAATATTCCACTGTATACTGTAGCCCTAGCTATGAAACGACGCCAAGAAATTAAAATTCGGTTGAGAAATGATGAAACCACGAGGAAAATAAAAACTTTAGTTTTTTTGTGACCACCCGATGTGTGCAGTAGGACAAATCAAATGATTTGCCCCAAAATGTCACTGATGCGTTTGACAAATTTCTCTATCAGGAAGCCTGAAAGAAAAATCCAATAGCTTGTCAGTGACACTTTGTTTGGAAAAAAGTTTGAAGGGAAGAAATATAGATAAATTGAAAAAATATCGAATTTTTACTCAGCTTTGGACATCTCTGCAAAATTTTTCGCTTTCTCTGGAGATGTTGTTGCTAATGTGCCGTCGGCTTTGGAGAGTGATGGACAATCAGTGTCAGTCATGTCTGAATTTACCTAATCCTAATCTCACTATATGGAATAGGTCCTTCATCGTTCATAACTTCATTACCATGTAGCATTTCAAAATGCCACATTTCCTTTTTCGATGAATAAGTTGAACTTATTGTTGGATTTGTATTGGGACGCGCCAGATAGATAGACAACTAAAAACATTTCTGAAGGTCAAGAGGTGTTTAAGAGTTCTGGCGCGCAGAGCGACAGGGAGCAGAAGGTAGTAGCGAAGGTGACTCGTTTATTTTGTGTGCGATAAGGTTTTTTTTGGATGAAAACACTTCAACGTTATTGGATTTGTGTGCAGATTTTCTGAAATATCCTACGCCTAAATGAGAAATTCGAAGGGTCTTTGATCGAACGATCTGGAATCAGGATCTGTTGTTTAATTAGACAACCTTTATCGGTCACCTCACGCATTTGACACACACTCCACGTTTCTTTCTATCAGAAAAAACCCTTCTCGGAAGGTTAGTTCGGATACAGGTCTCTATCGAAGTTTTGGTGCATCAGGGTTTTTTGGTGTAGCTGGTACTCTAACTATTACTACGAAAAGTTACTTATGTAGACAAACATCCTTATTTTGAGACAAAATTATCCTGATGACCATATCTCGAGCTATACGAGATGCCGATATAGTGGACGAAAAAAGTTAGGATCCCTGGAAGTAAAAACTGGTATTCCACTGCTGTCTCATATAATAGGACATCACAGAGATATTTTTGATTTTTTTTTATCGCTTGGAGCGCACGAAAGGGAATCCCTATAATGCTCAAAGATTATTTTTTCTTTACTTGATGAGAGCATTTATCTACACTATCACGTTTTCGTGAATATTCAAAGGGCGTATAAAAAAAAATTGATCGTCTGAATGCATTTTTGTCAAACCCATCTAAACGTATGTAAACTGAAGCATAGTACTATGACGAGGTAAATGCTTACTTTATTGTTGATGCATCATTTTGGATAGGTATATAAATATTTTATATATTAATACATACGAACATACGTCAACGACACTTGAGACTATCAGTATCACAGTGTGATAGAATAAAATTTCAGTTGGGTGGGAAACACTGTTACTTTATTTCACTCAATTGTCACTCATGTCAAGATTGAACGTCAGTTTTTGCATTTAGTAATCTGGAAAAACTTGATTTCAGTATTCACTTTAACTATAAATTTCGTGGCGCCCTCTCTCTTATTTTTGGTAGATAATATCTTCACATTTTTTATTCACTCCTTACCTCACCCCAAAATACTCTCTGATGAACAGCTGCCGTCACCATCTTATTATTAATCAGAGATACTAATTTAAATTCTGAATCTAGAAAAGAAGAGAAAGTTACAACCAATTCAAGATAATTGTTGTGTGTGTATGATAATTGTGATCAAACATGTTCGGCTACACTCGATTCATCCAATCTAATCTTATTTTGAATGTACGAGATGTTCTTCGAATCTTGTTTTTATGGAATACCCAGTTAGGCCTATATATGTTTTTCTTCAATCATTACAACCAATTTGTTTTGACCAGTCTCTGGAAACCATATCAAATCCTTTTGTATATTTGGAATCGAACGGGATTGTGATTCTCTTCGAATTGTTTTCATCCACTTTAAGAATGTATGTCCACGAATCAGTTTATTTATATTTTTGATATCTCAACCATTCGACACCTGTCACTTCATGAATAACACTTCTTCCAACATTGACACTATGTTTTTTTTTTTATGTTCTGAACCAAGGGAAATGAGGTAGGAATTGGTGTTTTTCTCAAATTTCTGGAGATTATATGCCTCGGGGAACACCTGCCTTGGCAATGTGTTCCAGAGCCTCGCTGTTCGTTGGATGAACGAGTCTTTGGAAAGAGATGTTCTGCAGGTCTCCAAAGTGACTACGAAGAGGTGCGGAGCCTCAACTCGACGGGTTAATCTCGCGGGACTGCCAAGGGAGGAACAATTGTTGATATTTCAGAAGATCATAGTCCATGAAAATATCTATAAAATATAGCCAGAATGCCAACTTTTCTACGGTGTCCCAGAGAAGTGAGTGAGTTTGTGAGCGAGACATCACCCACGAGACGAACTGCCCTTTTTTGGACAGAATCCAACAGTTCCAGGATATGTTTGGGTGCTGCACTCCAAATAAGGAAACAGTATTCCAGGACAGGTCAGATCAGTGCCTTATAGATTATAAGCAGCTGACTGGAAGTCCTGGCCCGAAACAGAAAACCAAGTTCTTGGGATGCACTTTTAGCAATTGATCTCACGTGATTTTCCTAAGAAAGGTTATTGCTGATAGTAATACCAAGCATCGAAATGGATGTCTTCAAGGGTATGGTTACTCCTGACAAGCTTATGTTGGGCACAGTGAGATCGGCTTTTCTTGAGAAAAGGCATGCTTGTGTTTTGTTTGCATTGAAATCTACCAAGTTATTGGATCCCCCCCATTCGAGAATTGTTGCCAAATCCATATTCATATTGTCAACATTTCTCTCTCGTTCGTACGAGAAAATTGACATATTTTATGTTGAAGAGAATGATTGAATTCATTACCAATAGTTATGTATCTGAATGTGTTAGTTTCCTTTCTAAAAACATCCAATTTTCGCTATTTTTGATTACAAGAACATGTCTCCTTCGTCAAACTAATATTTTTCGAGGGCAACAATATATAATAATGGGCACCTACCTATATCTGGGACGCCCTGTATACCAAACCATATTCGGACTCTCGAATTTCACGTAACAAAGGAGGAATCGTCAATTTTTATCTGGAATTCTTCGAATACCACCGACATCCACCGTGATGGGTCGGATGTCAACGTATCAGATTTCCCAATTATCTCTTATTGAGCTTCCATTGCTTGAGTGCCCTTCGGGGAGAGTCGCGTTCCGAGTAGTTATTAATCACTAGTTGATAGCAGCCAGTGCAAGCATCCTTTGATCTTTTCGAAATGACCGATTAATATTTCACACATCGTGGAATCAATTATTACGCAGAATGTGGCTGGGTAATCCTTTGAAGCTGAATTGGTCCGTGAACAGCCTACACTGAAAGAAAAAAACTCATGAGTATCACAAAACTAATTTTTCTACGGCTATAACACAAGACTGCTTTTGTTTTACTGTGTTCGATACATCAATGAGGTACTTTGTATGTCATCAACTTTATTTCCGTATATGATATCACAATGACTACATTGTATTATTATTGAGAAAAAAACTCATCGCCCATGGAATGTCAAATTTCAGGAAATGACAGCTCTGTCTAATAGATGAGCATTACTTGACAGGAAATCAGATACCTAGAAGACGAAGAAATCAAAAATGCCATTTCATTCTCGTAGGAAATCAAAATCATACCGTGCTCGTTAAACAATCTACTATTCTATACTCTATACTCTGTGAGATAAAAAACTCAATTTATCAATTTGAAATGAAGAACATCCAAGTCATTTTCATAAGGACAAAAGGGCATAGTGGTATTTACGGAAATGAGATAGTAGATGCAGCTGCAAAAGATGCTACCTCATGCAATGACTTCCTTAACATTCCATGTTATAAAGATCTATTTCACTTATTCAAAAACAATATTTATATTGAGTGGGGCAATTACTGGGGAGAAATAACAGAAAATTCAAATAGCTCATATTTTAGGATACATAAAGAACTGTCTAATAAAATAAATTATATTTACCATCATGAAGCAAATGAAAAGTACTGTACTATTATGACGAGATTGAAAACAAATCATGGATGTTTTCCATATCATCTGAATAAAATAGGGGTGATAGATTCTCCCTTATGTAACATAGATAATGAAATTGCGGATCTAAATCATATAATTTTTAGCTGCAGAAAATTTCCTAGAAATGATCTCTTTGAAGATCTTGTGAAGGTCGGGGCTCAGCTACCGACAACAGTAAACGTATTGCTTACTACAGGGGACAAAAACATTTTTGACATATTGGTCAAATTCATAACAAAAAACAATATTGAAATATGAACGAAAAATTTAAATTGTGTGTGGCTGAAGGACTAATGTCCATGGCCATTAAGGTAGGAGAAAAAAAAAAACTCTATACGAATGTGAAAACTTCACAAACGATAAGATTTCCACAAGATTCTTAAACATACAACATGTTTCGCTAACACAGTAGCTTCGTCAGGTGTTATACTGTTACAATGAACTAAACCAACCTTTCACTTTCATAAATTGCTGATCAATCGAACCGCATCATGCACATTTTTGCTCTGAATTCAACATTGAATATTTTCGCCAAAATTCCACTTATTGGGATGCGGTTTTCTTCATTCTGAAGATTGATCAATTGAGTATATGACAGATAGACCGCTGATGGAAATACATTTCAACCTCTGACTATACAGGGTGACAAACAAACCTCTGCAAAATATTGAAAAATTCTCCATACTCCCAATTTGATGGAAAATTTTTGAGATTTTTTTCAACCATGTTTTCATAATTCTCGAGCATATTCCTCGAAATGGTTTCGCAATTTTCCTCTGATATTTCCAGATTTTCGAGAAAAAGATTTTTTTCGAAAAATGTGATAATTTGTACTACTGCAGACCAGAAATATTCTTATTCGTAGCTCAAATATCACAGATTTCATCTTGGATGAGTTATTGTGACCTTTATTGTATGAAATCTTATATTGTTTTCATACAAAGTGTTTGGCAACAATATTTGATAGATATTATTACAGGAAGACCGAGCACAACACATTGATCAACTTGTATAGTGTTCGTGATTGAATGACAGCAACTTTCCTTGAAGTTGCAGAAAAAAAACGGGAGATAAATTTTTTCTTATTATTTGAGTTATGGGTAACTATTCGTCTATCAGTTACCCATCAGAAAATATTTCTCAAAACATAACTGTTTGATGCACCGGGTGTCAGCATACTCATTAGACAGGCCATGGTTTCCAGAGTACTATATAGAGGTATAATATTCAAATGTGGCAGGGGATTCAAGAATTGGAAAATTCTTCAATATTTCATACTATTCCATCATTTCCATATTCGTCATGATATGTTGGTGCATCTACGTTCGCAAAAACTGACACTGGAGTCAATAGTGTCACGAATAAAACGGTATTTCAGTTTGTTCGAATCATGAGGATTTTATAAACCTTTAGTTAATCAAATCATTTGTTCACACTGAACTATGAATACTGACCAAGGAACTCTCATGTGAAACGTGCAAACCTATAATGGATATTGGATATGAGAGTTCTGATGAAGTTAATCTGGTCATTTCTGATCATCTGATCATAGATTGACAAAACCGTTTGGGGCTACTCCAAACTATTATTGCCTATTTGAATATTATCTCTCGCAAACCAACCCTTACATACTATCGTTCCTCATTCTTCCTACTGCGACTATTGAATTTCACCATCACCAGAGAATAATAAATAATAGAGTTGTCCATAAATAAATTTGAATACTGAAATCTGAAAATCTGAAATAAGTGACATAAGTGTCCCAAATAACATTGATGATGAAATGACATATTACAGATTGAAAGCTGGTGCACCAACATGATTCTCAACTAATCCAGAAGTGAAGTCCACAAAAACTAATTTTTCTTCCAAAACACTTCCATCAAGGAGCTTAGTAGACTCCTTGAATAATATTTCATCGAAATAAAGCCATTTCATTTATCGAACTTTCGTGATGCTTCTACATTAGTTGACGTTTTCAGGTTGGCAACTATTGAAGCGAATCTCCCATTACATTAGTGAATTGCTTCAGCTGCGATATTGAAACTGAAATCAACTCAAAATAGTAAACATACCAATAAAAATCAACCTAATTCGGTCATAGTGAAGATGGTGTGTGCAACATGAGTACAAAAAGCATATTAGTTGCACCCATCATAATTGCAGATCTCGCCATCTTCTGCAAACTTCATGAATCATCCAACAAACATACACTTCTGCGCAAATATACAAATTTAGTGACAATCCTGGTGGGAAGATAAATCGGTGTGAAGTTTAATCAGTGTTAATTCCAATAGTCTGGGATCGGAAAAAACAATGAAGAGTGTATGTTAGAATGTGATGTTCCACCTCCATTGTTCCGTACCTACCAATTGTTTCTCATCATCAGTAGGTATGCGAATCAGAATGTCCTGGACCAAATTCGAGTGTAAAACTCCCGAAAACTCATCAAATGAACTTATACGACTCGAACGAGGAACATTCTTCTCGAGCATAAAGACCTCACACAAATGACCATTGTCCGGAGTTGTAATAAAGGACTTTTCGATGGGTTTTTTAATCCTTTCGTCGATGGGACTCCATTCGCAAATTGAATTCGCGGGGATGGCGAGACATATTAGTGGATGGCGTTCCCTATAATGGCATTTCAGATACTAATAATGGAATGGGCATTGTGCTAATGCCCTAGGGACCGCTAATTGTTTGTATATTGTCAATTTGCATCTGATGAATTCCACGGAACGCCAACCGATTCTGAGTCCGAATTAAAAATTTCACAATTCAATAAAAGAATAATTGTTTTATGAATATTTGTTCGTGTAACCCCATGAATATTTTAGCATCAGAAGCGCGCCTATATATCGGCTATTATCACCCACCGCGTTCTGTTAAAGGGTTAAAACTACGTTCGTATGCGGTGTTCTCACCCCAACTTACGTTGATCGTATGCAAATTATATTTTATGCGTGTGTATTTCGGAAGTTATGTTCGTAGTTAGAAATATTCCGGAAAGGGAGGAATTGTTCATACCATAAATGTCACACCGATCACACTGGATGATATTTCTGATGTGCGCTACATGGAATAGCGATCCAAATTTGCTGCGAAGTACAGAAATACTTCGCAATTTCATTATTCATGCACGGAAAAAAAGTTTTGTTGCACCAAGAAAATTATTTTGGTTAATTTTTCCTTGTTGAATTGAACAAAATGTCGCGAAATCAACAAAATATATATCCATTCCAAATAAGCGACCTTTTCAAAGAGACAAAATATCGGAATGTTTGCCTATTTTAGCAAACGTTTTATTTCATTCAACAACATTGATAGTTGATATAAGAAAGATTTCGTTTATTCGAATGTCATTATTGTCATTTCATATTGTTCATCTCATCTTATGAATTTTGTCTATTTGACAAAATCGGGTTATTTTTGACAAAGATTTAACGATGAACATCATACTATGATATTTTGACCACCGGTGTCGACTATAAAAAAGCACCGGTGGTTTACTGTTTTTTAAATTGTTTTCTACGTTTTACAAATCCTAATGTCTTCCAGTTTGTGTAACAAATTCAGCAAATGAATCGTCTGTTCTTTAATTGTTCCAACTTTAAACCAATCTCATATTAAGTAAGTACTTAGTTTCATATGAGTTTGATGTTGTTTTTTATGCATACCATTTTTCTTATAGATGTCTTGAAAAAGGAAATAAACATTTCCGAAAGCTCGGCTAAATAACGAAGAGTTCACTTATTTGATGCCTAAAATTTTGACTGCAACCCTATGAAGAATTGAACCACCAGAGATTCATCAAGTCAAGTAGCTTGATATTTTAACAAACTACTTGACTTGACTTGAAAATCAAGCTCGTGGCAAATTACGTACTTGACTTGACTTGAATTTGAGATATTTATTACTTGACTTGAAATCAAGCTACTTGATAATACTTGATCTTGATACGCACGAGTCGCACGGCGTATATTTCTGCAAGCTCGCTCACGCTTAGACAAAATACGGGGGTTCCCCGAGATCCGAGCTGACTGAATCGATCGCGCAGTCAGTCTTACGATACCATATTCATTTCATCTATTATATACAGGGTGACTCACGGTCGATGGTAGGTTAGACGTTCACGTTTATGATAGGAACGCAACGCAGGATTTGTCTGAAAATTTCGCATCTCGCATTTCATCACCGGTACTATCGATCTAATATATTTTCAAAATCACGACGTTGCCGCTCCTATAGAAAAGTAGGAACCACTTTGTTATTTCGAATTGAACACGCTGTATTTTATTGCATTTTCAGATTCTCCTTGAAGAGTTGATTTCATCGATACATCACACTCGGGGTATAGCGGAAAAGATTATGGAGATATAGAGTGCGAAAAATCGGGATTTTTCAACTTCAGGAAATTTTTGTGTATGCGAAATTTTCAGAAAAATCCCGCGTCGCGTTCTCCATAAACGTCTAATCCAATAACATCGACCGTGAGTCACGCTGTATAGATACACCATAAAACTGCTGAAAATCAAGTAGCTTGATAGATCTACCTGATTTTTCAAGTACTTGATAAATAATTACTTGACTTGACTTGACATTAAAAAACTTTCGCTTGACTTGAACTTGACTTGATTTCAAGTCAAGTCAAGTCAAGTAGCTTGAATATCAAGTCAAGCCGTGAATCTCTGGTGTTTGTTTCTAAATCACTAGTATATATATATATATATATATATATATATCCTACTTTCCCAATCTGAAGAGTCAGAAGTACATGTGGAAAGGTTCAATAAACCTTCATGCATTTTCGGAAATCTAGGCACTATATCTACATTAAAATACGGTGTATGGGATTATCATGAAAGGGTAGATAGTAATAACATATTATTACCTACTAAGAAAACAAATTGAACAGTGGTGAACTATTGAGGTTTAGTTGATCGTTGAGTAAAATGTTGGAATTTTTGAGTTTGTTGATTTTTAATGATTCAAAATGATTGAGTTCTATTCCTTCATTTTCTACGTGTACAATTTCAGAATTATCATCAGAACTATGGTTATCTTTCAATATATGGTTGGTGTATGTTGAATTCGTTATCTTCTTCGAAAAAATTCGTCTCATGTTCATGAATGTGCTGATCAAAAGTACGACCTGTCTGACCAATATATACCTTATATCAAGATCCACAGTTGAGTTTGAATACCCTTGATTTTTTGAATTAAGATGTTTTGTATTGAGAAGGAATATTCTCAGATATACTTATGAACCCGAAAAAATGGATATATATATAAAGAAATACATTGAGAATTCGCATTCTCCATGCGTTGAAAATATTAATTCTTTCTCGGTTTATTCAACAGGAAACAACTAATTTCCTGGCTATATGCCACTACGAATATTGAACTACATCTATATTGAACACACGATAAGAATTTGAAAGCAAAATCTTCTGAAGTAGAGAATTTGCATTTTCCTTCATATAAATAAGATATGCATATAATTTCATTCTGAATATTCAACAGAGATCAACTACTATCCTGGCTATTTGCCACGTCGAACATTGAATTATATCTGTTGAATATCCAAAAAGAGAGCATGAAAAATCAAAATCCTCTGAAATTGAGGATTGACATTATCTCTCAAATCGTATAGAATGATATGATGTACTATAACTTACCAATATGTTCAGTATTGAAATGAAAATTGAAATGTATAGGAGAAGTATACTTGTATGAACTCTGATCTTGATGAGCTCTTGGAACTTCCAAAAAAATCATTCGTATCAGCGATATGAGAATTATATCTCTCACAAACAGATTATATGACTTAACTCGAGTAAAACTCATTTCGAATATCGTATCCTCATCAGTAACCTGAAGTCCAGTTATACTTTCAGCCATTCTTCAGGATGTACACAATTTTCACCTCCCTATAATATAACTAAAACTATAACGAACTGAAATCTGAGAATAATAATTCGTTGACATGAGCACTGTCATCGGGCATTTGTTGTGTGTTGTGAAGATAGTATTAAAAAATGCTAATATCTCAATTGAAATAGTTCATCTACCTGAATGAGTTCTTCATTTGAAATGAACATATTGTCACATTCGAAAAAATCGAGAAAAATTTTTTTTCTCCAATTGGCAGCAAATATTAATTTTGCTGACACATATCAATCAGCAAAGTATAACTTTGCCTGCCTAGGCAGCAAAGTGGTTACTTTGCTGATTAAAATGTATCAGCAAAATTAATAATCCATAAATCGTTCATAATTCCCTTCATATTTCATCCGAGACTTCCTTGGCAACAAATTCAACTCCATATTTTTTGCCACCTCCCTTATTTCTGGAGGTTTAAGTACTTCCATCAGGTCGCTATCACTGTCCATTATATAATAATTTGAATATACCGATATCTTTTCGCACAAATCAGAAATTTTATGAATTAATAATAATAATAATAATAATATGTATTTATTGACAGAAGTAAAATATAAGATAATACAATTTTCAATAGAAATGTCTGCCAATGGGTAACAAGATTGGATAACTCCATTCTTACTCTTGCACCAAGAAAGAAGAAAAAGATTTATATATACATACACGATAATTTAAATTTATGATAATTTAAATACGACACACACAGGAATATATTGAATCAGGATATTAATGGTAGAAGAACACATATTGTGAATTAACATACGATAATAAGTATAGAGTTGGAAAATATTTGACATGCAATTATAACTTTTTCACTTCACATGCATACAATTTATTTTAGGTGAAAACTAAACATGAAATATATAATTAAAAAAAACAAAAAAGATTGAAAAGAGGAAAGAACACTCGCATGAGATAAACTTGGACATTGCGTACATCTACTTGTTTAAAAAGTTTTGTTTGAGAGAATATCTGAAACTAGCCAAAGATTTTGCCTGGAGGGACAGCGGAAAGTCATTGTACAATTCAGCTATTTTGTAAGTGAATGATCTTTTGAACTGTTCGGTGGAATGTCTAACAATGTGGATCCTTTTACGTCTGATATTGACATGGTGCACATCGGTCCGATATCTTATTTTGTTGTAGAGATAGGGTGGTGTGTGGGTAGTGAC
Source organism: Phaedon cochleariae (assembly GCA_918026855.4). NCBI lineage: Eukaryota > Metazoa > Arthropoda > Insecta > Coleoptera > Chrysomelidae > Phaedon > Phaedon cochleariae. The sequence continues at coordinate 3,601,286 of OU896720.1, forward strand.
AATTTTGTGATATAAAACTGAGGTATGAAGTGTACGCCTATCAGACATTTTCAACCATTTAGCTTTCTTCAGTGTATATGAAACTGGATCCCGTTTTCTGATTCCGAAGGAAAATCTCAAGCACGAGTTTTGAACCCTTTGAATTCTATTTTGTTCATTGATGTTCAGAAAATAATGGTAAACCACATCACAGTGATTGAAGGTTGACAATATCAGTGTGTCACAAAGAAGTAATTTAGTTTTAGTGCTCAGGGCGTGTCTATGGGGATACAATATTTTCATTTTACCATATGCCTTTTGGATCAACAGTGATATGTGCTTTTTGAATTTGAGCTCACCATCTATTGTTACTCCTAAGTTTCTCACTTGATTCACGACAGGTAGTTCAACGTCGCCAATTTTAATACCCAAACCATCATCACCAACTCTCGACCTAGTTCCATGTCGTCCGAAGGCTATTACTGAACATTTGGCAATGTTTATATTAAGTGCATGTTTTTTTGAGATATCGACGAAATGGTTCAATTCTTGATTTATATCACTTACACTGTCTGATATTTCATTGAGTTTGAATGAGTGATACAATTGCGTATCGTCTGCATACATATGATATTTCAATTTATTCAAGCCAATGGATAATTGTGCGGTATAAATTGTGTAAAGTATAGGCCCGAGAATTGACCCTTGTGGTACACCTGAAGTTAAGGTCTTACAATCTGATTTCACGTTCTCTATTTTCACTAATTGAGATCTGTTCGAGAGGTATGATTCGAAGAATTTAATCGAGTTTGGTGATAAACCGTTGTAATGTAGTATAGAGAGGAGAAGTTGGTGATTTATGGTATCGAAGGCTTTGCTGTAATCGATCAAAATTAGAGCTGGGTGTAGGGTTTGTTGAAGTTTCTCGTGATATATGGAGCATGTTTGTCGAATAGGGAGTGTATGTGGAAATAGAAGTAATCAATTTTATCATCAATATCGTCTATTAAGTACATAGGAATCCAAGGTAGCGAATTCAAATCGTTGGAAAAGTGTTCAATATTGAAGTTTTTGAAGTTCCGAAAAGTTTTTAGGGTTTGGATATCACATTTCTCGAGCCCTACATCACAATAAACCAAAAAGTGGTCCGTAAGATGATGTAAATCTAGCGTTCCCCAAACATCAAGTTTTAAATTGTCATGAACGATAATATAGTCCAATAAGGATGATGAAGTCTGTGTAACTCTGGTTGGAGATTCAATTATTTGTTTCAGTTCATAGGTATCAAAAATATCACTGAGTAGGGTATAGTTCTTATCTAAAATATCTAAACCGTTAATGTTGAAATCGCCCATACATATGATATTGTCTGATTGAGGAGCAATTATAGAGAGGCTCTCTTCGAATTCACTTAGAAATTCGGGGATATTCGAGCTTGGAGGTCTGTAGATGACACCAACAATATAATTAGTTGTTCCATGTTTGATATTCACCCATAGCTGTTCCACATTGTTAGAGATTTCACTTATCAAAATACTGTAACGATATGGTTTTCTGAGAAAGATTCCTACTCCCCCTCCTCTGGTATCCCTAGCTAAGTGGAAGAATTTGTAATTAGGTATTTGAAACATAGATACATCACTATTGGGTCTCAACCACGTTTCAGATACTGCCAGTAGATCATACTCTTTCGAGATTACCAAATCGCGTAAATCATTGAAACCAGTAAATAAAGAGCGTATATTTATATGGGCAAGCTTCATCATGAATAAGTGAACCTTTTATATTATTATTTATTTTTGTTTAATTGAGTAGGTAATAGTTATTGATTTTCGAAAAGTTACATGAAAAATATGGAGAACTGATAAAAATAAATAAGAATAATATATGAATGGTGTAAACCGAACAATAATTATGTTATTTCTCAATAGTTCTGGTCCGTTGAGAAAGTGATCGAGTATTGAAGATTTTCCGGGGTTGATCTGGGATATCAGATGGTGACCCGAATTTTCTCTTCTTATTTTCTTCGCTAGGTGGCTCGAGTGTAGAAGATGTAGTCGAGTATTTTCCTTCTTCTTCAGCATGTTTCAAATCCTCAAATGTAAATTCGGTTCCATTCGTAATTAAAACCTTCCTCCTCAGATCGACTCTTGAAGTTATATCATGGGTTTTTGATTGTTTGAGGCGTGATAGAAGGAATTTGTTGGTGGCGTAATCTTCAGAAGCAAGATCCGGTGAAATATTTATATTGTATTTTCTCAAGTTTTCTCGATTCACTTTAGATTTGGCAAGAATATTTTGTTTCAGTTGATAATTTACTGTTTCTATTGCAACAGGACGAACTTTATCATCGGAACTTTTACCGAATCTGTAAATGTCTCTAAAGTCAGATTCTGAACATTCGATCTCTAGGGTTTTAGAAAACAGGCTCAAAATATTCTTTACTAAATTATCATCCGGCTCAGGTATTCCATAAATCACTAGGTTGTATTTCTTCTGTCTTCGTTCTAAACTCAAAACTTTCTCCCGCAACTTGACATTATCAGCTTCCAATTCTAGATTTTTCGCAGTTAGCCTATTGATTTCAGTGGAAAAATCCGTACGTAATGATTTTATTTCGTTTTTGATTTCCTCATTACCAGCCTGAATTAAATTGTATAAATCATCAATGGTAGTTGTTGACATCCCGGTAAACTAGTATTTCACAAAAACAATTTCGATCAGCTGATTGTAGGAGTTCATTCACACAGGTGATAGCAAAAAGATAGGATATTTTTTGCGGGTTTCCCTAATCGCTTGGTTCGTTTTAGGCGATAATAGGTTTTGTGTACTCACATATAGTGGCTATAATGTGTTTTGATCATTAACTGCACTTTCACTGGCTTTTCTTGATAATTCGTTTGAGAATTCTGTTCACTGTAGGTACACTCAATGATTTCTCACGTTAGTTGAGTTATTCCGGGGAAATTCTACTCAATACATGTAGTCTTTGTGGAGCGAAATTAAATACGTGTGTCGCGTTTGACTTCAAGACCAACTATTTGTCAAACTATAATTATTATGGACATTTCCATAGCAACCAACCATTCCAACAACTGCGATTTCTATCAAATTCTATTTTAATTGAACACTACAGGAAAAATAAAGAGATATATATCATTATGAACAATCGGAGAAAAAATTATATGTTCAACCCGGCAGCAAAGTAGATTGACTGCCTCAGCTGGATTCCTAGCCTCGCTACGCTCGGCTGAATTCAGCCTCGGCAGTCAATCTACTACTTTGCTGCCTAGTGAAACAAATAACTATTTGCTGGTGCATCTTATCTTATTCTAGGTGGTGATACGGAAGAGGCTCTTTGAAAAACACTTTAAAAAACGTATTTTGCAGGTATTCACCACCTGTGAAAAAACCTTGACAAAATATTGTTGATTTCTAGATAGCCAGTGATTGAGAAAAAATCACCTATTGCTTGCTTGTCGTAATTGTGAAAATGTGAATAATACAATTATTATGACTCATCCTACATATTTTCCTCAGGGGAGCATTCAACTAATTCGCGTGTTTTGCTGATTGATGCCCTTCACATAATCGACCGTTATCAACGGTTGCTACGCACCCTAATCTGGCTACTCAATTATTTTAATAGCAATGAGGAAATATGCCGAATTATCTCGTATTATCTTCCCATACTTTCCATATTGGTGATCCGTTATCTGGCAATCCGAATAAATTTTGACGAATTCCCAACAGGTGTTTCTCTACCCAGCGAGTGCACTGATGCGTCCAAATAAGAATTGATGATAACTAATTCAGTGGAAAGCATTACTGTTCGTAATAAAATAATTAATGCGTTTGATTTGAAGACAGGGGCAGACTAGCTCTATATGCTAGCAAATTATCATTATTCTTTGGGATTTGGAAAATATTTATCATATCTTGTACAAACAACATGTGTAGGTATATGATGACTACAGAAGATCAAGGTACTGAGAAGAGAATCTGAATATGATCATAAAATTATCACTTGCGATCGACTATAGTTGGCATTTTTTAGAGAAAAAAATCCGAAAAGAACTGAGCAACAAATAAGAATGGAGCACAAAATCCATCCAAGCAGTGAAAAAGAATACCCTAGGGAACTGTAGCAGGAGTGTTTGGGCCTCGCACTGTATATTCCCAACCGATCGGCCAGTTTTCCAGCGTTTTTGAAGCAGAAATTCACGTCATGAAAAGGTGCATTCAGTTCAACCTCGACAGGAAATACCGGAACTAAGAAATCGCTATCATCTGCGACAGCGAAGCAGCCATCAAAGCGTTGAGCTACTTCAACATCAACTCAAAGATGGATTGGAAATGCCTAGACAAACTCAACAATCCAGGCAGGAACAAAAAGGTAATCTTCTTCTGTGAACAAGCAGACATTCTGGCACGAAAAGAAGCATTTACGCCAATGATCGGACCAGAACCATTCTGCGGCCTTGGAAATTTGTATTACCCAGAAGAACTTATTGAAGCTGAAAAAGCAATGAGAGTAACACAGTGGCGAAGACTTCCAGGACTGCGGCAGGTCAAATATCTCCTCGGCAATTTCAACAGAGCGAAATCGAAGACACTGATAAACCTCAGCAAAATTAGTCTCAAAGCAATAACGGAACTTTTAATGGGACATCGTAGACTCAGAGAACATCTAAGGAAGCTAGGCTTGGAAGAGGAGAGCACCTGCAGATTCTGCGGGGAACATTCAAAAACACTGGGAGCATACCAGCTGGCCTTGGAAGAAATACCACAGATCCCCTCAAAATCTTCAAATTCCTAAAAGAATTGAAGCTTGAGGGGCTGCTATAAACAAAGAAACCTCAAGATAGCAGGAGGAGATGGGGCACAATAGATCTAATCAAGTCGCAGCACCCATCCACTTTTACCAATATCAATACCATAGTTGGCCTTGTGTATGATATTGCAATGAGAAAATTGAGAACTAAGCAAAGTAGATCGTATTGAGTACTGTCCATGTACAGCAACAACCAGATTTTCTTATCAAACTGGCAAATCGACAGATTTGGTACAACATAACCTAGTAGAGACAATCACCCAATTACTCAACACTTTCGCTCACCGTGTCCTCAAATGGAGAGAGCTTATTCATATATGATCTCCATACAGCTCAGATTGTTTTTTCTCCATTATCATTTCGAACTCTCATCATGAATATTCTGAGGAAGTGGAAATCAATAAAATTAATATATTATTTATCGCCATCCTGTAGTTTTTCTTGGTGACATTTAAATTGCAGCCACTGTCAAAACTACTCTTTTTTAGTGCGTTGAACTGTTTGTGGACATTGTGAGTCAACGGCGCAGACTATCAATGAGCACATAACCAAATGTTGTTTAGATTCACTTTTATTTATTCTAGTGTGGATGAATGGCCAAAATACCTCTTACTGATTGTTCTTGCAATTGATTAAGAGTTTCCAAGTGAAATATATTTCATATCATGACAGAGTTCAGAAAATTCTGATTCCATTCCCTATTTGGGGACGTGCCCTCAAGCCCGAAGGGTCATTTCAAATTAAAAAATGATTATAGCAAGAAATATGGAGAAAATCATACAATCTGTATAAAAATTATGAAATTTTCATCATCGAAGCTACTAATTCGTGAGCGAGAGGGTTTAAACATATTTCTCGATATTGAAGAGTCATTCGATAATGCCCGACCAAACTTCATTGAATCAGCCTTGGCTGAAAGGGACATAGCATCAACCATCACTGACTGGATCTACGCCTGGCTCCTGAACAGTACATTTGCTAAAATGCGAATGTTCACTTCGTTAAGATCGCCATAGATGTCTATACGACATGTTCAACAACAACAAAATTGAAATTGGTCAACGAAGAGGAAAATAGAGGAAGGTCGCCTATTTTTGGATAGGTGCCTTATTTCGGATAGTGACGTTTCTCCAGAGCTATTCGAATTTGGCGCAGAATCACGTATTTCTGTTATTATACCAAGTCGGAGATGACCTTCTCTGCATGTTTCGATATTTCGAAAAAACTTCCGCTAGATGGCCAAAGAATAAAACTACATCTGTATGTCATTCAGAGTTCATTTTGTTTGCTATTCAATTGCATTTTTTGATAGTAAGGAAGTGGAACATTTGCTTCACCAAATTCACCATACGTATGGATACTACCTATTTCACAAATTATTATTGTCACCAGCTAAATACCCTAACAGGTGAAAATTCTTAATTTCGGATTCTTCAGTGTTTCCAATTTCGGATATGCGTTATAATGAGAGAATTACACAATGTTTTGTTTGAACCAATAACCACTTGGCTCAGTGATACTAGAGGTTTGTATGTGATTGATCTCTTATCATAATAAGAGTTGTGTAGTATAATATGTTTTTTTTTCTTTCTTATATTTGTAGAACCACTGTTTTGAAGTAGGTGTGTTAATGTCCTTCTAGTGAGTTAGCATTTGTAGGAATATTTTAGAGACTGCAATTATTATTTATTGTTTTGAGATTTCACTTGTACAGTGTTGTGTCTTCGAGAGTCTTGTGCGAGCAAGGATTGACGGGGGCCTTACCTTTTAACGTGTGATCCCAAACACTTTCTTGGGCCATCAGAAAAATATGTGCAGTCGCGGGAAATTGAACCCATGACGGGCAAGCGAATGCAGATTAGAATACTGACACTCTGTTCGCACGGCTACCTGGCCCCCCTATATGAATGAATGAATAAAAGAATCAATTTCCTCAACATTCAACATTTCTAAGAAGTTTATTCCTGCTATTATTTCTTCTTCCAATGTCTATAGATTAACTTTCAGCATCAACTTCCAAATTGGAGCCTACTTCTTTATGTAGTAGTAATTGATTATGGGAGACCATTATCGAATAGTAGAAAGTATACCAGTTCGATTTTGTTTTATTCAAGAATTTTATTCACGGAAGAAAAGTAGATAACTTGATTTCGAATCGGAAATTTTGGACACTTCCAGAAGCTATCCGAAAATAGGCGACTTTCCTCTACAAGGGTTTTGGTGGGTCCGTAGATCCGGTCCTGTCGAAAAGATGCAACGAGTTTCCCAGAGATATGCGTCGCCCCATCATTCGAACGCATCTCAACTTTTAATTAATTCCGAACGCGGAGGGATAGTGTCCTATTAGATTAATACAAAATACACCATGTGGCGCCCCCCCGCCATATATCGACAAGTGCCCTATTGTCCCAAACAATGGCTGCTCATCGCGGGAAGTGGAATCTGTTTCGGCCGGAAAAGGTTACAATTATGCTTTCGAACATGAACTTTACACCTGATGAATTATTAGTAACGGCCGTGTGTTCGTGTCAACCGCTCAGTGGTCCATAACCAGAATTAGGGTTAATTGAAAAACCACCAGGAATTGGGGTTCGTTCGGGTTTTTCAAAGGGAGCTCGGGCGACTATAACTACTTCTCTGGCATTCGCCTTCCGTGTAGTTTCATACCGCTAACACCGATGGAAGGAGGCCTTCGCGATAACTCAAGTCTGTATTTTCTCCAGAAATGTGGAAAACAGTGGGGCTGCGCGATATCGAATTCCACATATCGATTATCGATGAGTCAAAACTTATCGATAAGTTTGATATATCTATATCCGAGGGGTGAACCGCGGTCAAAATTGTGTACACCAAACTTCAATTCCACAAGAAATTCCAAGGAATTCCAGTTGTCTGTACACCAGAATTATACCGCACTTCATACAAGGAATTTCAAGAAACTCCAAGGAATTCCAGGGAATTCCAAGGAAATTCAAAGAATTCCAAGAAAATCTAAGGAATTCTAAGGAAATTCAAAGAATTCCAAGGAAATCCAAGGAAATCCTAGGAAACCCTAGGAAATCCAAAAAAATCCAAGGAAATTCAAGGAATTCCAAGAAAATCCAAGGAAATCACAGGAATTCCTAAAAATTCCAGTTGTTTGTACACCAGAATTATACCACACTTCACCCGAAGAATTCCAACGGAATATAAAAAATTCCAAGGAAATCCAAGGAATTCCAAGGTATTTCAAGGAATTCCAAGGAATTCCAAAGAATTATCAGGATATCCAAGGACGTCCAAGAAATTCTAATTGTTTCCGAGACAATTCAAGAAGTCCAAGAAAATCCAGGGAATTTCAAGAAAATCCAAGAAATTTCAAGGAATTCCAAGAAAATCCAAGGAATTCCAAGGAAATCCAAGGAATTCCAAGGAAACCCAAGGAATTTCAGGGAATTTCAAGGAATTCCAACAAATTATCAGGAGATCCAAGGAATTCCAAGGAATTCTAGTTGTTTGTACACCAGAAGTATACCGCACTTCACCCAAGGAATTCCAGGGAGTTCCAAGAAAATCCAAGGAATTTCGAGGAAATCTAAGAAAATTCAAAGAATTCCAAGGAAATCCTAGGAAATCCTAGGAAATCCTAGGAAATCCAAAAAAATCTAAGGAAATCCAGGGAACTCCAAGAAATTCCAGTTGTTTGTACACCAGAATTCCACCGCTGTTTACCCCTCGCATATATCGATAAAAATCGATAAATCGATAAGTATCGATACTCATCGATATATCGATAGCTATCAATATATCGATATTTTTGTAATTATTTATCACTCAAAATTGTCTTATTTTTTTCCAAACCGTCGTCTATCTCGAAATATGTCGAACAGCACTTTATCAATACTCGTTTCTCTACAGAATGGCAATACTCTGGAATTCATTGCCTGAGGAAGTATTTCAAAGGACCTATAAGTATCTGAGAGTTAAAAAAGCTCATTATTCCATAATTTTTGGGATTTTCTCTCCTCGTTTCTATAAAATGAAAATATGAATATTATTTCAATATACGGGTTGTAATGACAAATAAGATTATTTGCCCCCAAAGGTCACTACGTTTGGAGGATTTTCCTATCAGAGAGCCGAAAAGAAAAATGCACTATCTTGTCACTGACAATTTGTATTGAAAAAGATTTGAAGAAGAGAAATAAAGGTTTATGGAAAGGATATTAAATTTTTACTCATCTTTGGACGTTTCGGGAACGAAGCTGTTTCGTTTTCAACATGAAAAATTGATTTCTTCTACAAAAGCTTAACAAAGTAGCCTTTGACGCTCTCAAATTCCAGCACAAAGTTGACGTTTTCCCAGAAATGTCATTCTTTGACAGCATTTGAAAAAACGCTCGCTCATCTCTGTAACCTATACTTATCTATTCTTGAAAACCCCCAATTCTTTTATGATGGAAAATAGTGACAGTGAATCATCAAACACACCTCCTTCCTGATGATAGCAGAAAGCGCAAGAGTTTAAATCTCTTACCGGAGAAATCAAGGAAGAAATATGAATTACAATATGATACATTCATAAATTGGTGCCACTCCGAGATGGTGAATATGTATTCATAAAACGTTTTACTGGCTTATTTTGGTAAAAAATCAAAGACTTTGAAGTCATCAACTCATTGGTCTATATATTCGATGGTACGTATACATGCTTGAATGTTAAAGATAATATCAGAATCAATAAGTATCTGAAACTTATCGCATTCCTCAAGAAACAATCTATTGGATATAAAGCGAGAAGAATCCAAAACATTCACCGCTGAAGATATATACCAACAAATTTTTACAAGAAGCTCCCGATGAAGCATATCTGTTGAAAACGATGAATTATACTTTACATTTAAACTCTTTGTTGTCATCAGAAAGACAGTGTATCTTTATTTTATTGCATCAATGAGTAATGTTCATATATCGAAGACTGGAACCTTTGGCACGATAATACACTACACTGTTTTACCACTAACCAAATCGATTTTTTAACGCCTCGACACGTGTTTCGCTAACTATGGTAGCATCTTCAGGAGAAGCTTAAAACTGTTTTAATCTTCTCCTGAAGATGCTAACATAGTTAGCGAAACACGTGTCGAGGCGTTAAAAAATCGGTTTGGTTAGTGGTAAAACAGTGTAGTGGAGTAATGTTCAATTTGATTGCAGAGCTTATCGTACTATGGCTCAGAGGTCTGAAGCTCAGGTTGCCATGCTGGTGGTCCAGTTTCAATTCTCGGTAGGCCCTACATTTTTTTTCTGGCTTGTCAGTTATTTCAATTTTTCTTTTTTTGTTTCCTTTGGACATATGGGATAATATGGATTAGAACTTTCTCAACTATTTCAATCGCTCATACTTTCAGGGTAGTTATTTCCAAAAGCTGCGTTAGTAGAAAAAATCTTGTGTGTATCTCGAGCACAAAGTGTTATTGCCGCTCTCCAAAGATTAAAGATAACTTTCTTTATCGAGCGGCAATCTATCACTTTGCGCTCTAAATACACAAATAGCTATTTTGTATTGCAAATTCGTATTTGTCCTGGCACTTTTCAGTTCTTTGTGACAATTGGTGACGTTGGCAACCAAATGAGGTACAGGATGTTTTCATCAATTTATCTTGAATTTACCATCTTCATTTACAGATTTCAATAGTGAATACCATGTTCTATCTACATCAATTGAACAGGAAGCAATGCTATTGTCTTCGTTCAGAAGAATGCAAGCAGATTCCTTGATTTTTCTATTCTGGTTGTTTTTCTTTTTTTTTCAATGATTTTAATATAATTCCACTCTGTTATATGTTGTCCATCTTCAGTAAGGATATGTTCACTTGTTCAGCTAGTTTTGATTTGTCGATGTATCTTTTCTTTATATTGTATTTATGTTCCTTCGTCTTGCTGAAAGATCTCTCTTGGTTTCACCTGTATAGAACTTTTCACAAACACATGGTATACTTTCAATGAATTTTTTTGACGATTGTTCTACATTTTTCGGTTTTGTTCGAATTAGAATTGATCTCATTGTATCTTCAGTTTTGAACACAGTTATCACTTGAAATTTATCACCAACACGTTTTAGTTCTTCTTGGGAATACTTCATTTGGCAAAGAAGTTCAAAACTTTACCGTTCTATAGACAAACGAGTTCTGGTGGATATTTGTTCGCCATATCTCAAGGTTTACGTTGTCCTGTTCGTCTGATTGGTATTGCTTTAGTGATGGAATGATAGCAGAGATTTCTGAAGAACATTTTCAGTAGAATTATCCATACAAGAGTGGAATTTCGCCGTTTTTCTACAGTGTTACCATGATGTCAAAAAATAAGTGACTGTGGGATCACCTACTAGGCAAATGGCTCGCTATTCTGGATGGAATCTAAGAGCATCAGCGTATGTTTGGGTGCTGAGCCCTATATGTTGGGAACAGTATTCTAGAACAGGCCGTATCTGTGCGTTGTAGATCATGAGGGGCTCTGTTAAAGTGTAAACTATAGATCATCGCACAGAGTTTCCGTGATGGATCATGGACATGATTTCACCATGAATGAGTAGGTATCGCTGATAGAAATGCCGAGCATAGATATAATGGACTTTGTGGAAATTGTGGTACCATGCATCGATATATCAGGCATACTGAGTTCCGACTTCATAAGGCCTTTCTAGAGATAATAAAACAGGCTTCAGTTTTGATGGCGTTGAATTCAACAAAGTTGCTGGTTCTCCAGGCTGTAATTTCAACAAGATTTTCATTGACAGCGATGACCTGCTTCCGTTATTCTTAGTTCCTGGAAAGAAATGAAGAAGTTTCCTTCGTACATATAAAATACCCGATTGGTGACAAGAGAATGATGCTTTTAGATTTTTTTCTCTCCTGACAAAGACAATTTCTTCCTTTCAAATACATTGCTCTCATCTGCAGATTATTGCTGTTTTTGTAATAAGGTTTTGAATCTTTTGGCTGTAAACGCTTTTGAGAAAACATCATCGACCTTGTCTCTAGTCCTGCTTGGTTTGCATCTACCTCAAGATCACAAGACTTTGATACAAGATCTGAAATCGTTCGGTTGAGACCGTTGATGAGATCGAGTCCACCCGAGGTTAACCGAAAACATACCGACTCCGTTTGAGTCATGCGCAATGCATGGGTCGACCCCATCTTCCCATCATCCTTCTTCTTCTGCATCGTGCCGAGTACCGTCCCGTTGACAATGCATTTTAGCGGCCATATCTGTCGTGTTGCGTTGTGCTGTGGATCATGAGCGATTTAGTGGAGTTTGAAAAACTTCTAGATGCGTGGCGTTTGAGCCATATGATGCAAACATTTCAAGGTAATTACCCACCTATACTTATTTCAGTAGATAGGTATTTCATCATCATATGAAATGTTTCATGTGTTATTTTATAAAATAAATGAGTTTTTCATCAATGGTTGTTTTTTCAAGATTTCCACAATTCTTCGCCCAAGGATAAATAAGAAGCTAATACAAGTTGATGGGAAATTTTAATTTTCAAGTATATTTCAACCAATGCAAAACGTTTTTTCGTCAGAACATCAGAACTAAATCTAATATCAACAAACCAATGATGAGGTTTTGTTAAGGATTCATAATAACATGATCCTCAAAATTTTTATAGAAATCAATTGAAATTCTAATTATTATTTCAACATTTTACAGGAGTATCCTCTCAAGAAATCTCCAGAGAATTTGCATGAAGATCATATACATTTTGTTCCAAGACCATAAGATATTGGATCAAACATTTGCTGTATTTACAGCGAAGCCCTATATTTCAATACAATAATACCATTTCTTTCATCTTAAATCTCATGACTTTGAAATGATATCTTAATGATTCTGACCAAAAATCATTGTTCATTATGAAAAGTTCAGGGTATTTTGCTATAAACTCATATATCATTGGGCTAAAGAAATCATCGCAATTACCTCAACATTCCCCATAAGTTGGGAAAACTACGATTTTAAGCCAAAAGCATTAGTTATTAGGGCAAAACCAAAGTTTCTTGCCTCGAATTTATATAATTTCATGCTAAAGAAACTTAGGCGCTTGCCTCAACTTTTTTGGAATATTGGGTCGAAATGTCCATGCATTCCGCCCTATTCAAATGGTTGGCGCTCTTGAGGTAAAGTCAAATTCCTTCAATCCAAGGAATCCTTTTTATCAGTGAAATAAAGTACAGCAGTTTATTGGCTTTCATATTGGTCAAATCTCTGCTGTTTCTAACAATAAATCCATGAGACCTCAGTGCTTTAGACACTTTCGAATGTATGTGTTCGGTAAAGATAAGTTTCTTCAAAAATTACTCCCCAAGTCTTCGAATGCCTCTGGCCGTTTCAATCGACCCATTAATTTCATATGAATACTCAATAGTCTTTTTTCCTCTTATAACTTACAACTTTGCACTTATTGATATTCAGACTCAGATGATCATTGCAGCACCACAGAATGCACCTGATTCAGTTGATTTTGAAGGTTGTGGCAATCGTCGTTGTTCATAAGGAATGTAGGTAAATAATTTCAAATCATCAGCATAACATAAACGGCGAGTATCTATTGTATCACATAGATTATTGATGGGTAATAAAAAAGTATTGGCCAAGATTCGAACCCTGTGGTACACCAGACAACGCACAGTACTTGTCAGATTTGAAACCATTGTACGATACCTATTATACTCTGTTGGATTCCATAAACTCAACCGCCCCCTTTGCAAATCCAAATTTACCCAACTTATTCAGCAAGATACCATGATTTATTCTGTCGAAGGCTTTTGAAAAATCTGTGTAAATAACATCTACTTGACCTTTATGATGCAAAGCCTCTGAGATATATTGTGTGACGATTAGTAAGTTGGTAACAGCTGAACGTTTTGATACAAATCCATGTTGATATGGGGACAATTGGTTGTTAACAGTTGAGTATATTCTATTAATTATAGAGTATCGGTTCAAGAACTTTCGACAGGTTACATATGATAGAGATAGCCCTGTAATTATCATATCTTTGACTCCTTCCAAAGTGTAGGATATTTTCTGGATTCTCGACTTAAATTGGATATTCTCATAAATAGGATATTGAGTGCACCGATGCAATCTTTCACTATAGAAAAGAGGGAATATTACCCGGTCCAGTTGTCATTTATTCTTCAATTTTTCACTTGCAGGTATTATTTCGCCTACACAAATAGAAAATCATTCGACCGTGTTTGGCACCAAGGACTCCTTCACAAACTACCATCATATACGGCTTGCCACCTCAGCTATGCCATCTCTTATCGAGTTTCTTTTCAGGCAGATCACTCCACGTGGTGGTGGACGGTTTATTGTCTGATACCATTGCCATCAATTTGGGCGTTCAGCAAGGATCAATTTCTGCACCAACATTGATCCTACTTCATGTCAATGATCTGTTGGGAGCAACATACTGCGTTCTCTCCCAGAAATCCCATTTCTTCTTAGGACTTCAAGAACTCACGGCGAAGGCAGGTCAATGCTCTCAATGAAGATCTTGCTGAAATCACAGCCCTGGGGAAAAACAACCTAGTTGATTTCAATGCCGCCAAAACTCGAGCCTGTTTGTTAACATTTGAGTATATTCTGTATAGTGTATCACTTCGAGAACCTTCGACATGTTACATATGATAGAGATAGCCCTGTAATTATCAATATCACTTTTGTCCCCACTTTTATAAACAGGACATACCTTTGACTCATTCCAAAGTGTAGGATATTTTCCGGAATCTCGACTTGAATGAAATATTCTCAATAATGGGATAGTGAGTGTACCGATGCAATATTTTACTGCAGAAAAGAAGGAATATTTCCCGGTCCAGTTGTCATTTATCCTTAACTTTTCACTAGCAGTTATTAATCCGCCTTCACAAATTGGATAGAATCTTATATGATCTGATCTGCATGTCATTATAATCAGTTGAAGGAGCTTTGTCGAATGTTTGTTACACTTTTAAACAATTCTCCAAAGGCATTAACAATATTCTGTGGCTCGGTATATGAACTACCTTGGTACTTCATTCTACTTGGTATCCTTGAAAAATTATTTGTTGCATGAACATATAACCAAAATTGTTGAGGATTTCTTGCTACGGAAATCTCGATATTCTCAATATATTCACTATAGGAAATGGACAGGGTAACGATACACGAAACAAGCATTTTACACGATTTTACAGCATCACACGTGGTTCCATTGTCTGGAAATATCGCAGTCTATGTGTATAAACAAATTTGAAATATTTATGTGGATGCAATCAAAAAATTTTATAGGCTGGCTATAAATTCAGTCGGCATGCTAAGTGGTATAACATAGTTCGTACTTCAATCACCATAAAATTCGAACAGGCCTTTGTTACAGTAGGTCAATAAATACATTGTGTGTGTGTGTGCTGATTCATTTTCACATATCGCAGTTTATTATTCCCAGTGGAAAATAGTGTATTCAGATTTTGTGACTATGAAGTTATTAGGTAGGTATATTTGGTTTAACTGCCTAGGAATAGTCTGCATGGTTTATCATGTCATTGTCTCTAATATTTTTCGATGTTTCATTGTGAATATAATGTGAGGTGGAGTCGAATTCTAAACATATCACTGAACTTCACAAAGGGTTATCTATACAGGGTTTTTCAACTGTCCCAAATAAAAAACTTCGATAAAATCTATATCTATATATCTATCTTAATTGATGAATCAGGAGGTGATTCCTTATTATGTTTTAGTGAAGAAAAAATGGCAACGGACGATTGCGCGCAGCGGTCAGATTTTTTTTTATGTTCTGGTTTCCAGGAAAAGTGATATCATGTAATGTTCAGAGAACATCGTGACAACCAAGAATAATTAGGTATGAATCGGTGTTCTTCTTGAATTTCTGAAGGTTATATGCCTCACGGAACACCTCCATAGACAATGTGTTCCAGAGCCTCGATGATCGTTGGATGAACGAATCTTGGAAAGAGATGTTCTGCAGGTCTCCAAAGTGACCAGGAAGGGGTGCGAAGCCTCAACTCGACGGGTTAATCAGGCGGGGACTGCCGAGGAAGGCACAACTGTTGCGATATTTCCGAAGAGCATCATCCATGAATATATCCATAAAATAGAACCAGATCGTCAACTTTTCGACGTGTTCCAGAGAAGTTAGTGAGTTTGTGTGCGAGGCATCACCCACGAGACGAATTGCCCTTTTTTAGACAGAATTCAACAGTTTCATGGTATGTTTGGGTGCTGCACTCCAAATAAGGAAACAGTATTCCAGGACAGGTCGGATCTGTGCCGTATCGATCATAAGCAGCTGACTGGAAGTGAAAAGCTCCTGGCCCGAAACAGAAAACCAAGTTTTTGGGATGCACTCTCAGCAATTGATCTCACGTGATTTTCCCAAGAAAGGTTATTGCTGATAGTTATACCAAGCATCGGAATGGATGTCTTCAAGGGTATGGTTACTCCTGAGAAGCTTATATTTTGTTCGTATTGAAATCTACCAAGTCCATATTTATGTTGTTAACATTTCTTCCTCGTTCGTTTCTGATTCGCCTGCCTGGTACTAGAGCCCTGGAAGAGAAGGCAGTATGGAGAGTACTATCATCCGCGAAGCTGTGTACTGGAAATGAAGTTGCTTCCAACAAATCGTTGATATGGAGTATAAATAGTGTTGGTGCTAGAATTGGTCCTTGCGGAACTTACTTTGGGTATCAAAGTTTCGTCTCAGCATAATCAATTTAGGCAGTTTTATAAAGGAAAGAAGAGCATACTAAATTGTATCCTATGTCCATATAAATTGTATTTTATCTTTTGTTTCTCATGTCCAGTATATTATCAAAACTTTCGTCTATAAAATTACATGCCTTCAGAGAAGCCATTTTTAGTTAGATAGTAAGAGACTTCTCTCGATTCAACAGCGCAAACTCAATTTTTGTACTGAGCACTCTGTGAAATTTACCATCATCCTTGAAGTGAATCAACACGTCTATTGAAAAAGCTACCCTCTAGTTATTTTGATTCACCACTTTTTCGAAACCTTTTATGTGATCACTGTGACCATTCACATGAATCTTTTATTTCCATGTAATAAAAAGGAAGATCACAACAATAGGACAATTTATTGCGCGCGAGTTTCCTTTGGTATTATTGCACACGGATTAGACTTGTTGATACGAAACGCTCTTAATAAAATGAATAAGTATTATATCATGGCTTCCTCCTAAAAAAAAAATTTGTTCTATCCGTCATTCGGTTGCCCCCTTACGAGCAACCCTCAAAAGTCTTCGAAAGTCTTGTGCGGGCAAGGAATGACGGGGGCCTTACCTTTTAACGTGTGATCCCAAACACTTTCTTGGGCCATCAGAAAAATTTCTGCAGTCGACGGGGATCGAACCCACGACCGGCAAGCGAATGCGGATTAGAATATAAACACTCTGTCCGCACGACTACCTGGCCACCAAATGGAATATTCAAGTTGGATGTAGTTTCATTCATTGACATCAGGCCTCTTACGACTTCTTTAATAACTTGATTATAATTGGTGACTTGACAACCTTGCTTCATGAGTAGAAAAGGAAGATCATCTGACCGACTCATTTCAGAACATGGTCAAACGGCGGCCTTTACAACACGTTTGGAATGAGCTCTGAAATTGAACAATCTCAAACAACGCAAAGACACATTATTTACATCAGAATGTGTGAGAAATATTGCAGAAATCTTCAATTTACGATACTCTCAATGTGCAAGATGTTCCTTCAACCTAGTTATGATGGGTCTCCTTGTTTGACCTACATATATTTTGTTGCAATCGTTGTGTAGTAGTTAATTGCATTGAATTGGTTCATTTCTATCAAATCCAATTGATCTCTGGGACAGGGCAATTGCAGCGTCGGTTTTAGGCGCATTCAATTACCCACATCGCCCCTCGCGAAAACGCCTCCACCAACTCGAGTAGATGCATCACGCTTGATCTATCAATTTCCATTGCCCGCATATCTTTCACGTGTCACCCATTACCGAACACTACATACGACTGGCTCAAGTCAGTCATCTGCGTTCATTCTGAATATTCATTGAATGGATGTCATAAATCTTGCTGGATGATTCACTAGTGACAGAACAGGACGTCGAAAAGCTTGAGAATACGAGATGGTTCGTATCAAAATGTGATTACAAAATTATTGCAACTGTAAATTAGGAGATGTGTAGAAAAAGAGTTTCTTCTGCCTAATTTACAGAAGTTGTAACTGTGATTCAGGCAAATAGCAGACCAATTACGTTGAATAATTTCTGAATTTGATATTATCACTAATATTCTGAAAAAAAAAAGTTTCAAGAAAATGTTGGATACATGACAGCCTAGAGATATTTGAGAATAGTAATAGAGTAATGAATAAGGATGATATACCTTTTCCATATAGCCCTCTGTATAGTTTAGTGATATTAGATTAGAGTTGACATGTGAACTCAACCATGAAATACATTAACTTGGCTGTTAGATTCTTTCACGGTTGGGTGAACATAGACCTAGTATGTAAGTAGCACACTAGAATATTATAGGACACTAGCTTTTACCCGCAGCTTCTCTCGCGTTGATTTCGTGCAACCTGCAACTTTTGCTGCACGGGTCCTTGACCAACTTCTAGATTGATCAGATGTTACGCTTCCGAAGCTTCTTAAAGAACAAAGTAATAAATAGTAGTTTTGAAAACTGAAGAAACACCGTTTTATAGAAAGCCAAACTAAAAAGGAGTAGAGAATAAAATAATAAAAATAAATACACAACGTGGAAAATATTAGCATCTCCGTAATCAGTACATTCTATGTTGTGTATTCATCAACACATTTTTATTATTTTATTTTTTACTTCTCCTTTGTTTGGCTATCTATGAAAGGGTGTTCCTTCAGTTTTTGAATTACTATTAATTTTCAATGTTTTTGTTCGGCTATCTACAAAAGCGTGTTTTTTAGCGTTCTAATTTTTTTAAGGTACCCAATTTTGACGGAAGAATCATTATCTTCGACCTTGAAATTCCCCAGACACCAATTTTGAATAGAATTGGATCATTATTACAAAACTCTGCCGCCATATTGGATCCGTCATCTTGAATTCTGAAATTTTGACGAAAAATCATAATCTCTCATCCCGAAAATTCACAGTTACAGATTTTAAATAGATTCAGATCATTAGAACAAAACTCGTCTACCATATTGGATCCGCCATCTTGAATTTGCAAATTTTGACGAAAACATCATAGTCTCTGACCCCAAATACCCCAAGATACCAATATTGAATGAAAGTGGATCATAATTGACTGTCTTCGCTTCAATGACCAAGTTTGAATCACTAATAAAAATATTATCAAGCAGTCTATTGATCCTCGTAGGTTCGTTTATAAGCTGTGTGAAATTAAATGAATTGAAGCAATCTGAAATCAAATTACTTGGTTGAAGCATATAATGATTGAAATCACCTACACATATAAAATTGTCTACGGTAGGAATTAAATTCGTTAGAATATTGTCCATGTCATACGAAGTCAAGAACAGAATTATTTTGGGGAGGGGCGATATATTATGACACCCATTATGAAAGACTTCTTATCAATCTTGAATCTTATCCATAACTGTTTAAATAGTTTACTAGCTAACTCACCATCAAATTCTGAAACTTGATATTTCATGAAGCTTCTCAAATCCCTCTTCCAAACCTGTTCTTATCTTTCCTGACGAAAGAAAAATCAGGAGAAGATCAAAACTGAATATCCTATTCTATGATGATGAGATGAGAAGAATTATGAGTTGCACTTTTACCAAATCTTCATTATTAGAGAAATCATCGATTTCTCTAAATAATAATTTGTATTGATTTGACGATTACAACCACGTGCTTCCCTGAATCTGCCACCCTGCAAGCATCTAGCAATAAAACGTTATTCTGGGTTTTATGCTTCCATATATGAATGACCATAGTTAAACGGTGAAATTTGCCTGCTACAAATTTTGTTCTTACGAGAAGGTCAATTATTATCAGAAGATGTTAACGACAAACTATTAAAATATAATTACCCTGTAAAACGCTCAATAATAAGAAATATCAGCCATAATGATTTACAACAATTGTTCGCCTCGATTGTGCATTACATTCTCGCAATCTCACATAAAGCAACTAAATGCAATAAACATAAAATAGTCGTAAATCACCGAGAGAATACTGAAATAATTTCTGACACTAGCGATAATAAAGAGGAATCCTATTTCACGAATCTATCCGTTGAGTGTCGCTCTCTTATGTCTTATATGCTCTGTTTATTGGCCAGGCAAGTCATTATCTTTTTTCCCTATGATTGTTGAAAACTGGACTATTTTCATGTAACATTTTTGTTAGATGGAATATATGGGGCAAGCATTGAAACGTTTGAATCAGACTCGTCATGAAAATTTATTATTTGACAATACCTACCTGGTGTGATTTAGAACTGACTTTTTGTACAAATATGGATTCAGAAAGCGAATTCGACTGCACTCCACCAGAAGTTTCACAAGGTGCCAGTTTGAGTACAATCAGCCCCAGGCAACCAGATGACGAATGATCACGTCACTGTGACGTCCCTAATTGGTGATTTTTCGTCAGAGACGTCACACGCCAATTTATGACGTCACTATGACGTACTTTCTATGACGTGATAATCACGTCATCGTTTCGACGTCGAGTGAACTTTACTTAGATGAGTGAAAGAAGACGTCGGTTTCATGACGTTGCAGGGACGTCCTGTCGGCGTTCATTTTCCCCAGACCTTCTCTAAACCATGGATACCCATATATTATCATGTGAAACAGAAGTATAACTCATGAAAACGAATAAACATGCAAGTTTTATTCTAATTACTAATATACCCGAAAAGTAGTAGAAAAACTTTTTTCTAAAAAACTTTGACACACTGTATATCTCGGAAACCAACAAGCTATGTATATATGCAAATGATTGTTTAGGTATACCTATATTGAAACCTTTACTCTTATGACGTTGCAGTGACGTATCTATGACATCTAAAAATCACGTCAGTGTGGTGTACCAATTTGCTGAGCTTCGTCATTCAGGAAATTGTTCAATAATTCACAATTTAAATTTTTGTTGGGTGACAGAGAATGCATCAATATACATAATTCAACATCTTTTCCATTGCTATAAAACTATTCTCTGTTTGCTTACATCTCGCCGACACAAACTACATAATTTTTGATACAAATACGAATAACTGATTGCATTCTGATGGAGATGCGTACTGAAGGATGGCACTGCTGAATAGGCGATTGAATGAACATGACACAGGAGGGACCCACCAAGCAGACTCAACAATGCATAATCAATATTATATAATGTCATCACAGGCTAGTGGTGTTAATCATACCATGTTAAAGGAATCTTTTTTACGTATCATCATCATCATTGAATTCAATCGTCAATTTGACGTCATTATGACGTCAGTCGGACGTCACAGTTTGGTGAGAGAATGACGTCAATACGACGTGAGTAATATGACGTCATTGGGCTGTGACTTATTCACGTCATTATCACGTCAACGCGACGTCAACTACTGGCGTCACCTTGGTCATTCAAGTGACGTAAAAAAGACGTCACTGGAACGTCATCTGGTTACCTGGGGCCTTTTGCCCGAGAAATCTAGCTAAAGAAGGTATGGAACGTATCACCAGATACCCATGGATTGGTGGAAAGCAAAACATGCAAATCCGTTTTTGGAGAATATATACTGCTAGTCTATTTTGACGAATCAACAGCTGAATACAAAGCATCCTCCTTGTGGTCACAGTATTTCAGGATACTAAGAAGCACAATTTCAATAAAAACCATGTGGATATTGACAAATATTTGAAATCCGATAAACATATGACAAAGAAAACGAAGAGTTTCATTGTTGATGATCTCAACCAGTTCGCCTCTCAGTCATAAGAAAATATAGTTTTTTAATTGCGTGTAATGGCTATTATGCCTGCGGCTCACATCGCAAACTTCATTTTAATGAGTATAATAGCCATCATCACACGCTCGTTGAATAATATACTATAAATTCACAATGTGTGACAAATGTATGACAAATTTGACTGAGATATCAGTATTTCGCAAACTTGTCGAAAACAAAAACCGTCAGCGTCTTCTGATACCTTCTATATGTCATGTTAACGCCAATCAAAGATATTTTTATAGAATTCGATTCCAACACACAACAGATCAATGAAGTTCTTGAATCATTCCGAATTTGAATATCTATGATTGTCGTAATTTCAGTGAATTATCAATTATTATGCTTTGACAACACTGTGCGCATCTGCGCATCGTCATTCCGCATTCGGCTCAATCGCTATTTGCTCTCGTAGTTCGCTTTCTTCAATTTTCAGTCCTTTCTCCAATATTTAGTTCAGTGTGTTCGATTTTTAAACTGATGAAAATGGATATGGACATGGCAAAAATAAAAGACAAATAGTTTCCTTAAGAGTAGCCAAATGAGAAAAACTGAGTTTCTATTCATTATTCCAAATTTTTTGGGAGTTTCTCTCCTCGTTTCTATAAAATGAAAATATGAATATTATTTCAATATACGTGTAGTAAGGACAAATCATTTGCCCCAAAATGTCACTGCGTTTAAAGAATTTTCCTATCAGAGAGCCTAAAAGAAAAATTCACTAGCTTGTCAGTGACAATTTGTATTGAAAAATTTTTGGATAAGAGAAATAAAGGTATATAGAAAAAATATCAAAGATAAGTGAAAATTTGATATTTTTTCTATATAACTTTATTTCTCTTCTCCAAAAATTTTTCAATACAAATTGTCACTGACAAGCTAGTGAATTTTTCTTTCAGGCTCTCTGATAGGAAAATTCTTTAAACGCAGTGAAAGTTTGGGGCAAATCATCTGATTTGTCCTTACTACACGTATATTGAAATAATATTCATATTTTTATTTTATAGAAACGAGGAGAGAAAATCCCAAAAAATTTGGAATAATGAATGTACCACCTCCTCGATTAACCTACAGACAGTAACTGAGTTTCTATCTTAGTTTTGTCAATATCGTGAGTTATTTTTGGATGATTTTTTTAAACTTAATGAAAATAGATGAACAATGCCATGCGTAAAATTGGAGAATGAAGTATGTTCTTGAAATTCTAACGAGTTGATCTATTTTCAATGATTAATTGAAAGAAATGTACCTTCTGACATAGAGAAAGTCACTATGTTCCAACAAAAAAGTGTTTCGATGTCGTGCGCTCCAGGAGATGAAAATATTTCATCACTATTGTGTATTCCATTGTTCGATCCAACTCTCATTTTTCTATTAAATGATCATTATTTCATCAATCTGATTGCTTTTTTCCGATCAATGTCTATGACATCCAGGAATTCTTTGTTTCCAACATTTTTATATGGAGCTGATATGGATCGACATGCAATATCTCATCCGAACATAAAACTTCTATGATTAAAATTCCTTCTGATATAAATCCATTAGAAGAATAAAAGGCCGAGATTCAGCGACACGAAGCTGAGTTATGGGACTCTGAGGTGCAATTTCGAAATTTATTACGTTATTTACATTTGGAGTGGCATCACCTCAATACGAGTAAGAAACGCATTTAGGAATATTAAAACTCGTGCTTTCTATGATGTTTTTTCATAGATTTATGGCGGAGCAGTTAAAACTGGGAAACATGGGTTATAAATTTTCCTGCTCTAAGGAATCGTGCCACACAAAACATAAGTTTTTATATCACCAAACAACTCAAGGAAATTATAGTGATATTCCGTATGTACTCAAAACCTTTAGGGTGATAGGATATTTTTTATTTTTGTATTGACTCGGCGTTATTTGATAGAAACAAGGGCAGTCTCACGGGGATGTTCGAGGCCCCAGAGGATAACAACAGATCAATTTTCAAACTTTATTCATATGTAGAACTATACAAGTGTTAAATTTTTTTTTCCGAAAATATTCGACCGTTTGTTTGCCTATAATAATTTCGGGAATGATATTGTTTACCAAAACGTACCACCGAAAAAATTCAATGGGTGTTTCCTTGTGACATTCTAGGAAATCAAAATCATATAAACAACTAACTTGCTCCGTTTTTGAGCCCCAAAATTTCAGAATGATTCTAATTGGGGTTATCGAAACAATGGAAGTTTTGAAAACACCTACATTAAAATTTGGGGTCAAATCGAAGGTTTATTGTTTCCTCAAAAACTAAGCTAGATACAGAAATTGAAAATGAAAAAGTTGTTTATTTATTTATTTATTTAGTATTTTGGCTGCCCAACAGATAGCATATGCTATCCTATTACAAGGCCGCCCTTACTAACAAAAATATAATATAATTCTTTCAAATCGAAAGTCTATACTACAACTATAACTACTTAGCTCAATTAGTGAGATGATGTAACAATTTAATTAAATGTAACAATTCAAGGAATATAAATTTTCACTGATTTGAGCGAAGAATATATGATTTTACAATCCGTTTAAACGAACTGAGACTCTGACCAAAAAAATCTATATCCTGACTACTCCTGACAAGATTATTGTATGTTAGACAACAACGCAGCATTGGCGAATTTAATAAGTAATTTGATCTATACCTATCTATCAAAAAAATATTTCTATTACGAAGACCAAAATGACTACAATTGAACTCAAAATACTGAAGACAATATTCAGAGTCGACCATATTATTGACCAGCCTGTAAACGAAAATAACATCAAAAAATATCCTTCTATCTTCTAGGGAGTTGAGATTATAAAAAGTTAGGTTTGACTTATACGAATAATAGTGACGCTGCTTGTTAAATTTGTAATTTATGAAATTTATCAACTTATGTTGCACTCTTTCAATACGTGAAGTGTATTTAATATAAAATGGATTCCAGACAATCGTGGAAAATTCCAATATTGGTCTAACAATAGCATTATACAATGTTAAGATAGTTGACAAATTCTGAAAGTTTTTGCTCATTCTCATTATAAATCCAAGATTCCTCATTGCTTTACGGACAATAGCATCAATTTGATTTTCGAATGACAGTTTCACATCTAATATAATTCCTAGGTCTTTCACATTTTCCGATGATTTGATACAAGTGTTATTCAACAGTATTTCTTTATGAGGAGGAGTGTTAGAGCGCGAAAAATTAATCATCATACATTTGTCAGGATTGACGAGCAGCTTGTGTCTAATACAAAACTCAGAAAAAGCAGTGATGTCATCCTGCAGTAGCTCATAGTCACGGTCACACTTGATCTCTTTGTATATCTTCAAATCATCTGCGAAGATGACAATATTTACTGAAACGAAAACATCTTCCTATGTCATTCAGGAAGATGCTGAATAATAAGGGACCTAGATGTGACCCTTGAGGCATCCCGGAGGTGACATATTTATTTGTAGAGTTGACATTGTTTATGGCCACATTTTGAGTTCTTTCAGATATGTAGGATGAGATCAGTTTCAATAGTGCCCCGTGCACACCGAAGTTTTCGAGCCTTACGATGAGAGTTGGGTGATGAACTATCAAAGGCCTTAGAAAAATGTTATTTCAATAATTCAATCTAATAAAAATATAAAACTCAGAAAAACCGGTGGTGTACAGGGTGATCAGTTAAGGGTAGCGAGCGGCCATATCTCAAAAGATATTGGTCGTATAGATTCGAGAAAAAAAAATCATGATAAAAGTCTTCAAGAGAAATTGCTGGAAATTATTTTCGAGTTTGTCAAACCTCCGTTAGAGGGCGTAACAACCAACACCAAGTAGAAAAATGGGATTTTTATAGAATTTTGTTCAATGAAAGTATATCGATGATATCATGTTCGTATTGAATGACCATTTCTCTACATTTTTTGACTAAAATGTTTTGTTCTATCTATCAAAATGAAGCGGTGGGGAAAGTTCAATTGTTTCTTTAAACAAACCAAGATTTCTCCCGTTCATTCCAACCGATTTTAGCAAACTCAGGCTCATATAAAAGAGCATAATTTGCCTTACAAAACGCTCATTTGGTTTTGAATTTTCGATCCTTGGTGTCGCCGCAAAATTCTAAATGCAAAATTGAACACCCTGTTAAAGAACATGTCGCTACTTCCGTATGTAAAATATATTCAAAATTTGAATAAATGTATATACCATAGCCAATTCAACATGACTTTTCAATAGTGGTGAAAATAGATTTATCAATTATAACTTGGCAACGCCGCAACCGATTCCAATTTTTTTCACAGCGATGTGAAGGTGAACCTCGGCGGAATAAATTCCGGATAAACAATACTCTGGGTGTTCCATTTAAAACAACTCGTCTCCGAGTTTTCACGCTTTTATAAAACAGTCAGTAATGTTGAAAATATTTTTGAAATAAGCAACTTCAGTAACTGAAGAAGTTTCTCTTCCAAAGTTTTTCTCTATACACAGTAAAAAAAATAGAGTGAAATTCAACACTATACCTGTTCCCAGGAAGACCACTAAGCTTTAGAGTGAATGATTAAACTCTATAGTTTAGTATATTATAGTGTGATTTTTTTCAATTCAATTAGTGTAAATTTTCAATGCAAGCACATTGAAACTAACTCTATTTATTTCTCTAAATATATTGAATTAACACAAAAATAGAGTTGAAAGAAACAATTACGAGAGTGAATATTCCACTCAAGACCCAAGCTAGTGTCAATGTCATCACCCTAGAGTGAAATTCAATAATCGAATATTACATAGTCACAAAAGTTTAGAGTTGTAATACAATATTAAAGAGTAGAATCCACACTATGTACAGTATCGGATCCACCGGAAATTGATTGAATTATTCACTCTACGTGGATGTCAAATTGCTCCTGCATTGTTCAAATTAACACTATACTATTTGTTCAGGTGCTAATAAGGAGTTATCATTTATTCATCATTTTAGATTGATATAGTACACTAGTTGAGTAAACTAGTCACTACTTCCTGTTGAGATTTCATCCAAGTTGAATTAACCATTCTTCCACATGTCACAGTATTTATAGGCCCTCGACAGACGTTCAGCGGCGAAGTCTCCGCAGCGCCATCTTTATGCAGTGGCGAGAATTGACGGATGAGAAGTAGTGTGACTTTATGATCTTTTAATCGTTTGATATTTGTAAAATGACTCGGGTCCCACTAGACTAATTAGTTAACCTATATCTGGTTCATAAATCGTTCGAAATAATAATTCGAAAGGGAAAAGACGGAAAATACCTGAGATAGGTATATATACGGAAATACGTTCATAACTCAATGTTGAAAAAAAATTCTCACTACGCGGGTATAGTAAAAAAGCTATTACTTGAAGCTAATATCATGATCATTATATCTTCGACACTATAATCTGTATTACTTATTTCACTATCTAGTAGACTGAACATCTGAAACTGTATAGATTGATATTTCATCGTATATAGATTGAATTGAACAATGATAGAGTATCAATTCAATCGACAACAGAGGAATATTCAAGTTCACTAGTGTCAGTAAACACTAGTATGAATTCAATTTCATTTGTTTGTGAATTGAGTTATCTGAATTGATATTTTATTGAAATTTCAGGAATATAGAGTGAATTCAATACGAGAATAGTGAAAATTCAATCTAGAATTAGTTTCGAAGGAGATAATCTGCGAGAAGTGTAGTAATAGAGTTGATTGCAGTATTAGAGTGAGTTTGTCAGAGTATTTCAACTCTAAAAACATACTCTACGGATTTCACTCGAAGCGGTTTTTTACTGTGTAGGTAATGGCTTTCGAGATATCGAAGAATTACGCACTACATGGACACACTGTATTTAAGAGCCATTCAGCTTTGACTCTGTTTTATTACTAGCATTCACAAGTCAACCTCGTTTATGAATGGTAGATCGGATACATTAGGATCTGACGTGATAATTTTGTTGTTTCTAACCAAAAAAATGTATGGATTGGGTGTATTCAATTGAATACAGGTGAGCGAAAGGGTTAAAGAAATTCATTTATAATTTGAGTTGACAGTTCACATTGTATAATGAACGTGAAAATATATAGTTGTGTGAAAAACTGAAGAAACACGCTCCCATTGATAGCCAAACTACTCGCCAAACTAGTAGTAGTGGTAGTATATGTACTTCGTTAGTATATTGGTATGAACATACCAACTGGCAATCTTTTGATGAACTTTGTTAATTATTGAAAACAGTGTATTTTTTTTATAATTCTTATAAATGTGAATTCTTCCTGAAGCCGAACAGTGTGTTTTTTATATTTCTTATAAATGTGAATTCTTCCTGAAGCCGAACCTGGATTTCCATTCCACCCGATAGGTCAATTATTTCAACGTCCCAACTATAAGCTCCATACCAAATTCAAACAAAATATACTGGGTATTTTAATACTCATGGACTAGTGAATAATTATTCCAAATCAATAAATCACCTTGTATCTCCGTTATAACGACTGTGAAACTCATCAAATATGATATTTTCAGAACCACTATTGAAATATTTACCTGTGAAACATGCTGTATAGAACTCTCGATGATTTGAAAAATCAGTGGTCTCCCCCACGTTTTGGAGTGGGTCAAAATCACGTTCGAAGATTCTGTTCAAGTATATGTATGTTTGTACATACCCAACTAATAAAAGCGTAGTAAAAACTCTCGCCCGCCAATGAACTAGTCACAGTGACAGGTCATTAACGAGATCTGGGAATATGGTTGATCATCTAAAGCTCTCGAATTGAGAGATTTTGATGAATTGTCCGGGAAATGACGGCAAAGCTCCTAGGCTCATACTCACTGCCCTATGCGGCCGCAATGTTGATTTAAGTGTAACCCGGTAATCCGACATGGTTTCCTGCGACCATGCGTCCATCGCTATACGTCCGGTTCGGTTACTCGCCGTTCCTGCTGATAATGTCGCTGCATTATTGAAGTCCGCTCGGCCTGTAAGACAATTTGATGAATGGCACCGAAAATATGTTGCAGAAATAATCGTTTTTATAGAGTGCTACTAAGTTACACTGGTGAAAATGAATTGCCACTTCCAACATGGTGTAAAAAGTACGACAACGTGTAGAGTACATATGCAAATCATTATTGCATTATACGTACTCATTGATCCACTCTTATGCAATCGACGTTATTTGAAATCAGGAAGATATTCCAGAATTGCAGGTATCCAATCATTCAGAATCCGATTCAGTTTCTAGGTCGTTTGAGTGCCAGCCAGTTGCGAAAACTGTTTTTTTCCTGCAGTCGTCAATTTGACGCAACCATAAAAAAGTGCTCTACAACGAGGGAAATGAGAGTAAGTGTAAGTATTTTCAGAATTTCTTGTTCCATTGTTCACGCTTTCGTGCACGAATTCAAAATCATATGTCTTGCCTTTTTGCATTATTTGATTACAATAAAATTGAGCCAAGTACCCTAGCCTGATAGACAAACAACATCACGGAGCTTTGATGGCAGTCTATACAAGCATTGGTTGAGAAATTCCCGGGATTGATACAATGGTTTGATTGTGAATGCGAATATGTGAATAACTTGAAATCACTTATCCATTCAGAGTACTAGTTGATAATTATCCTATTGAACTATGGAAATCACATGCGGAAGCTATTGGAATATTTGTCGACTCTAATGAGCAGGACAACTCATACAGGGTGGAGATTTTAACTATAATAAATTCGCTAGCAGAGAGGTGAATTTTCAATGTATTTATACCTACATTTGCGAGCAATATGAAGAATATAGTCCATCAGCTGTAACCATCACTCTCAATATATTTTTCTCCAAATGCGACGACACTATGGCTTTCAAACCCTCATTGGAAAGCTGATGGAAAGTTGAATTCAGCACCAAGCACTCCACCACAAACTCCCACTTCAGCTATGTCACCTTTCATCGAGTTTTCTTTCAAGTAGAACAACTATAGGCCAATGACCCTGTTACTAGTCATCTCCAAAATGATAGAGAAATACATCAATATTGAGCTCAGGAATAATTAATGATAGACAATATGGCTTTCGCCACCGAAGATCAACTGGCGATTTACTTGCATACGTCACCCATATATGGCAAGCTTCATTAGAAAAACATGAGGATGTAGCTTTAGATATACCGAAGGCATTCGACCGTGTTCGGCACCATGGACTGCTTCACACCAAATACCATTATACGACAGCTCACCACCACCATATTTTATCGAGTTTTTTTTTCCTCAGGCAGATCGCTCCATGTGGTGGTGAATCGTATGATACCATATAGCCATCAATTCCGGCGTTCAACAAGGATCAATTTTGGCACCGACATTGTTCCGACTTCATATCAATGATTTGTTAGGAATAACCACTGGCCCTATTCATAGCTCTGCAGATGATAGATACTCTCCATACTGCGTTCTGTTTCATAATTCCTGTTGGGTTCTGGTACACATAATACTATATGATATGCACAAAACATACAGAAAGCATAAAAAACGCAGAGAACAGAAACTCATATGTATCTAAAGTTGACATCTAAGCCCTGCCGGTCAATCAGTTGGTCACTATCGCTCAGAGTGTACAATTCGTCTAATTTTGGTGCTTCCAAAACGTATGTTGTCGCTGTGAATGTTTTATAACCTTTCACTAGTTTTCTTAGCTTCTTGCTTCAATTGCTACATAGCTGAACTCTAGATAATGGTGTTTGTTGTGACAGTGTGAACTTATGAAGTGCAATCACCCGGCGTCAGTTCAGTCCAGAGCAAGCTCGAGAAGTCGGCCGTACCGCAGTGCAACACAAAACCTACAGATTACGTAGGTTTCTGTTTCTGCTTGATATAATTATATGATGAGTGCAACCATTAGTTTTTACTTCAAATATTTCTACTAATACCGGCCTAGTCCACAAAATCCAACCACGAGAGAGTTTCTCATTTTCCTTCAATTTTTTCTTAATTTTTGGAAACGCGAACTAATTCCTATTCGTTTCAAGGAATCTGAGAACTCACCACGGAGGCAGGTCAACGCTGTTGATGAAGATCATTCTGAAATTACAGCCTGGGAAACAAACAACCTTATTGAATTCTACACCACTAAAACTCAGGATCATAATAATTTCCTCGAAGAAGCATAAGCCTATAAGCATAGAACAATGTTTGGTACCACCATTCCTACTCTTTGATGGAAAAATAACTTCACAGATCCATCGCGGAAGCTGCTTTACAAATCCTCGCATTCTCATCCCGAGCAAAAGGCATATGGTATCTTGCCTGAGAGATGTAATTATCAGAATTCTTCGTTATTATTCATTGAAAAAACACAAAGAGGAAGCAAACCTTTTTTGTACAAAACCAAAAACAATAGCATAAATTCTACGAATAGATTCACGTCTGGAACAAAATACTGGCTCTCATAAGGTAGCATTGGCGGCCCCACAATGAATGCTTCCTTTCGAATATATATACATTTCATGATAATTTGCGATATTCCAATATTGACATATTCCTTGAAAAAATTGATTTGTATATGGTCATTCCGAATCGATCATTATGTTTATAGATGATTAGCGTTTATCTTATTTTTGAGATATATTCCTGTAATTTGACGAAGGGCCTTCTAGATGTATGATCATTGAATGAATAAATGAATAAGAGATACTTCACACTTCAACAGGTACAAGATGTCACTGCCTATTAATATCCATAGAGAGAACATCTTCCGATAAGGCCTGGTTCAGTAGGAATAGAGCTGTCGCTTCCAAACAGGCAGCATTCCATCGATGGCAGAAAAATCAAGGCCCTGAGACTAGAGCAGAATATGTCGAGGCCAGAGGCATATGCGATGAAACAATTCGATCATCAAAGGATGCTCATAATGCCAAAATGAGACCAAAACTTGTTGAATGTCCTAACGGATCCCGTTCATTTTGGTCCTTCGCCAAAGCTATGGAAAGAAACTTCACTACCAGCTCGTTTCCTCCTCTAACCAAGGAAGATGGAACACTAGCCACAACTGCCCAGGAGAAAGCCAACATAACGCCAATTGACAGTCATATGCCCCGGAACACCTTCTGCCAACGTACTATAAGGAAGATTTTATCGGGTCTCAACACCAACAAAGCTTGAGGCTCCGACGAAATCCCACCGATTATCCTCAGGAAATGTGCTGCCGAACTGTTCTCTGAAAGTTGTTCAGCTACTCTTACAAATTGGGCATATTCCCGTTTCACTGGAAAATTGCGAGAGTTCAAACAGTTCCTAGAAGAGGAAAAAACACCCTACCTAGCAACTACATACCAATCGTACTCCTACCTATTATTTCGAAGATCATGGAGAATGCTATCAACATCCAGCTTATGAAATACCTGGAACATCCAGGGATTATCAACGATAGGCAATATGGCTTTTGTCATCAGAGATCAACTGGTGACCTGCTCGCTCACGTCTCACATATATGGAGCAATCTATTGAAAAATATGGTGGAATCTTAGCCGTGACACTTGATATCTACAAGGCATCCGATCGAGTCTGGCACCACGGACTCCTCGCCAAGCTTCCATCTTGCTTGCCCCCCCACCTATATTCTCTGCTAGCTAGTTTTCTCTCAAACAGGTCTCTCCATGTAGTGGTCGACAGAGTTTCATCTGACTCTCTTATCATAAATGCTGGTGTTCCGCAAGGATCAATTCTAGCAACAACACTATTTCTACTCCTTATCAACGATTTGTTGGAAGCATCTTGTCCAGTACACAGCTTCGCGGACGAGAGTACCCTCCATATCGCCTTCTCTTCCAAGGCTCCAATACAAGCCAGGCTAATCAGAAATAAACGGGCTAGGAATGTTGACAACATGAATATGGACTTGGCAACAGTTCTCGAATGGGGATCCAATGACTTGGTAGATTTCAATGCAAACAAAACACAAGCATGCCTTTTGTCAAGAAAAGCCAATCTCACTGTGCCCAACATCAGCTTGTCAGGAGTAACTATACCTTTGAAGATATCCATTTCGATGCTTGGTTATATTATCAGCAATAACCTTTCTTGGGAAAATCACGTGAGATCAATTGCTAAAAGTGCATCCCAAAAACTTGTTTTTTTGTTTCGGGCCAGGAGCTATTTCACTTCCAGTCAGCTGCTTATGATCTATGAGGCACAGATCCGACCTGTCCTGGAATACTGTTACCATATTTGGAGTGCAGCACCCAAACATACCCTGAAATTGTTGGATTCTGTCCAAAAAAGGGAACTCGTCTCGTGGATGATGCCTTGCTCACAAACTCACTCACTTCTCTGGAACACCGAAGAAAAGTTGGCGATCTGGCTCTATTTAATAGATATTCTGAAATATCAACAATTGTTCCTCCCTTGGCAGTCCCCACGAGATTAACCCACCCGTCGAGTTGAGGCTTCGCACCCCTTCGTGGGTCACTATGGAGACCTGCAGAACATCTATTTCCAAAGACTCGTTCATCCAACGAACAGCTAGGATCTAGAACACATCGCCAAGGGAGGTGCTCCCCAAGGCATTCAACCTCCAGAAGTTCAAGAAGAACACCAATTCCTACCTGATTTCCCTTGCATGGTTCTCACGATGTTCTCTGAACATTTCCTAATCCCTTTTCGTGGGAACCAGAACATAAAAAAAATATGTCAGTTATGAAAATAATGAATAGTAATGGGCCTAACACAGATCCCTGAGGGACACCAGATGATGCTGTTATTTCGACAGATTCAAATTCGAAGTACTGAACTCTCATATGCCTTTTCTTCAAATAGGACTCCAAAAATAAGATGAAGTTGTTGGTCAAGCCAAGAGAAATGAGTTCATTGAGAAGTATATAAATGTATATTTCAAATAGCTATGAACTTCAAAAGCGTGAGTATTAATTTTCGGTTTCCTGTCTTTGAAAATACGTCCAGTAAATCTTGATAGTATATCATGAAATATTGAAACGGCTCAACGACAACATTCTCACAATTTTGTTTGGGGGAGCTAGCTTGTAATTTGGGGGGAATTAGCACCCCCAAGCCCCCGCTCTAACTTCGCCAGTGGTTGTATGCTCGCCATTCCTGTCCGATAACGTCTCTGAATTATTGATGTCCACTTGACCGGCAAGACAATTTGATATACGGCATCAATTGGGAACAGAGGCCAGTAAATAAACGGAAGTCACGAACAGAGAGAAGAATAGCCGTTTGGGGACCGGCGCGATATTCTTAAAATTGCATTTGAATATTTTTATTGACCCCCTGGCGAAGGCACTGGGTTTTCTGGAGATCTTTGGTGGCGGCATTCGTGAATGGCCGTTGCGATTAGCGTGCTTTTTGCTGGATATTGATATTCATCACTGAAACGGTGGACTTGTGGGACAAAGGGAAAACTCTCCCAATTATACCGGGTGAGACAGGGTATCGGGCCAGCCAGGGCCACGGCCTCATGGATATGTAAAAATGTAGGTATTTTGAATAAATGAAAAAATTAGTGTATATGTCTTCATAGCTAGAAACTTCGCAACAGCTCTGAGAAATTGCGAATTTGTAATATCACTCTGCTGTTTGGCAAATATATTTTCGATAACACTGCCACTCAGTAATCTGCTCCACACAAAAAACTTAGACAAAAAACAAGCTATAACGATGTTGTTAGTATCACTCTTCTGACGCTTCAAAATGAAAGGGATGATATTCTAAATATACTATCTGAGTATTTCGAATAAAGCCAAACAGAAATTAAAAGAACTGAATGTTGAATTTTTGATGCCGAGAATAACAGGGAGACTGGTTCATAGACCGATGAATCCTACGGTTTCCTCAGTGGATGACCATTACATAATAACTGTTTTCATCCCAGTATTATCCTTGATCTGAATGATAGACTATCAGAAAATGAATTGAATCTATACAACCTTCACCTTAGTGTGCCATCAATAACTAAAAAATATATGAGGTATGAGAAATATACTTGAACAGTTTCCGATCATTGATGAATAATGGAATGTCCTATCAGAAGATCGTTTCTGAAATGTATATATGGAAGAAAATGAGGGATACTAAGCAAAATATAC
Source organism: Phaedon cochleariae (assembly GCA_918026855.4). Classification (NCBI taxonomy): domain Eukaryota; kingdom Metazoa; phylum Arthropoda; class Insecta; order Coleoptera; family Chrysomelidae; genus Phaedon; species Phaedon cochleariae. The sequence goes on from OU896720.1 coordinate 3,636,229, forward strand.
CAAACAATGGTAGGAATGAAGGAAGGAATGTAACAAACATTTGATTCCTAACATAAACATTCTTCTGGAACCATTTTATTGCCCGCCTGTAAGTGTTGCATCTTCTGAAAGAAGTGTTTCAACACTCAGAAGGCTGAAAGATTGGATAAGATCCAGAATGGTCCAAGACAGGTTAAATGGATTGGCATTGATGCATATTCATAGGGGCATCTGCAGCAGTCTGAATATTGATGATATCATCCAAAGATACGCTAGGCAGAAGAATAGAAGACTGGAATTTGTTTTCTTTATTATATATATTTTTTTTGTCTGTTTAATTTGTTTTGTTTTTTGAAAGAAATATTTTCATTCACTTTTGAACCCAAATTCTTCAAGAAAAATATTTTTTTATATACTTTTTTTATCCAATATGATTTATAACAGAATTTCACATATATTGATGGAATAAATTTTTGAACTTGTTTCTTTGCACCAGTAATTTCGATACTTGAAAGGAAACTGAAGATTTCATGTTTACAATAATCAATTTTTTCAATGAAAAACCATTTGTCTCAGCAGGTCAACATATAATTTCTGGTTCCGCGCTAACCTTATTGAGCCGTGACTTTCTATGCCCCCCCCCCTCAAACATCGTCTGAATCCGCCCCTGGGGCCAGCCCTGTAACTTCTGCATTCGTGAACGGATTTGTCTGAGATTTGGTACAGTTATACGAACGAGGGAGAAATGTTGAACACATAAATATGGACTTGGCAACAATTCTCGAATGGGGATCCAATAACTTGGTAGATTTCAATGCAAACAAAACACAAGCATGCCTTTTCTCTAGAAAAGCCGATCTCACTGTGCCCAACATAAGCTTGTCAGGGGTAACCATACCTTTGAAGACATCCATTTCGATGCTTGGTATCACTATCAGCAATAACCTCTATTTGGAAAATCTCGTGAGATCAATTGGTTTTTTGTTCCGGGCCAGGAGCTATTTCACTTCCAGTCAGCTTCTTATGATCTATAAGGCACAGATCCGACCTGTCCTGGAATACTGTTCCCATATTTGGAGTGCAGCACCCAAACATACCCTGAAATAGTTGGACTCTGTCCAAACAAGGGCAATTCGTCTCGTGGGTGATGCCTCGCTCACAAGCTCACTCACTTATTTGGAACACCGTGGACAAGTTGGCGATCTGGCTCTATTTTATAGATAGTTCCATGGACGATGCCCTTCTGAAATATCAACAATTGTTCCTCCCTTGGCAGTCCCCGCGAGATTAACCCGTCGAGTTGAGGCTTCGCACTCCTTCGTGGTCACTTTGGAGACCTGCAGGACATCTTTTTCCAAAGACTCGTTCATCCAACGAACAGCGAGGCTTTGGAACACATATTGCCAAGGGAAGTGTTCTCCGAGGCATATAACCTCCAGAAATTTGACCAATTCACCACCAATTCCTACCTCATTGCCCTTGGTTCTCACGGTGTTCTCTGAACATTACAGGATATCCCTTTTCGTGGCAACCAAAACATAAAAAAATAGCTATCTCAATTTATGGTCTTATACAGAAACGTTTGGATGGGCAAATATGAAGTATCTTTCATGATCATTTAGAATCCAGTACTTGGAAATTCAAAAAAGCATCTTGAACCTGAAAATTTCATATAATCTTGTATTTTATTTCCTTAATCGATAAAGCGTTTTCAAATATATATTCCTAACAACACAGGGATGTCCTAGGTACGTCCCTTTTTTGTCCCGCGGTACAAGGACATGATTGGGGCATCCAGGGGATGTCCCGCAGTGGTTGTCCAGTGGACATCCCGCCCGTTACATCCCTAGGTTATCTTTTTCGTGTCTTGGAATATCTGATATCCATTCACATCAGAGTCTTCGAATTTCATCAAAATATTGAGTTTTTTTTTTGAAGATGTTTGTTTTCCTTCCGGAAAATAATTGTAATGATAATAAAGAATATAATCTCAGAACTTCGTGAGAAATGATCATTTTTCGCAAACAGAAATCGTAAATGCATAATGCCTCTCATTTTTAAACACCCAAGAATGGAAATAATTATACCCAAATCCTAAGTTGTATTTATTCAGGTATTTGTAGTTTGGTCCTGTTTATAAATCTGTTCAGCACATAAATCTTCAGAAGGCATATTAGCCAATGCTGTGAGGTGCGTGCCTGATAAGCTAAAGGTCCCTCAATCCCTACTCGACCTACATTTTTTTTCCTCTGTCGATGGAAAGTCCCTGGCATATCCTTGGGACGTCCTAAGGATATCCTTTTTTCGTACTTGGTACATCCCAGGAGCGTACCAGAAGGACATCCCTTGGATGCAGATTTTGTCGGCCAGCGGATATTCCTGGGACGTTCCTAGTATGTACTTTGTTCCGACAAAAGGATATCCCTGGGATGTCCTAGTATGAAATTAGGGACGTCCCTGAGAAGTCCTTAGGATGTACTTGTGTTGTAAGGGATATAATTTATCGAGGTTATCTTTTTCAGTTTTCGAAGAATATATATTTTTTCGTACAAATCTAAGGCAGTTGTAGACCGCCAGAATGTCGTCTGGCATTAAAATCAATCATTAGGTATTAATCAATAATCATCTGCTGCATGCTCCCAAGCTTTTTTTTTCAATCTCATATACAAGTATATTTTAATAGCTCTATCAGAAATTGCCAAGTATGATTTATGTGGATAATTTAGAAAAAGTTAGAAATCTGTAAATACAGTTTTATCTTTCATGTGAATTAGAAAAATTATTTTATACTTCTAAGTCCGTCATGAAAACATAGTACATTGAAAATGTTATTTTATTTTATCTCGGTGTACTGATTGTCGAGCTGTTTATAATTTTCTTAGAAACGAAAACGAACAACCTAGTTGAATTCAACGCCACCAAAACTCAAGCCTGCATTTTCTCTAGAAAGGCGGAACTCAGTATGCCCGATATTGTAATATCTGGCTCCACCATCCCCACCAAGCCCACCATATCTATGCTCGGTATTTCCATCAGCAACACTCTTTCATGGGATAATCATGTCAGATCCATCGCAAAAGCTGCTTCACAAAAACTCGGATTCTTGTTCCGTGCGAAAAGCTACTTTACACCTCAACAGCTTCTCATGATCTACAAAGCGCAGATACGGCCTGTTCTAGAATACTGTTCCCACATATGGGGTTCAGCACCAAAACATACGCTGATGCTCTTAGATTCCATCCAGAGAAGAGCCATTCGCCTGGTGGGTGACGCCACACTCACTCACTCTTTGACATCATTGGAACACCGTAGGAAGGTCGGCGACCTTCCACTTTTCTACCGATACTTCCACGAAAAATGTTCTTCGGAAATCTCTGCTATCATCCCTTCACTAGCAATACCAATCAGACGAACTAGACAAGCCCAGTCAGCACATCCTTTCGTTGTCAACCTCAAAAGATGTCGAACAGCACTTTATCAAGACTCGTTCATCCATAGAACGGCTAGGCTCTGGAATTCATTGCCTGTGGAAGTATTCCCAACAACATATAATCTCCAAAAGTTCAAAAAAAATTCCAATACCTACCTCCTGTCCCTATCCTCCCTAGGAACGCACGATGTTCTTTGAACATTATAGGGATTCCCTTTCGTGCGCTCCAAGCGATAAAAAAATACAAACAGTAGGTAATCAACATTTTCATTGTCATGACATGATCGCGCAATTATTCCCCACAAGCTCAATCTGCCTCACAAAGTTTTGCTGGAAGGGCATAATTCATTATTGTTTTCGAAATTGCTCGCCATTCCCGCAAGAATCTCGGACTTTTATGCCCAGCTGGACATTAAATTTGTACTACGTCGTTCGCAACCCCTATCGGGAAACTCCATTTGAGACAATCATTGTCACAGATATTTCGCTCCTTTGTTCTATCCAAGGTGACTCAGTTTGATATCGTCCATTCTTGTGTGCAAGGTCAATCATAATGCATCCAGTTTGTTATATGCTATATTCCACTACAATTTCATTGGATGGATATCGAAAAGATTATTAGTGATTGAGAACAATAAAGTGAAAATGTACACCGAGATAAAACTTTAATAACCACTATGAAAACTTAAGTATTGACAATTGAAAACAACACCTGTATTTGGGACTGGATCTCACTTTGATTGCCACTAGGTAAAAAGGATTCAGAGAGTATTTAATTGCCGTTATTGAACTAATATTCAACTATAAAGTAGTGCTACCTACTATCCAACGGAGTAGCAACAAAGAAGTATTTACCATCTATAAGTATTTCAATTGATATTGTCGATTCAATTCGGTATGTGAAGAAAGGTATTTGCCTTTATTGAAGTGTGCATTTGGTACCATACAATGGTGAAATGATACCTCATATACAGGGTGTCCCAAACCTATCAGACGCAGTGGTTGTCCAGTAGACATCTTGCACACGGAAAAAAAGGATTTGTTGCATCAACAAATTATTTATGCTTGAGTTATTTTTGTTGGACTGAGCAATTTTTCGTCGAATCAACCAGATACATGATTATTCCATGGAAGCAGCTTGTTCAAATAAAGAATGTTGTCTGATTGAATCAACAATATAATATCAATTCCATCAACAAAATATATGATTTCTTCAAAAACGAATTATGTCGATCCACAATAATGTCGATGTTGATTAAACTATAAACATTTCGTTGATTTGATCAAACAATGAGCATTTTGATGAGAATATATCTTTGAAACAACATACAAGTTGTCTTATTCCGATGTATCAATGAACTCGTTTCGAACGGATCATTTGCTTGAATAGAGCAACGAATTATGTAATATCAATGAAATATTTTGTTCATTCTACATCAACTTGAATTTTCGCCTCTAGATGGCGATCATTTCGTCTCGTCTGTGCCTGCCTCGAGTTCATTATATACGTGAAGCCTGATTCTTTGTGTTTGAAATATCAGCTGGATAAATCGAACCGAGAGTCGAACTTAGGATGATTAGCAATCCGGAATAGTTTTCCATCAGCTAATGAGAAGTGAAGACTAAAGATCTATGCTAGGAGTCGACTAGTTTCCTATTTTTGTTTATTGTATTGATGTGAAATTCCAGAAAATTCCCGTATATTGAATTTGGTTCAACAAAACAATTTGTCGAATGAATATATAGTTTTTCTTGAATCAACAAAATATTTTATTGAATTAACCAAATATTTCATTGAATCAACCAAATATTTCATTGAATCAACCAAATATTTCTCTGAATCATACAAATATTTCGTTGAATCAACTAAATGTTTGATTGAATCAATATCTTGTTATTTTGAATCAAACAAAATGTTTGTTTGAGTCAATTCAATATCTCTTCATAAACAATTCATAGATGTGCATGATTGAAGAAGATTCAGAGTTCATGCAAGACATATTCACTTGATTCAAACTTCAAATTCGCTCTGAAACAAGACATAGATTTACTGATTTCAAGATTATATTTTGTCGTGCATATATGACACTTTTATTTGCTCCATTCAATTAAATTTTGCTTGATTCAACAATTCCTTTTTTCTTTGCAGGGTACATCCCTAGGTTATACCAGTCGTGTCCCAGGAATATCTGATATCCATTCACATCAGAGAGTCAGTCGGAAAATAATTGTAATGAAAATAAAGAATATAGTCTCAAAACTTCTCAAGTAATAACAATTTTTCGCAAACAGAAATCGTAAATGCATAATGCCGCCCATTTTCAAACTCCCAAGAATGATATAAATTATACCCGATTCCTAACAAAGTTTTATTTATCCAGGTTTCTGTATTCAAGTCCTGTTTATGAATCTGTTCAATACATGAATCTTCAGGAGGAATATCAGCCAATGGAGTAAAGTGCGTACCAGAAGAGACATTCCTTGGATGTCCTTTTTGTCTGAATGCAGATGTCCCTGGGACGTCCCTAGTATGTACTCTGTCCCAAAAAGGATATCCCTGGGATGACCTAGTATGAAATTAGGGACGTCCCTGGAAAGTTCCTAGGATGTACTCGTGTTGCTAGGGATGTTGATGCAATGTTGACGAAATTATTGAAACGGACATTCAGCAATTCCGCAAAGGTGAAGTTTGATTATGTAGCGTTGCAGCAATATTACATGTTGCTTTGACATTTCTGGAACGTTACATTCACAAATTCAAATTTGCAATATTGCTGAACGTCCGTTTCATTAATTGCTACAATCTTGCATCAGCATCCAAATTTGCTTTGTGGGATAGTATCACGGTATGTTTGAGTAGTTTATAAGCTTACGAACACAATGATGTATCTATCATACTCTCCACGAGTACGCTCTAGATGATGTTGAATCAACCATCACCATAAATTTTAAGGCGGAATCAGACGACTGATGTACTAGACATCTGAATATAATCAGTTTGGGGTAAACTTGATTGGAAAATATTGGCCCTATACGATGACCAGCACGCTGTGTATAGTATAGTAAGTATTTTTGAGGATTTTATACCAAAGAACGGTTTATGTAGAAATTCCTGTCTGATCGTATATATTTCAATTACGGACGAAGATTCTAGTCAATTCAGTTGTTCTCCACGATACAAGGTGGACAAATTTCATTAACTACCAGGTACTAACCTCATGTTCGACTTCTTAGTAGCTCTCCAGATCTACTTAAGTACTTAGTGATTCCAGAAGACGATACATTCATGTTTAAATGAGTCCTTAAAACTTCCTGGTCCTTTTCAGAGGGAAAACATGGTCATTTACTGAAAATATTGGAAACTAGGCTGACATCACTGGATCATGTTGTCAGAAATTTTCACCTGCCTGCATCTAACTTTGTTATTTCTGAATATTTTTGATTCAAACTTACTCAGTGGCAACAGCGATGATATCTGATTCTATTCCCCTAGGCCCTTCTGGTATGGTAAAAAAGTTTCCCCGCGAATTTTGATTGTCAAGGCCAAAACCTGACACACCGAAAGTTTACATCAAGGTCTAAACACTTCGTGTACACTGAAACTACTCATATACTCATCTGACAAAAAATCAATAGGCATTGAATGACATATATTGCTACGTTTCTGTACCTATATACAGAACAGTTCAGTATATACAAAACTATTTTTGTAACAGTATTGATTGGTAAGAAGAAATTCGTGGAAAACCGTTTTTTGGACGCTAATTTCTTCAAAATGTGTTGCCATGTCTGTACGAGGTGGCAAAATAAAAAAAAATATCTGAAAATTCATGGGACGATCAATTTTCGAATCTTCTGCTAAACCTTCTACCTCAACGTCTATTAAATCACCAAATGACCGATATAATACTCGATATACAGGGTGAGCCATGACTAACCAGCCAGAGCCTAATGGTAGATAGAAAAAGTCAAGGTGAGTTGATATATATGTGAAGAAATATATTTTGCCTATTCGTAACAGAAATACAGGGCATTATCTGAATTACTGAATTCGAGGCGACACTTTGATGAACGATATTTCAGGAACGTCTCGATTTTATCGCCTGAAATCCATCAGCAATTTACCCCTATAGTATTGACACGCCACACGATGGCCTACTGAGAAGAACAATTTCAGAGCCGGACGTGGAAAACTCATTTTCGTTTTAAATGTCAAAATTTCAACTTCCTAAATCGTTATTTTTCGAAAACTTCCATCAGAATCAGGAAGATCAGGAAAAACACTACAAGTGTAGCTTAGTGAAAAAATATCATACGAAATACTGATAAACGATTACATGCTTTCGTACTGTCTATTCTAGTCACATTGTTACAAGTCATATTTTTGTTACATTATAGACTGTATCATTTACTAAAGGCCAAATTTGCAATGACAATTTATCACTCCATATCGCAATATTTCACCTTGTAATTTCCCAGCACGATTATTCAACCTCTTTTGGCTGTATTCAATATAATCGGTGGTGACTAGTCAATTTGATCATCTAGTATATTTTTCCCTGCTCTCTGTTCCTCTGTGAAGCATCTGAACAGTTCAGTTACCCTGACTACGAAATAAGTGAGTTGCTCTGGTTTCCTGGTTTCTAGAGAGGCTACCTAGCGACCATATTGCTGTTCAATTGTGTTGCTATAAATAATCGAGATCTGGTTGGAACGGTTTGTGAAAGGAGGTTTCTTATATTTGTATAGTTTGAAACAAATCCACTGTTAGTGGGATCAATTGCCTTCTTCACGTGAAGTATATTTTGGTCTCTGGTTTTGGGACAAAATACCCTGATTGTAGGGGATTAATTCAACCTCTTCCACCAGCCACGTACAAGCCCGCACATCAACCAAAGGTATGTCACTGCTGTTATAATTGTCTTCAATAGGTCTAGGAACACTGGTTCATATTGATAATTTTTCAGGGCTTTTATTTTTCTCCTTATCCGTTGTCTAATGTTTTTGTGGGCATCAATCCCATGGTGAACTGACAGTCCCTACGTGTGACACCTGGTCCATCGTTGTTGTATTTGGAAGCCACAGGGTGCTCGCTGTTGTTGAGCTGCTACCCTGCGAAGTCATCGTCTGGATCTACCTGTATAAATACTTAGTGAATGAGTAACCTGTCTGCAATTTGGTAAGCTCGTTCCGATTACGCTACCTACGTGAAAACTACCACCAAACTCCTGTGAAGATTTTACCACTGCACTGCAAAATCTTATATTTTACGTAACCTTCAGTAATATTCAACTTACATTTAAAAATCAGGTTTTCAATACATTTGTACACCACAGTGATCACCTCGGTATCTATTTGGCAATGAATAACATTTTAGTATTACCTTTTGGATATTTCGAACCTTACTGTTACGTAACATTGTCCATTATTAACTTGTGAATTATTAGATTTTCGCAGTTTTAGTAAATGATACAGACAACTCTTGGATCATAATTTCACCCTGCCAACCGTACTCACCCCAGTGTCCCACTGAGTTAGTCAGTGTCTAATTTCCACTACATATAATTGGGCACTTTAAACACTATTTTTGTAACCGAGAATCTTGCTCGATCCTGCAAATCTTTGGATTGAGGGTATTCAGCCTAAACCAGTGTTTGTGTAAAACACCTATTAATTATTAAATGGTTACAAATGGCGCCCAACCATTTCAGTTGGCACTAGGGTGAATATTGCTTAAGTTGATTGGTGGTAGTTGATATTTGCAGTTATATCAGTTTATATATTTTCTCTCTGAAATTTGAAGATATATATTTATTGATATTTCGGAGTGGTCCAGTTAACTAGTTGTTTTTTGGCCGTGTCTGGATTCGATTTTAGGTTTCGTTGGATATTTTTTTTTATTTTTTTTTTTTTCGAAGAAAGAAGGGGGTTTTGTAAAATCATAGCAAAGTGATTCCGTTCAGTTCAGTGATTTGTCATATATATCAATTCAATTAGGTGAATTCTGATACCTACTTGTTATTAGTTTTTTTTTTCCTGCAAACATGGATGTCAATAGGTTGCTAAGTGATGAACTCACATATGAGTTACTGGTTCGGGGATCAGAGTTGGGTAATGGTACAGTGCAAGAAAAAAGATCCTTATTGAGAAAGGCTTTGCGTGCGGAGGCTGAGGGTAGTCCAAGTGACGGAACAATGAGTTTCGACTCAATGAATGAGATTGCGATATGTGGTGGTAAATTGGATGAACTACTAGGCAGCATTGATGAGTTTGATCATAATAATAGGGAAAATGAATTTCGTAAAATCAAAACACGACTTTTACATGTTCAGGGTAGGTTAATACGGATAAATACTGGAAATTCTTCGATTTTGGCTGAGAGAAATGGCTTACTTGGTGCAGCCGATAAACTTCAACTTTCATTAGATCGGGTGTATGCTTTGACAGTTTTTTCTGGCAAAAATACTCAGATTAGAAATACAATTTTAGACCAACCAGTGGTAACTGCTAATTCTACGCTAATTGATGAACCTATCTGTTTGTTGCCCAAAATAGTACCTAGGCCTAGCACAAGCTTCATTGATCACGTTGAGGATCTTATCCAACTTGAAGAGCCAAATACAATCAATCGTATCGCGACAACTTCGGCTTCCAAATTGAACATCAATGATTCAAGACCAAACCCTACCGTGAACATAATGAATAATTTACTTTCTTCAGTTGACACCTTAGCTGAGAGGTTGGAGAATATTCCAATTGATAATATAGAATCAAGTAATGTTTCGCCACCCATATACGATAGAGTTCGATTCCATAGTAGCTCTGACAAATTTGTAAATTCACGACCTGCTACATTAAATACATCAGTAGGTCAGTCACCCTTCTTTGATCATCATTTTATCGATTCTAAGCATACTGTCAAACCTATGAAACATGATTTTTCACACGAATTTCATTGTTCAAACATCAATAGTACCTCCAAGTTTGTTGATGTGAGCCGTTGGAAATTGAGGTTCAATGGTTCAACCAGCGTTACCGATTTTATTGAGAAACTTGAGGAAGTGAGAGTATCTCGTGGTATTGCTAAAAATCAAATGTTTGACTCCGTTTCCGAACTACTAGAGGGTGATGCGTCCATTTGGTTCAGGTTTGCTAAAAATCAAATACGGCATTATGATGATTTCTTATGCCAAATCCGTGTTAGTTTTTTACCTCAAAATTATGAAGAGCGAATATGGGATACCCTGAAACGTCGAACTCAAGGTTCTACGGAATCTGTTACAATTTATGTGGCTTATATGGAGAATCTGTTCGCTAAACTCCCATCTAAACCTGGCGAAGAATCTCGGGTAAATTTTATTAAAGGGAAAATGCTTCCATATATTCAGATGGCGGTGGTTGGAAAGGGTGTTTCTACTCTCTCCTCGTTGATCACTGTAGGCCGCGAAATTGAAGAGGCCAACTTGAGCGCCCAAGAGTATCGTGCTCCTCTTGTATTGCCGAAACACTCGGTAGAACCTGGTCTGGAATACCAGCGTCCTTATTCACGAGTGTCAGCTATACAAACGCAACTTGAGCATCAAACAACAAACTTGATAGATGATACTTTGCCAGTCAACGGATCGAGTAATGCGGTGGCTTCATCTTCAGCTTTCCCTAACGCTCCTAAATGTTATAATTGTGGTCAACTTGGACATATTCGCACTAGGTGTAGTCAACCAGTTAGGAAACATTGCTTCAAATGCGGTGCTCCTGGTGTCACAGTACGAACATGCGGTAGATGTTCGGAAAACGCGAGAGTGAGCCACCATTAGGTCGTGTGGTGAGCTCATGTAGTCAGTCGGCCATTCAAAATTGTACATTTTCTGCCCGTAATATTCATCCTATCATATCGTACATTATGTCCCACTGTGATGGTGACAATCGTCCCTATTTAGAAATTGAGATCTTAGGAATCAAATTCAAAGCATTGTTGGACAGTGGATGTAATCTAACTGTTCTTGGTTCACATGGTTGGAATATTCTTAAGAAGTTAGGCATTAATCTGTTGCCTTCGAACATATCATCTTGTGCTGTTGCTGATAACCGAACTTGTGAAATTCTCGGTGTTGTCACAGTTCCAATAAAATTAGAAAATGAAATAAAAATTTTTGATCTGTTAGTTGTACCGGAACTTTCTCATTCAATTATTTTAGGAGTTGATTTTTGGATTACTATGAACATTATTCCAAATCTGAATCGCGGTTGTTGGACTTTCGATCAGAGTATTTCTCAAATTAGTTCGTTAAATGCGGTTGTTTCTAAAGAAGTCCTAAGTGCTGATCAGAAAATAATTTTAGATGGAATTGTAAAAAAATATTTTGATCTACAGGGTGACAAACTCGGTTGTACCACCCTTGTTCAACACAAAATAATCACTGACTCAGAACCTATCCGACAGAGAGCTTATCGAGTATCTCCTGCAATGCAGCAGCATATCGATAATGCAGTGAAAGAAATGTTAGAGAATGATGTCATCGAACCTTCTGAATCGGCTTGGTCTAGTCCAGTGCTATTAGTGCCGAAAAAGAATGGCGAATATCGTTTTTGTGTAGATTATCGTCAATTGAATCGCGTAACTAAAAAAGATTCGTATCCTCTACCATTCATCAATTCAATTTTAGACAAACTCCGTAATGCCAAATTTCTTAGTTCAATTGATATTAAGTCTGCTTACTGGCAGGTGCCAATAGCTCCTGAATCTCGTGAGTGTACGGCGTTTACTATTCCAGGCCGGGGACTATATCAGTTTAAAAGAATGCCATTTGGGTTGTGTAATGCGCCCGCGACTTTTCAGCGACTTTTAGATAAAATATTAGGTCCTAGTCTCGAGCCACACGCTTTCGTTTATTTGGATGATGTGATAATTGTTAATGATAATTTTGAAGATCATATTAAAATAATAACGGAAGTTTTTGAAAGATTCAGGAAGGCTGGTTTGGCAGTGTCACAGACTAAGTGTATGTTTTGTAGGCCTGAATTGCGCTATCTAGGGTATGTCGTCGATAGTCAAGGATTGCATGTTGATCCAGAGAAGGTGTCAGCCATATTGAATATTCCACCTCCGAAAAGTGTGAACGATATCCGACGCGTTATTGGCATTGCATCCTGGTATCGCCGCTTCATTCCAAATTTTTCAACTCTTGTAGCACCCATGACTGCTCTTTTATCTAAAAATAAAAAGTGGGAATGGACAGATGAATGTCAACAATCTTTCCTGAATATAAAAAGTGCACTGGTCTCTGCGCCTATTCTAACTTGTCCTGATTTTTCTCGACCGTTTAAAGTACAAACTGACGCGTCTGCATTCGGAATTGGAGGAGTTTTATCCCAAGAATTTGACGACGGTGAACATGTTATCTGTTATATTAGTCGTTCGCTCACGCGACAAGAGCGAAATTTTAGTACTACAGAGAGGGAGTGTCTCGCGGTGTTGTACACCATCGAAAAACTTCGTCCATATTTAGAGGGATACAAATTCACGGTTATAACTGATCATCATTCATTGGTATGGTTACATAAATTGAAAGAACCAACCGGTCGTTTGGCTCGTTGGGCAGTACGTCTTCAACAATTCAATTTCGACATTATTCATCGAAAGGGGAAAGACCATATTGTTCCCGATGTTTTATCTCGCTCGGTACCCGAGGTACAGACCGTTGGAACATGTGAAATTATACGTAAAGATTCCTGGCTCGAAAATATGATAATTAAAATTCGCGAAAATCCTTTAAAGTATCCACAATGGCGTGTAGTAGATAAAAAGCTTTATAAATATGTTTCATGTCAATATCCGGTGCTTCGTCACCAAAACGATTTTTGGAAGGAGGTTGTTCCTAAGTATGACCGTAAAAAGATCATCAGCTCCTGTCATGATAGTACAGTAGCTTGTCATTCCGGAATTTTCAAGACATTCGAACGCATTAAAAACTTGTACTATTGGCCTAAGATGCGTGCGGATGTTGCTGCATATGTAAGGAAATGTCCTGTTTGTTTAGCACAGAAGCCAATTCTGAAACCTCCGTCTGGATATATGGGAAAACATCCCGAAGTTACTTTACCATGGCAAATGATTAGTGTAGATCTTTTCGGCCCACTTCCTCGATCCACTCAAGGGAATAAGTTTGTTTATGTAGTGACTGACACGTTGAGTAAATTTTCATTATTTTTTCCTCTTAGAGATGCAACTGCTGCTGCCGTTACGCGAATGACGGAAGAACATGTTTTTCTAATGTTTTCTTGTCCACAGTACCTAATATGTGATAATGGTGTACAGTTCCGTTCAAACTTGTTTCGTAATCTTTGTCAACAGTATAAAGTGAATATTCGCTATACTCCTTTATATCATGCCCAGGCAAACCCTGTAGAAAGGGTTAATCAGGTCCTTAAGACCATGATATCTTGTTACATCAATGACAATCACAAGAAATGGGATACACTACTACCTAAAGTTGGTTGCGCAATACGTACTTCAGTTCATGAGGCTACCGGCTTGACGCCGTTTTTCATAAACTTTGGTCGCGAACATTTTTCTTCCGGTGAAGATTATAATCATCCAAATATTGAAAATGATACTAAAATACCTCCGTCTAGACAAATTGTTTCCCGAGAGTTCAATAATATTTTTGCAGATGTGAAAAAGCGACTGGATCAAGCGCATACTCGCTCTAGTACTCGGTACAATTTGAGACGTCGCCCTTTATCATTTGCTGTCGGCGACAAAGTTTATCACAAAAATTATGTCCTATCTGATGCCTCTAAGAACTTCACTGCAAAATTCGCACCCAAATTCGTTGGACCGTTGATAATTAGAAAGAAATTTTCCCCAGTCGCTTATGAGCTAGTAGACTCAAATAACAAGTCTAAAGGAACATGGCATATTAAAGATTTAAAGTTTCATCCTCCTGATACCGATATTTCAGATACTGAAGATTCTGAGTAACTTTCGATTATACTCAGTTCAGATCTGCCAGTTTTTTTATTGTTAGTTTGTTTTGTGGTTAGATAAGCTGTGCAGGGACGGCGTGAGAATATCTCTGTAGGAGAATTTCTCCTGGCGGTAAAAGTCCGACCGAATTTGACCATCATGACTATGGCATTGATATTCTTATTTTTAACTCATCTCAATCGGAAGAGATTTACAGGTAAATCTCTTGGGAGTTGAGGGGGAGTTGTTACAAGTCATATTTTTGTTACATTATAGACTGTATCATTTACTAAAGGCCAAATTTGCAATGACAATTTATCACTCCATATCGCAATATTTCACCTTGTAATTTCCCAGCACGATTATTCAACCTCTTTTGGCTGTATTCAATATAATCGGTGGTGACTAGTCAATTTGATCATCTAGTATATTTTTCCCTGCTCTCTGTTCCTCTGTGAAGCATCTGAACAGTTCAGTTACCCTGACTACGAAATAAGTGAGTTGCTCTGGTTTCCTGGTTTCTAGAGAGGCTACCTAGCGACCATATTGCTGTTCAATTGTGTTGCTATAAATAATCGAGATCTGGTTGGAACGGTTTGTGAAAGGAGGTTTCTTATATTTGTATAGTTTGAAACAAATCCACTGTTAGTGGGATCAATTGCCTTCTTCACGTGAAGTATATTTTGGTCTCTGGTTTTGGGACAAAATACCCTGATTGTAGGGGATTAATTCAACCTCTTCCACCAGCCACGTACAAGCCCGCACATCAACCAAAGGTATGTCACTGCTGTTATAATTGTCTTCAATAGGTCTAGGAACACTGGTTCATATTGATAATTTTTCAGGGCTTTTATTTTTCTCCTTATCCGTTGTCTAATGTTTTTGTGGGCATCAATCCCATGGTGAACTGACAGTCCCTACGTGTGACACCTGGTCCATCGTTGTTGTATTTGGAAGCCACAGGGTGCTCGCTGTTGTTGAGCTGCTACCCTGCGAAGTCATCGTCTGGATCTACCTGTATAAATACTTAGTGAATGAGTAACCTGTCTGCAATTTGGTAAGCTCGTTCCGATTACGCTACCTACGTGAAAACTACCACCAAACTCCTGTGAAGATTTTACCACTGCACTGCAAAATCTTATATTTTACGTAACCTTCAGTAATATTCAACTTACATTTAAAAATCAGGTTTTCAATACATTTGTACACCACAGTGATCACCTCGGTATCTATTTGGCAATGAATAACATTTTAGTATTACCTTTTGGATATTTCGAACCTTACTGTTACGTAACATTGTCCATTATTAACTTGTGAATTATTAGATTTTCGCAGTTTTAGTAAATGATACAGACAACTCTTGGATCATAATTTCACCCTGCCAACCGTACTCACCCCAGTGTCCCACTGAGTTAGTCAGTGTCTAATTTCCACTACATATAATTGGGCACTTTAAACACTATTTTTGTAACCGAGAATCTTGCTCGATCCTGCAAATCTTTGGATTGAGGGTATTCAGCCTAAACCAGTGTTTGTGTAAAACACCTATTAATTATTAAATGGTTACAACATCGTTCAACAAATTCATTTAAATCAATTTCTTGCATGTCAGTGTATTATGAGAATTGGAAAGAGGCTCTATTCGATGAAAAATTACAGGATCTGACTCACTTTTCTTGAAGAAACCAAAACATGAAAATCACTACATAATTCTCAGAAAAAATTCCAATACCTTCCTCCTCTCCCTATCCTACCTAACTACGCACGATGTTGAGAGATGAAAAATATAAGAATTTATTGCTTAGGTAAAATATTTTTTCAGAATCAGGTATACTTGTCAACTCATACTACTCAAAGAAAGTTCATAGGTAATATTGTATATGATCTCATTGCATATGTAAACTCTCTCAATCAGCGAATCAAATGTGAGTTTGGTGTTTTCATTATTCCACATTACTCAATACAAGTGAGAGAATACAATACTCTTATCGCTGGATAGGTCGTGGCGGCCCTCAATCTTGGTCCCTAGGTCACTAATCTCACATTATCAGACTATTATCTATCTATCAATCTATGAAACTATCGTATATCAGACTGAAGTCAACACCAGAAAAAACTGAGGAAGATGATAGTACAGATTCAGATATGATCAGAAATAATAGGCAAATTATTCGAAAAACCATAGAAGATCATCCAGAGATATGCAGGAAATGTATAGAAATTAGGAAGGAGGACATTTTGATAATCTTCGTTAAGAAAATATAAGGATATAAAACAAATCTCTTTCGAGAATTATAATGTTTCATAATTCTCTCCAAAGACCAAGTCCGGTCCTGATTTTTTTTTTGAAAATTTTGTTTCTCAACTCTGCTGCTATATCAATATTCGGAAAAACTGATTCGAATACTTTCAGTCGAATGTAGAGAGTATGGGCCGGACGAAATCGAAGAAATATTCGTCTGAATTTTGTTTGATATTTTTTATCTATCCGGTCGAAGTGTGCAGTACAAATTGAAAAGCTACACAAGTCCTGCTCTGTAATCTTCCTTTCATTGTAGGCCATCGTGTGGTGTGTTAGTAGAGGTAAATGCTGGTGAATTTCAGGCGGAAATATCAAGACGTTCCTGAAACATCGTTCATCAAAGTTTCGCCCCGAATTCAAATCATGCCCTGTATTTCTGTTTCAAATAGGCAGAATATATTTTTTCACATACAGTGTGTGCGATTTCAACCCGCAACACCCTCCTAATTCGGAACCCGTCGACCGATTTTCAGAAACAAAAATTCAATAATATGCTATTCGAAAATGTGCATGGACAAAGGACCCCGCACTTAGTACGTAAAATGGTTCTCGGTGAAATTTTCTGAATTTTCAGTATGTTGTAGAATTCGATGAACTGATTGAACCTGCAGAATCGTTAAGTTCTTTGATGAACAGATTCTGAGATACAGGCCGTTGAAGTTACAAATCGGTATTTTTCATTTAATTATTTTCTCGAAATTCAAAGATGCCAAGTACAATTTTCTTCGCTCATATCATTAACGAACCTCCATATTACTCAACATAATTCAGATGGTTCAGATGATGTAATTGTTTACAGAGTGAAACATATAAACATTTCAGTGATGTCTGAAAATTCGATGTAATAAAGAAATATCGAAAAAATAATTTAGGCATGCAGTATACTATTCTCATTCCATCATGAATCACAATTCATACATTTCATACAGGGTGATTTGAAAAATTGGTGACACCTGAGACCGATTTATTCATACACATCCTCTATATTCGAGTGAATTGTTAACCTCCCAAGATAGCTGATACCGTATGAACATGATTTCGTTGAGATATATAGGGTGATCATGAAGATTTTCGATGATGAAAATGACAAAAAATCGTGTTTTTTGAAATCACCCTGTTATTCATGACTAACTCGATGAAATTCCCTAATTATTTTTTAATATATTCATCATTCGCTCCTCAACTCTGTCTTGAAAATTCAGTTTCCTATCATGACGGCGAAATGGAATGAAAATTTGAGAAGACAATGAAAATTTTCATGTATAGAGAATATTTTCTCGGATTAGTCACCATTATCTATATTTACTAGAAAAAAGTTATGGATCATAATGAAAAAGATTTCGATGTCAATTTCATTATATAATTATTGGTTGACCCAGAGAGACCTTCCTGTAGAAGTTACAGCGATGAAACTTCGTACCTATGTATTCGATGTGTTCCTCTATTGAATAACTATTTCACTGGTTATATCAACTCCTTAGATTTTCATACAGGGTGAATCGAAAAATTGAATAGGCTATAGCCACTATTTCGAAAAAAAATGCCTAATAGTCGTTTTTGAAATCTTGACCCTTTCAACCAATAACAAAAGTAGGCTTTGAAAATTTGAATATTTCAAATTTGTTCACATTCTCGAATTTGAAAATCGGTCGATTAGTTTCAAATTAGGAGGGTGTTGCGGGTTGAAATCGCACACACTGTATATATCAACTCACCTTGACTTTCTCTATCTGCCATTAGGCTATGACTGGTTAGTCAAGACTCACCCTGTAATATATTAGAAACCCACAAAAAATCATTGAAGCAATACTCTCGGTGTGAGCATATCCTCAACAGTTCAGAGCAGCCCATCTGTGAATCCTTTGTTCGATATTCCTGAATTCCCTTGCTTTCTGTCCTGCTTGTTTGTGTGCCAATGTTAAATATTCCATTTGCATAATAGGGCACTGCTTCTTCATATTTACTGCATCCTGTGTAGTAATAATACTATCTCATATTTTAGCGAAGGTTCTTATTCCACCAAGAATCTTCTCTCGTTCTGCGAACTCGAGTCATTGTTCTTGGGTGCTGTATTTCCTAGTTTTAATCTAGTTGTCCGCGAGCCATTTGATGTAGATGCGGATTTGTTTCAGTTCATTTATTTCGTACATTCGGCTCGGCTGGAAATACTGTGCGATCCATTTGTTCTCTGATGCAGTCACCCTGTAGAAGACTGTGATATTTCGACCTATTTTTGATTGTAAAAACTTCACGAACGATAAAATTTCCAAAACATTCTTAATCATACGACATGTTTCGTTAACATAATACACAATTTGCAGCTGAACATCGCCTAATCAATACATTACCAATAATTGAAAAATTGTTGGAGCTTGCCGTCAAAGATCAACTTCTTGAAATCATCAGTTCAAATGAAATACTTATCACACAACAATCAGGATTTAGGAAATGTCACTCGTGTGAAACGGCTCTTCGGTTTTCGATATCCAAATGGAAAGTTAATATTCATGATAAGAAACTCATCGGGGTGGTTTTCTTGGACTTACAAAGGTCATTTGAAACTATAAATAGAGATTTACTTCTGAACGAATTGAACAAATATTGAACAACTTGTTAAATACAACACTTACTCAGATAGGGTAAAGGTCATGCATGGAGTACCAAATTGTAAGCTGAAACTATTTGCGGATGAAACCTTACTTTACTCCTCTGGCAAAAAAGAGGATGTTTAGAAATTCTTGAATGAAGATCTTGAAAATATATTCACCTGGATCTGTGACAATGAACTCAAAATTGATGTCACAAAGACGAAATTCATGATTATATCTTCGAAAGCAAATTCAAGAATTATCCAGGAAAATAAAATAGAATTCAATATTCTGATAAACGGAGAAATCATTGAAGAAGTGAAAATGTTCAAGTATTTGGGAGTGATCATTGATAATCAACTGAATTTTAACAGTCTTTGTGAATACATTAAGAAGAAAATTGCGCGAAAAATAGGTTTCATGTACAGGCTTGGTGATAAAGTATCTCATTTCACGAAATTAACAATTTACAAGTCAATAATTTCACCTCATATTGATTATTGTGGTACTTTACTGAGTTTCTTGAGTAACGAACAGATTAATACACTGCAAAAAGTCCAAAATCGTGCAATGAGAGCTATCTTAGGTTGTAAAAGACGCACACCAGTCACAACAATGCTGAACAGATTGCAATTAATGAATATCAAGCAAAGAGTTTCATATAATTCACTAATTTTTGTTTATTAATTGAAAAATAACATGTTGCCTTTGTATTTATCAAATTATGTTCAAGATGTATGTACATTGTCACAATACCAGAAGACAAGCAGCGAATGATTTCTACATAAATTCAGTAAATATTGTCTGTGATACTTTATAGACAAGCGAGGTCTGGTATTGTTCAATATTTTGTGAAATGAAAAAATGTGTGTCACTAGATAGTTTCAAAGAATCGTGTATACTATTTGTGAAAGAAAATATTGATTGATCAATTGAGGAAGGAGAAATCTGTAAATTAACCTTATTCAAAATATGTCACGTAATTTATGTGTCTGTGTCTTAGAGTTCTATATTTCTATGTTTTTATTTATTGACTTACTGTATTTTATTGTAGATTCAACTGTAATGAAGAGCACTGTGCTAATAAAGTTTGATATATAACACAGTAGCTTCATCAGGTGAAATACTGGTACAATGAAATAAACTAACCTTGGTTTCTATGGTAGAAGTCCATGTTTGCTCAAAGTGGAGTGGAATTTTTCAAAAGGAAGAAGGGAAGCTCAAAATCATCTCCACTACTTTATAACTGATGTAAATCGATCAAGGGGACATGTTTCGGACTTGGAAAAGTCCATCTTCACCTCCATTAAATTCTAAAAACGGCTGAAGATGGACTTTTATAAGTCCGTCACAAGTAGTGGAGCTTTCCTTTCTCATTTGGAAACTAACCTTGGCTTGCCTAACTTTTATATATCCTACTTTCTCAACATGAAGTATCAAAATTACCTGTAGGAAGGTTCGATGAACCTTCATTATCGGAAAATAGGCACAATATCTACATTAAAAATAAGGGTACACGAAAAAAAGCAGACATGTCAATTTTACTTGTACATTCAGGTATAGGTGGCGTTAAATTCTCTAGTTGAAGACGCATATTTTGCGGCACTGAAATTGGGAAAAAACCAACGTAGTGTTGTACTGAAGGACGTCTAAAATGTACCGTACAGGAAAAAAACCAGCTTTGTCTGTGCGTCCTTTAGAAAACCAGCGATGTCACTTGAACTTTTTGTGTCTTATTCTGCGAAAATATGGCCCATCACTAACAAGTAAGTTGAAAGTAATTATATACTTGTATAGAAACAATTCTAACTCGAAACAATAGGTAAAATAATACAAAAACAGTATTGTTTCTGGTGTAGAAATAAATGTGTTTTTTACTATAAAAATTATGATTCAAATATTTTTTCATGATGTAAGCTTCAGTTCAATGTGAACAGCTTGTTTATATATTTACTCAGAATAAAAATATCGCGTTTTGAACATAAAAAATCAATTTACTCAATTTGGATATGAAGTGACATATCTGCTTTTTTCCGTGTACTCTTCAAATACGGTGTACCGGATTCACTTGAAACGGTAGATAGCAAATACATATCATTACCTACTGAGAAACTGAATTCAACAGTGGTGGACTATTATGGTCTAGTTGATTGTAAAGTGAAATGTTAGGATTTTTGAGTTTGTTCATTCCTAAGATTCGAGATTATTGAGTTTCATTTCTACATTTTCTACGTGTAGAATTTCGAAATTATCATCGAAACTTTTGGTTTTCTTCTAATATATGGTTGGCGTATGTCGAATCTGTTCTTTTTCAAAAAATGCATGTTATGTTCATGAATGTGCTGATCAAACGAACGACCTGTTTGACCGATATGAACCTTAGGACAAGATCCACAGTTGAGTTGGTATACCCCTGATTTTTCGAATTTAGAAGTTTTGGTTTTATAATTTTTGATAACCCTTTCCAACGTGTTATTTGTTCTATATGCTACTTTTGAGTCAGTCCTCTTCATGTAAAAATGAAGCTAATTCTTTCAGTGGATGATCGGAAATAGGTTGACGTTCTATAATTTTGATTATTATTTTTGATGGTAGGATAAACTTCTTGAATTGCTTCATCCATATCTATTTATTTTGGATGAATGTGTTTGGGTGATGAAATACTGAAAATCCTCTCGCAAAAATAGTCAAGCGAGTACTGAAGTTGACACATGAGGTAGAAGCAATGTCTGAGTTACGACATGTGGTGGTGGCCTATCCTAACCTACTAGAACCAACTGAGTTGCGACAATATCAACTAAACAGGAAGCAATGCTATTGTCTGCTTTCAGAAGAATGCAAGCTGATTTCTTGATTTTTCTCTTTTGGTTGTTATCTTCTTTTCCAATGATTTAAGTATATGTCAGGCGAGTTCAGATTTGTCGAAATGTCTTTTATCCATTTTGTACTTATGTTCTGTTGCCCTTAACGAAAGAGGTCGCTTCGTTTAACCTCAGAAGTGTCGAAATTAATACCTAACATGCTTGCGAGGAAAATATTTTTCATTTTTATGTTGAAAATAAGCGGAACAGATCAGTTCATGAAAAATCCAAAGCTGAGTGAACATTCGATATTTTTTCTATACAGTGTGTCCCAAATACGATCCTCACCATTGGGATCTCAATGACTATGAGAGATAGAGAAACGGTTGAATTAGCAAAGCTGTAGCAAATTTAATGTTGAATAAGAAACTATCAAGAAATCCAGGCTAGCTTCAGTCATTCTTGAGGTATCTGAGGATAAATGAAATCTTGTATTTTTGTTTTTCTCGAATATCTCGGAAACTATTGATATTATGAAAAAATGACTTGAACATTCTCATAGCACTTTTTGCTGTTCTTCTCATCGAAATGTCAAATTTCTCAGATATCACCTACAACTTTGGTTTTCTCATGGACGCCATATTGGATTTTCACAGATTTGAAATCAGCATAAAATTAACTTTCTAGTGATGAATCACAGTCACAGTTTTATCTCATAAGGGAAACTGATTTCCAATTTTTGTTTTTATGTCCAGTAGGCTATGCGCTAAACTCTCTACAAACAATAACGATTACGTGTTCTGTTAATTATTTCGGGGCAAACAATGCCGTTCACAAAAACCAGTGACAGTACAAGGGTTAAGACTTGGTGATAATGAACGTCGTCTCGAGTTTTGTCACTGGTTCGTCAACCAGTGTGAAAGAAGCGATATCGATATCTCGAAAATCAATTTGGTGCTAAATTAATTCCATATTATATGATACTTGAACAGAAATAGCTTCGAGCAGTTTAATTAATTTGTGTTAGTATTTGTATTATCCACCTGTGTAGTTATGCAAGAACATAGAACACAGATTCCATAATCTGAGGTAAAAGTCATGGTGGAGTGAAGTAGTAACTAACAACAACATAATGAATTGCCGTGGAGATAACTTCGAGTATAGGTATTATTTATTAGTTACAGAATTCATAGCCTACTGGACATACAAACGAAAATTGGAAATCAGTATCCCGAATAAAATAAAACTGTGATTGTGATACATCACTAGGAAGGAAATTTTATACTGATTTCAAATCTGTTAAAATCCAATATGGCGTCCATAAGAAAAATTGAAGTTGTAGGTGATATCTCAGAAATTTGACATTTTGATGAAAAACTGACAAAATCATTGGAAGGAACTCCAAAAAATTGGCTATGAGAATGTTGAAATCATTTTTTCATGAAATCAATAGTTTCTGAGATATTCGAACAACACAAAAATACAAGATTTCAGTTTTTCTCAAATAACTCAAGCCCGGATTTCTCAATAGATTCTGATTCAACATTAAATTTGCTACAACTTCGCCGATTTACCTGTTTCTCTATCTCTCATAGTTACTGAGATCCCAATGGTGAGGATCGAATTTGGGACACACTCTATGAATATTTTTGTCTTCTCTCAACCTTTTTTCAATACAAAGTGTCACTGATAAGCGAATGATTTTTTCTTTAAGGCTCTCTCCACTATCTGCTATGTCCTCACAACACGTAAATAGAAAAGATACCCATATTTTTATTTATAGACACAAGGAGAGGAAATCCCAAAAAATCTGGATTAATGAACAATACGTATATTGAGATAATACTCATATTCTTATTTTGAATCAACGAGAAGAGAAAATCCCCGGGAAACTGCACAAATGACTTTCCAAAAATCGTAATCATCAGCAAAGGATCAATTTTCAACTGTTCAGTGTAACTTTACTTCGAGAGAGAACTGTTATTTCGAAAAGCCTTGTTCAACTAAACTCATTATCTCTCGTCCCCAGTGATGAGGATCAATATATCGTCTCACTCTGTACATGCCCGCACAAAAATCATGGATATTCATAAAGGATGGGAGCAGTTTCTCGCTCTCAGTAGATTAATATCATGCGACACTTTTGTATAAGTGTTTTCATGTCAACAGATATAGATTAATCCATCCTTGTATAAGAAGAATAAGGAACTCTGATGGAGTAACACAATCACCAGAGGGCCTTTCATCCCATCCCTCTGCATTGCATCTTTATTATCATCATGATTGATTATCACTCGGATATAATTGGATGGAGGAATATTTCTTTGTCAGACCTCTATATAAACTACCACCTCACATACATAATGACAAAACCTGCTATTCCACAAACAGCAGTCCCCTTTTCGAGAGATTTGAATATAAAATAAGTCATAAAATTGTTTTGGAAACTGGTCTTTGAGCACTTTATATTCATAAATTTCGTCTCGGATAAAGATGTTTGATGAAGTAGCTTCATTTGTCACCAAACTATGTGAAGAGACTATTCGTCTCTTTCTGTTGGAATGTTTGATATCCGTGAAAATTTATGCTGATGTTCACGATCTTGTTGAAATATCCATTGTGAGAAAATATCTCATCAGAGTTATGGTTTATGGAGATACCATGCATTTGGTGAAATTCATCTTCTAGTTTTATACATGGTGTTTCATCTATCTTGTGGATCTTGGGAATAAATCCCTTACAAGAAATAATTAGAAATTAGTTTCTTTGAACTTTTACCAAAGGCCCAGAATTCTCGAGGTACACAGATAAAAAGGATTTCTTCAATCAAACAAATCCATTTTTTTGAAAGTAAATTGCTTCGTACAAGAATTTTTCATTCGAATGGAGCAATATATACTTGTCTCAAATCAATTGGCTTGCTTTTTTCGTTTCCTGAAATTTCCTGATATGAATTTCCTCAACATAAATAGTATATTTCTTCATTCAAGAAAACCGCTTGCTTGCTTCGTTTCTTGAAATTTCTTTATATGAATTTGCTTGGCCATGTTTGTATGAACTGCACAACACACATTCGTTCAGCAGTGACGATTTGACCAGTCATATTCATTCGATGAACGCACTAATACACGAAAAAAAAAAGTTCTTGCACCAACAAAATAATTTTGGTCATTTTTATTTTGTTGAATTAAACACAAATTTGCGGAATCAACAAAATATATGTTCATTCCAAATAAGCAACCTATTCTAAGAAACAAAATATTTTGATTGACATATTGTCACTACTATCATCAATAGTACAATTGATTTTATGTTTATACTATTATATCACTAATTTTATTTTCTCATCATTGTACTCACATTGTTATTCTAAAATATGCTTGGTTGAGTGGAAGAATAGCTATGAGCTGAACTCCGCCAAGAAAAATAGAGTCCATTTATTATTATTATTATTATATTATTATATATTTGCTCACTCGAACAAAAGTTTCATTTCATTCAACAACATTTATAGTTGACGTAGAACAAATTTTGTTGATCCAACTATTATCTCATTGTTCAATCAATCACATGCATTTTGTCTATTCGACAAAATTAAATTGATTTTGGCAAAGAATCAACTAAATACAACATCATATTTCGTTGAGTCAACAATCATTTCATTGTACAATCAATCAAAGGTTTTTTTCCATTCGACAAATTTGAATTGATTATGACAACATTATATTTTGTTGGTTCAACACATCACTATCAAGAAATATGTTGATATTTCAAACAAATTACTTTGTTGAACACAGCCCACAAAAACATTATACCTATCAATCACATATTCTCTGAATGATTATCTAGTTGCAATTTTGTCACTAGGTGGCGTTTCTTCCAACCTTCCTACGCTCACCTTGATTGGGGTGTACTTATACCTACCTAAAACATCCGTTTATATAATTATATCAGGCTGTCCTAGAATTTTTCATGACGCTTATACAAGGTAATAGTCTTGAATCAAGTGAGGAAATCTCTAGTTTCTCTTAGTTTTGAAATTCAGTTATTGGATTTTTTAACTATTATTCAGCAAAATAATTTCTCAATTCTGAATACAATTTGGTTGATCGAAGAATATATATTGTTATTTCAACATAATACTCTCTGAAAAACTGAAAATGTTGTCACTTGAATGAAATGATATAATCATTTCAATCAACTGAATCGTTCATAAAGCAGATATTCTATTTGAGGAACAAAATACTCTTTGTTTATTCAACCAATTCCTGCTGTTAATTTGAATCATTAATGAGTTACATCAAATAAATTTTGAATTGGAAACTGACAAAAAACATTTGTTGCGGTGACAAAATATTTTGTCGTGGATATATGACACTCAGATTTTGTTGAATTTACAGAAATTTTGTAGTTTCAAACAATTTTTTTTTCTGTGTAGGTATATAGGTCGGTAATTGTCCATTGTTTGTATATTTTCTACTCGATTCCTGATTAAAATCATTCAACCAATAATAATATGTCTTATTGAAACCTTATATCTTATATATCTCGAAATTTCGTTTGTTTTCGACAATGCCTGGCTGTGATGAATGAAAATGTTGCTTCTTCAAAAGCAAGCTCTATAGGTATACGGTTAATGATCCCCATTCATCAAGTTACTCTGCAAAAAACACAAAACATTTTTCAATTCATGATTTTACTTTTTTTTCTAGATTTTCGTGGTTCAACATTCGAGCCATTTCAAGCACATTGACATTTCTGGGAAGAGGACGAGGACAGCAAATCACAAAAACTAGAAAATAAAATATTTCACCTCCTAAATTAAGCTACACATAGTATTTGATGAGTTCACTATATGTATTTGTTTTCATTTATTTGATACATTTTTTCATTTTTGTTACGTTATAATAAGATGACCAAATTCTGATGATAAAGCCTTTTGTTCACCAACTGTAAGAATTTATTTTATTTCATAGTCACTACTCTAAAAGTAAGCGATATTTTGATTTCCTCCAAGATGATGATCTCTTGGCACAAGAAAATGAGGATCTTCTAGAAAAATATCCACTTATCATGATGAGATATTATGTATTTGTTACAAGCTCGAAATCCCTTGATTCAACAACAAAATTGTTCAAATATGATGGGAGCTCAAGTTGACAGTAGAAGAATTTTTTTGTTTCAAACTAATCAATTCTTCCTTCGACCAATACGTACTGTGAAAATGGAGAAAAATCCATTCGAACCAATATTTTTTCTATAAATAAGTGAAGAAAGTTCTGTGGAAGAATAAAACAAATATTTGGTTAATTC
Organism: Phaedon cochleariae; assembly: GCA_918026855.4. Classification (NCBI taxonomy): domain Eukaryota; kingdom Metazoa; phylum Arthropoda; class Insecta; order Coleoptera; family Chrysomelidae; genus Phaedon; species Phaedon cochleariae. Next base: position 3,663,608 of record OU896720.1, read on the forward strand.
TATTCAAGAGCATCATACGGTTGAATCAAGAAATCCTTTTTATCTGTGTTCTGATGTGATTGAAATCTGTTCAATTATTCAATCAGTGGCGTCGTAAAAAGATTCTGAGCTGATAATGATATGGAAAAATATATGACGCCACTGTTCTCTGAAGACAAATTTCTGCCGAAATTGAGTTGTACACTCTAGTCGAATTCCTGATATACCATGGTGACACAGTGTAACGGGCCACCCCTGTAATTTCTGCATTTGTGAACGGACTTTTCTGAAATCTGGTACAGTTATATTAGCAACTATTTCGGATTTGATCACATCACAATCCAACATGGCGGACTTTCGTTTTTCTGGTAATGTCAGCGAATATGTTTTTTAAAATCGAACACCCAGTATATTTTTACATACTCAAGTTCAACAGTCTGAAACAAGTGCAATTGTTATGTCAAATGTGATTTTTTCGAGAAAAATCGAAATTGAGATAGTTTTTTCCATTCTATCACCTCGTGGATGATTTTTTCTTATGTTCTGGCTCCCACGAAAAGGGATATCCTGTAATGTTCAGAGAACATCGTGAGAACTAAGGAAAATAAGGTAGGAATTGGTGTTTTTTTTTAATTTCTATATGCCTCAGAGAACACCTTCCTTCGCAAAGTGTTCCAGAGCAAACCTGTTCGTTGGATCAACGGGTCTTTGGAAAAAGATGTTCTGCAGGTCTCCAAAGTGACCACGATGAGGTGCGAAGCCTCAACCAGACGCGTTTATCTCGCGGGGACTGCCAAGGGAGGAACAATTGTTGATATTTCAGAAGATCATCGTCCATGGAAATATCTATAAAATAGAGCCAGATCGCCAACTTTTTTACGGTGTTCCAGAGAAGTGAGTGAGTTTGTTAGCGAGGCATCACCCACGAGACAAATTGATCTTTTTTGGACAGAATCCAACAGTTTCAGGGTATGTTTGGATGCTGCACCCCGAATATGGGCACAGTATTCCAGGACAGATTGGATCTGTGCCTTATAGATCATAAGCAGCTGACTGGAAGTGAAATTGCTCCTGGCCCTAAACAGAAAACCAAGTTTTGATGATGCACTGTTAGCAATTGATCTCAATTGATTTTCCCAAGAAAGGTTATTGCTGATAATAATACCAAGAATCGACATGGATGTTTCTAAAGGTATGGTTACTCTTGACAAGCTCATGTTGGGCACAGTGAGATCGGCTTTTCTAGAGAAAAGGTATGCTTGTGTTTTGTTTGCATTGAAATCTATCAAGTTATTGGATCCCCATTCGAGAATTGTTGCCAAGTCCATATTTATGTTGTCCACATTTCATCCTCGTTCGTGTTTGATTTGCCTATAGCTGGTATTGGAGCGAAGCTTCGTACTGGACATGAAGTTGCTTCCAACAAATCGTTGATATGAAGATTGAGAATGAGATGCTTGATCAAGGCTATTTACATACCTCAGGGGCTCACGACTTGTGAGTACGGGAATGGCAATCTCGAGGTACCCTAGCCGGATACCTATTAATCTTCAACTTGTCTTTGGTGGTATCCTCTCCATTCTTCAGTTTTCAATTTTTTGCGTCGGCCTCTTCTGGTCAATAATTCTATTTTCCTTCTCCCTTTCAGCCTAACCTCACTATAGTGCGGGGAGGACAAGCCGCGACTGCTCGGCAGATTGATCATTTTGGGAAAATCTTTGCTCTTATCACTCAGATGGAACAGTCTTGTGGACATCTAAGTGCAAAGATGGGACAATTTGTAATCGTCTGCTTATGTGGCCGCGGATTGATACCAAAACTCTGACAATCTAGTCAGAGTTTTGAGAACTCGTGACGAGGGATGAATGGCACCGAGGTTATATGGTGTCGATAACGGGACCTCTGGGAATCAGGCCCAGTAAACACGATCATCCATGGGATGTCACATTCATGTCTTGCTAGGTAAAAATGCGAATTACAAGAAAACATCATTGGTTTACCAGGGGACTTTTTATTTTACCAGACATACGCAATATTCGTCACATTTTATTGGATTTGAGACTTAGAATGTAGTTAAATTTGTGAGGCTACCTCACGACCAAGAGACTCACTGGAACCTCACATTCTTGTCTATTTATGTAACAAACGGAATCAATCAATTTCGATGTTGTCTGAGGAGTCGCTTGAACGTACTGTGAATGACCAAAAGGGTCTGGAATAGCTGTCATTGTGATTTCACTGGGATTCTCATTTCAAGTCACGGATGTGATGTATGGTATGAATGTGATGCCCTGCTATATCTCTGAGATCAATCTGTGTTAACTGGGGGCGACATCTCAGAGTACACAGCCTTAGCCCTGTGCAGGGGGCACCACAGGGTTGGACCAACTCTATCCCCCATTACTTTTTGGAGAAAAAAAACTTTTGGTCTTCTCCATGGACGAGACCAGGGCTCAGAAGAGTAGCCTTCAGGAACCTGAATGAAAAGGGTCTTTCGAACGAACCTCTGGTACTGTGAGCAGAATTTGAGGTGGCCCTTATATAAGAACCATGAGTTGTATATGGTGAAATCAATAACGGCATATTTGAGGTACAATGGTTCAATGGACCAACAGGCCTAATTGTCATCGGAGACTTTGGTTAGACGAGCCTTGAAAGGAGGTGGAGTGTTAAGTGGGTACACCTACATGTAGGGATTCCCACACTACCATGGAAGGAATGGTCCGTCGTTGTGTCCATAAAGGAATTTGACCACCTCCGAAAAAAATAGGCTTTTCACGTCAATGAGACGCACATGACAGACAAATATATTTGTTTTTCAAAATCAGGTTCAGCAATGACGTTGTTTTACAGAGCTTGCTTGATTGAAGAAGGAAATTCATGAACCTGTTGTTGAGTTCTGAATGTTTACAATTGTTTGTTACTGCACCGAAATACGAAAATGATTTGTCATTTCGTCCCTCCATGTATGTTCTAGGAAGACATTTTATGAAATTTTATTGAATCAGTTCAAGATCAACCATTTAACACAGCCAAGAAGATTGACTTTTCAACTCAATCAGGCGTGGACCGAAGTTGAGACTCATAGAGTAAACCTTGGATGAAATTCCACTCATTTTTCATTCCAGTGCAGAGGCCCATTCAAAATTTATATTTTCCTGTGAATTGATTTAATTTTTTATATTCGGATATCTTTTCGATGCGAAAAACGATTCTTTTGCTGCATGTCGAATAACTCTGTTTACCAATTTGCTTGAAATCCGTCTTTAATTCAAATTTTTGAACCCTTCAAACAGCAGGGCCTTGAAACAAAATTAAGGGATTTTTATCCGAATGTACTGCAAGGAAGATAACCTCAATTGTTTAACAACATTAACAAAACACCCTGTACATACATTCGTAAAAATGACTAAATTAAATTTGCACACAGGATTGTTGACAAATTCTTCATCCGTAAAAATTTTTCCGCTTAGCATCTTTGGTATTTTGATTATTATAACGTAGATTTCTTGTATCCGAAATGACTTTTTCAGAAGAAAAGATTTTCAGCCAATAAGCGGTGTAACGTGTTACGTGATGTCATACTGATGTGTGTTCTATATCTATTTCAACAACTGAACAAGAAACGACTTTCATTATCCGTTCACGTATATGTACCGAACTTCCAAATATGGGTAGTGAATATTCAAGAGTTACCTGCATGAAATCTTGAAATTCATCTTCCATTCAAATCAAAAAATAGCGTGTCTATATTCACCACATTCATGAGGCACGCAAAGAGCTTGTAAGTAATTGCAAAATGCATTGAATAAATAAAAGAAAGCAGTTTTCCCCGAAAGAGATTCAATAACATGTTGATGCTCATTATGAATAAATTGCATGGCTCCCAGATAGAAAAGTATACCTACTTTATTTGAATGTAATTTTATAGATGAAATTGCTTTCGTAGAAACATAAAACCAATTCAACTTTCTTTTACTTTATCTCGCCTTATAAAACTGAGAAAGTTTATGAAAGAACATGCAACACGTGAGAATATCATCTATGAAAATTGCATCAGTAACATATAGTCAGTGCATTTTCACATTATCAATTTCATTTTCATTAAATTGAATAACACATTCAGTTGTGAGTATATTATATACCTTTTCCCAAAACTAGCAATACTAGTCAGACGAAGTCGACTAGGCCAGTCAGCACATTCCTACGTCTTCCACCTTGAGATATATCAAACAACTCTTTACCAAAACTCGTTTGTTTATATAGACCGAAGAAACTTCGGAATTATTGCCAAAGAAAATATCCCCAAGACCATATTATAATCTCCAATAGTTGAGGAACATTCCGATACCTACCTTATCTCCCTATCATCCCTAGCTAAGCACGCTGTTCCTCGAATATTTCAGGGATCCCCTTTCGTGCGCTCCAAGAAGTGAAAAAAATAAGCTATTTGGCATTGTTAGCTCGAAGATAAATCAACTCATTTCCCTCGTAACTCAGTGCTTTTTACATGAATATGGATCCGGAACTCTGGATTTGGAGATATCATCCTCACAAGAAGAAACCAATATTCCTAGCAAAGTATCCTAGTGTGTGAAATGAAATGGTTCAGCGTCACACGTCATGTGATAAAAAATAAATTAGACCACAGTGTTGTCACTCACTTCAAGATACACGTGATAGTTTAAGAGTAAGTAATGATAGTTTCTTGAACATACCTAATATCTTGAGATTGAATCGAATATGTATTCTCGTTTTCCTGTTCAATTTCTGGTCCAGTTAACAAAACTTCAACGATGAATTGCTGCCACGAAAATATGAATTCTGTCACGAAGTCTAAAAAGAACTGAACTAAACTGAACTGTGTGGATGGAAGGAAATGAGGAGAATAAACTCCAGAAAAGGCAAATTTAATGATAGACAAAAAAATCAAATATTCCTCACATTCAGAGTACTTATTGGTTGAAAATCGAATGACATTTCAAATCAAAATATTACTCCTGGAGGTCTCGGCCAATCCCAGTTCTGCACACTTCTAACTATTAGTTTTTTAATACCCCACACGATCACAACTCAGAATCAGAACTCACAGTTCACAGACCGACTGGATCGACTTTTTTAGGTCGAAACTAAATGTAAATTTTACTTCTTATTCAACACGGAGAATGAAAATCACTAACCCTAAGTGAATATTTAATAGTGGCAAGTAAAAACTTGTATACTATATGGGACAAGGAAACAAGTTGATAACCACAAGAATATTTGTGTTCCTGAAAATGTACACCTACCACTATTTACCTGTTTCATCAAATTTCAGAGTGATAACGGTTAGTGAACACATCACTTTCTTGTCATCAGTGACCTATTCAATTGTCATTAGTGACTCATTCACTTTTCATTAGTGACTTGTTCACTAGTCATTAGTGGCCTAATTACATGTCATTAGTGACTTATCTACTAGTCATCAGTGACTTATTTACTTGTCAATAGTGACTTATTCATTTGTCATTAGCTAGTATGAAAAAATACCTCCATTGTTCTCTGAAAAATGATAAAACCTTGGTAATAAGACAAAAACACATACATTCGAAACATTTCAATATATAGGTCTGATGAATCCAGAAAATACAAAAAAAGGTAAGGCTGACGACAAATATTGAGATACTAGATACCGCGTATATCAGTATCATGCACCGAGAAAAACGGTACTCTCACTCACTGCACTGCTCTGTATCTATCACTATCTTTTTCCTTCCAGCATTGAAGATGAATCAACTTTCATACTTTTTAAACGTCACTTCCTTCCACTTCGAGTATTATAGGAAGTAGAAAAAAATCCTGTATATATGTAGAAACAATTATGTACTGTTCTAGGAAGAGTTTTGTATTTCATTATCTTCTTCAAGAGAACAGATCAAGAACTCAACACCCCACAGCTCAGAGCACGGTCACAGAGCACGGCACACAAACAGAGAATTCTCATACGAATATGATATAGTAGTTGTTCTAAAAGATAAATTGAATATTCAATACTTTTTAATTGCAAATTAAATGTTATATTTAACTATAATCCTTTCTAATTTGCTCAATTTAGAGCTCCTTGATTTCACTCATGATAGCTCTGTACCAATTTGCCGGAAAAATTCGTCAACGATCGTTATTGATTTCACCTATAAGAGTGATTCGATAACAAGTTACAGTTATATGATACAAATTATTTAGTCTACGTTGATTATCATAGATTTAGACATTATTGTCATTACAAGAAGACCAATGGAGTTAATTAATATACTCCCAATGAAACGTCCATAATTATGACAACTAGTCGTTGACGCTATTTTTATACGGATCATGAGTGAATAATAATGTTCGACGTGGCAAATAGCCAGGAAAGTAGTTGTTTTCTGTTGAATATCCAGAATGATATTCTTTTCTTCAGAGGATTTTGATTTCAAATTTTTATCGTGTGTGTTCAATAGATATCATCCAATGTTTGTCGTGGCATATAGCCAGGAAAGTAGCTGTTTTCTGTTGAATAAACCGAGAAAGAATTGATATTTTTATCACATAGAGTATGCGAATTCTCAATGTATTTCTCTCTCTCTATATATATACAGTGTGTCCACCTTAAGGACTCACCACCCCTGTAAAATTGTTATTATCTGACCGATTTCAAAAAAGTTTTTTTTGTTGGATAGGTATTTGAAATGTCCATCCAACAAGGGATTTTACTCATGAACTGTAATCGTGGCCAACTGCGACCAACTTTATTGACCTATATTTGAGAAAGTATACTATTAGAGATTTTTTTACAAAAAACAATGATGGATTCTGAATCACGATCACTTGAACACCTTTACTGATTTTTATCATCATAAAACACAGGGTGTCCGAAAAAACGAATTATGTTTTTTTTTAATAGGTGATCAGAAAATGTAGTATTGTGGTATATTTGAGAAGAATTAATGACACATTATTATTGGGGATCACTTTGAACATATCTGTACCGATTTTCATCATTCAAAAATACGATGTGTATGAGAAAACAATAAAAAGAAAAAGTAAGCAATATCAACTGAAAAAAACTATCAATTTAATTTTTCGAATACCCATAATGATGATGAAAATCGGTACAGGTATGTTCCAAGTGATCCTGTTTCTTTTTTTTATTGTGAAGAATTATCAGGATGAAAAATATTGCTTACCTATCCTTTTTAATTTTTTTCTCAGACACATTGTATATTCAAATGACGAAAATTGGTACAGGTATATTTGAAATAATCCTCAATGATAATTCGTGATCATTTCTTTCTAGAAAAACCACAGAACTACATTTGCTGATCGCACCTATTTGAAGAAAATGATGATTCGTTTTTTCGGACACCCTGTGTTTTATGATGATGAAAATCGGTACAGGTATATTTCAAGTGGTACTGATTCAGAATCCATCATCAAGTTTCGTGGAAAAAATCCCTAATAGTACTTTCTGGAATATGGGTCATTGAAATTTGTCGCAGTTGGCCACGATAATAGTCCAAGAAATAGATCACTCTCTCGTTGGATAGGCATTTCGAATACCTACCAAAAAAAATAAGGTTTTATTGAAATTGGTCGGATAATAACGATTTTACAGGGGTGGTAAGTCCTTAAGGTGGACACACTGTATATATATATATATATCCATTTTTTCATGTTCATAATTATATCTGAGAATATTCCTTTTCAATATGATAATACATTGAATAACTGTCATCAACTCAGGTATAACAAGATAATTTGATGAATGCTTTTTCCTCAGTGCAGGGATCAATTTTTCCGCACAAAGAGTACCTATAAGCAATTTTTATCGTTTCAGAATCATAATCCGTAAAATTCTTTGAAATCCTTCCGTCATTGACGACTCAGAAATAATCTATCTTATTTGTGTCGAAAAACATTTTGTAATATTCCTTAGATATACAACCCCACATAATCCATGCGTACTTTCGATATTCTCTGTCGAGTTTCCAACGGATGATCATTCATCTGATACAATGGTAATTTCTGCCGAATCCCCCATAGCAGTGCAGGTTTTATCAAAGGAAAATAATGCTACCATAAAAAATAACAATTATTCCTCCAATATTTCACAGGGAGAAGCTTTAAACTCATGATGACAAAGGAATGAGCGAGCGCGTATAATAAATTCAAACTGTTAAAAGTTCGGTATAAAAATAAAATGAGAAGGGCTCTTTAACGTTTACTTGATATATGCGGAAAGCAGTTTTCTTTAAGCCATTTTGAGAAGATCTTTGTTACTTTAATGTATGTTTGTACAATTGAAAACATTTTAGAGACATCGTATCCTATGAAACAACTCATTGAAAAAACCGGGGTCATAAGCACAGGGCAATAAACTTGATATACTTAATAGAACATGCTCTCTGCAGACTACTAAATTACACTTCGATGTAAAATATATTCTATTGCTACTTTCCTATACTAGGTATTACAATGTAAATAAATAGACGGCTTTATTGCCTTTATTGGTTATAACCAGTAATATGAGATTTACCAGGTATACATATTATATTTCTTAGTTTTCGATAAGAGATGTCATTCATAGGATATTCTTAGAAAATATTTGAATAACCTCGAAATATTCTCAAAATGTGATTCAAATATTCTAGGGACGTTCCATGAACATTCAGAATGGACCGTTCAAAATATTCTGAGAATATTAGATAGAATATTATAAAAAACTTGCTCCGGTGGAGATGCGAACCTACTATCCTGTGATTGAATTTTCACGAACCTGAAACCTTACAACACTGTATTAGTGGGATAATCAGCATTTAGCCTAGATAATAATTGTTTGCGTCAGGGTTCTGGTACTGGTACTAGTGGGGGACGTTTGCACGTCAGCAACTAGTCCCTAATGGGACCTTTTTGCAAACCCCAAGTGTTTTCAATGACTGATGTGGTTCGCTCAAGAGAGCTGGCTAACATCCTTTTCAGGCACCGCCCATCAGCTCTCTTTCAGAGTTTTTCGGCTGTGTTTTGTAGGCTAGTAATGTACTCACTACCATATGCGCAGTGGCAGGCCAACTAGCTATCCTCGTTAATCCCCGTTAGAGACTGGGGTCCACTAAGCAGCTGGCCCGCTCTCACGCTCAGCTGGTAGTTTTCCACACCCTTCTTCTCTGATGCTCACAACCACATCATCATCTCTTTCTGTGTGTTCTGTGTAGGCTGTGTTACTAACTCCATGCGCCACTTTACACTGAAAAAAACGAATCCCGGGAATTTCCGGTTGAATGAATTCCTGTTGTCTGAACAAAACTATTGTTATTATAACAAAAAAAAACCGTTTTGAGAACAATCTGTACTTGCAATAAAACATGCCGATTCCGGTTGAAGTGACTTGGGTCGTATGAACAGGAAAACCGGTGAGTATAGCAGTTCTAAGGTACTTTTAATTTATAAGGAATATTTCCTGTGTATACAAAATGATATTTAGCTATATTTACGAGTCACAACTGTAAAACATACGTAGGTCGGAACCATAATTCTAACCGGAATAAAATTCCGTGAATGTTACAGGAATATCTAGTGAAATATACCTAATGATTTTGTAAATATCACAGCATGGACACATCAAATCCATCAGGAATGTATGGTATTTCTTACAGAAATTCAGATGATTCTACAGGAATAAATATTGTTAGGCTGACAGTATTTCAATCCATATAATATATTCCTGTCATCTCTACGATCCACGCCACCGTTCTAACAGCTCAAAACGTTGATTCCAACAGAATTCCTGTGAATCCCACAATTCAATCCGCTACTCTGGGAAGCACGCGCCAACGCGGTCATTAGCGTTGGTTGTTGGATACGGATAATATGTGGAATACGCCATTTTTCTGTGCGAGTGCTGTGGTTGTGATTGTGCATTACTGCGTTACTTAAAAAATAATTATGTCGACCTCAAGTGCCGCTAATTCTGACTATATATATGATTCAGCCGCCATTGTTTTGAACTTAGATCAAAGCCAAGATGGGGAAGATAGAATATATACATTGATTGGTGAAACGACTGATTCGATGGCAGTAGCCGCCAGCGACGATGATGTCGCCGGCTATTTAAGAGGATGGGGTTTGGCCAATTACATCGAAACATTCAGAAGTAAGTTTTCCTACATTTAACCTACCCAATATATCTGACTCTGTTTAAGAGATAGCAACATTTTCATAAATGTATCATTCAAACCTGTTTCTATTGCTTGTTATAGCAAACGATGTTACCCTGCACAGCCTTCCATTTCTCAAAGATGATATGGTGAGAGAGCTTATTCCCTCTATAGGGCACAGAGCTCAGTTTCTGTCCCACTGGGAGAAATGGAAGGCGTCAATGCATAGTGCTCCTACATATTTACCAATACCGAATATGGAACCATCCAAAAGTATGGAAAACACTGATGCAACTGAAAACCATGTAACGTCTGAACGCACCTCGGAACTCATGCATCACGACTCTTCTCATCAAGACACGAGAAATGTAAGTGATAATTATTGTTAATTGAAAATAGTAATTTCCCTACAAGTATAAAAAGTGGCAAGCAGTCGAGTGCGGGAAAAAACTTTCCGTATGAGTTAGGAACATATCTTTTCCACCTTGAAAGAAAATATCAATCTTTTCAAAATGTACTTATATGTACAGGGTGCGCCTTTTAAAATGGAACCCACTCAACTCATTTGTTTCCAGAGAATAAAAAGTTGTTTGAAACGACTGGAAAATGTAGTTGAATAACGTTTTATTCACGTTTCTTCCCCACTTTCAGTTAGAAAATGATGAAGGATTCGCGTTGAAGAAACGTTCATCTTAAGAGTTTGTCTTGCGTCTTGGGAAAACATTTTATAAATGTATGAATTTCATGGATCGTTAGGATATATCGTTTCCAATACGTGTATTAAACGTTTAGTTTTAACGTTATTCTCTTCAACCATATGTCAACTTTGAATTCCTCAACCGTAAACGTGTATTCAACCTGATCTACGTTGATTAAACGTTCACAAAACGTACGTGTGCATATTGGGATGTAATCATTTGTAACCGGACAGACCGTGGGCTGTTCTGATTATGTTAATTTGGCTGTGATCGTCAATAATTAATCGAGAATTGATTAATTCATTTATGGCTAGGACACCCTATTTGTTGTACACCCAAGTTCTTTTTAAAGTTCGATACAATTGTAGCAAATAAAACACAGAAGGTAGGTAAAGGGATTTATTATCTCCAATAATTGCATAGTACCCAGTTCATAAATCATGTTGTAGACAGTTCGTCTACCCAGTGGCGCGGTCCCTTTAAAAGTGTAGGTACTCCCTATTACATACTAAATACCATATGTTTGTCTCGAGGGACCTATCTCACCACTCGTTCCTCAGACAACAGGGCTCCTAACAAACTGATACGTCAGAACATACTGGAGATTGAGATCGCAGCGGCGCCACATCAGACATTTTAACAGGATAACGGGTGGCCAATTTTGCCCCTCGCCGTAGCTCAGGTATCTTTTTCTTGAGGGCATCTTTTATCAACTGCTACTTTTTTGTTCATATATAGTCCCGCATGTCTGATGAAGTGTCGTACAATCAAAAACCAAGGATGATATAACATATCCACTATCAGTGCTAAACTTGTATTGCCTCACAGAATTGTCAAACTCAGTGTCTTTCCATCAGTTTTAACAGGGTTGCTGGTTCAGAGTAGGAGTGCTACACGGAAGTACAGCTTCGAAGGGGGAACTTCCAGAAAGACACTGCGGTCGAAATTCTATCACAATGACCAAGCTTGTGATGGGGAGTGATAAAACCAGGAGTGGCATGATAGTGTACCGTCAATAATCCGAACTTTCTGGCACCAGGGTATTTTATTCTTCGCCTGGATTTTTCAAGGTTGCTCTTCGCCGAAGCTCAGACATCTTTTTCTCTTTTGTTTAAAATAGCTGCTACTTTTTTACCAGTCTGCTCGGACATTGACGGGACAAATCATACTCTCCTTTCGTATCAGAACCCAGGTGCGTTTACAGACTCACAAAAACATATTCTCTTATTATGAGAAAGTTCCTCGATACCACATATAGTACGTGGTCAGGAAAAGAATAAATAGGGACTCCGCCACTGGTGGTTAAATATACATTTAGGGCCGATATACTCTTTGACATTCTTTCTACCTACATCACTAAAGGGCTTGTTATCGATACCTCTACAGAACAAACCGATTGTATAGAAAAAGACGAATGACAAGTTGCAAACCAAATTTAAATAATAGTACATTATCAAGCTAATAACAATAAAAATGGGAGAAATATATATTGTTTCGTGATATAAAGAAGAAACATAATTTTCGATTAAATTGACCACAAAATGAATATGAAACAGTGTACTAACATTAAGAATGATACCTACTGATTTACCTATTGTCAAAGAGCAATACTATGTCAAATATATATATAATGTCTATCGAGAAATATTACAGAGTTGCAATTAGTAAGTCAATAAAACCATAGTCAAAATGGACGATAATAATAAAAGTATAAGAAAAACGACGAGAGAAATATACCCCTTTTTGTTATTGGCAAATTGATAAGTTTAACTCAACCCTTTGTGCATAATTAGGACATAAACATAGTTGGGGAGCACTTCCACTGGCAAATTCGGTACTTGGAGAGATATACATATAGAGGACATTTCACTTTTCCTATAAATCACCCACATTTTTATGATATTTACCGTTTTCCTTTTAATATTCAGGTTACTCCCCCCGTGATGATAGTCATTATTCGTTAGGCAATGTTCTATAGTGGGTGACGGAGGCTTCCCTTCATTATTAGATCCCCATCATATATAAGAAACAAACAATACCGAATTCATCATTGGAAATTCCCCTCAATAGGAAAACAACAGTTAGATGATACAATTTACAATAAGATGCTTACCTGTAATCACATTCACATGTACTTCTCCCCCAGACCCCACAACCTCTTCGCTTTCATATTACTGGCCTTGTTTTTAGGACGTGACATTATTCGTAGATTTGAGGTAATTTACAAGGAATTGAAATGAATTTGACTGACTTGGATATCTGAGCTTGTACAAAATATTATAGAATTAATAATTTGAGCAATAACGTAAAACAGTTTATAGGCAGGTCCACTCACAGCTTACGCTGGTTGCCCGCTACCTATCGCGAATTTTGTTAGTCGAGGAATCGAGTATGAAACTTTCCTCAGGTAGGTCCACCCTCAGCTCACGCTGGTTGCCCACTACCTATCGACAATTTAATTGTCCAGAAATCATATATGAAACGATTTCTTCGGTAGGTCCATCCGCAGCTCACGCTGGTTGCCCACTACCGATCAAATATTCGTTGGTCAAGAAAGCGTATATGAAACGATTTCTTAGGTAGGTCCACTCACAGCTCACGCTGGATGCCCACTATCTTCGAGAATTTTTGTTAGTCAAGAAAACGTATATGAAACGATTTCTTAGGTAGGTCCACTCACAGCTCACGCTGGATGCCCACTACCTTCGAGAATTTTTGTTTGTCAAGAAAACGTGTATGAAACGATTTCTTAGGTAGGTCCACTCACAGCTCACGCTGGATGCCCACTACCTTCGAGAATTTACGTTAGACGTGTACTGTACCAAAGCTCAGTAAAGAATAACCCTTTTTTCAGACACACGTCGCGGTTTTATAGTCCTTCGGTAAAGGATGAAGAATAGTAAATCACGTATGTGGGAGACTCTCCATACAAACCCCGCAACACGGTCTCACGATTCCCGAAGTTCCTTATCTTTATGGTTTTCGACGAATTTCGCTCTCAAGAGTCTATATGTTGTGTCATGTGGTACTTATCGCGAACTTAATTATATACAAATCCCAAACAAATTTTCGTTTCCCGTGAGAGACTTTGTGAAGCAATACGTTCGATTTTAAAAAATAGCATTCGTTTTGTGGATAAAAATTAGAACAAATTTAAGAAAAAGAATAGGCCAGGGGTCGTTCGATTTCACTCTCCCCCCCTCTTTGTGAACGCAATCGAATTTTTGAGTTAAAAAAAATTTTATTCGGCTCGCAAAGAGGAGTATATCCCTCTGGTCACAGGTCAAAATATCCCCACCCTCAAAAATACCAAAACCCTGAACACAAAAAAAAATAAATTGAGGAAAGAGATAATAATTAAGTATGAAACAAATTACTCTCCAAACAAATTCAACATATAAAAATAAAACATACAATAATATAATAGGGTGAATATATACATAGCTACATAGTCATGAATTTGGCTACAAAAAGCATACATTAGTCAATAGATCTGCACAATAATAGTCCTTTATCCCGCATTATCTCCCTCCTCCCGTTTCCCGCACTAACACATACCTTGGGTTCATATCCTCACTCGCGTTGACCTTTCCTCTGTTTCTGGAGGAAACGCCGTTGGCACCTTGTGCGCCGAACACGCTTGCGGCGTACCTTCGCTGCGAGCAGTGTCACGGCTCCTTTGTTTTCGGTGGCCAGAACGGCCGTCCGTGGCTCTGTCGGGTTGGCTACCTGCCCTGTAGACACCGTCTGGGCACAGGTCTGGGGTAGTGGATGGAGTTCGGTGAGCGGCGTCTCAGCATCCCGGTGGTCAGTGGGTTCAACTGGCCATAACAATATTGGAAGGTGGACCGGTAACAGCGGTCGGTAAGGGTCGGGAACAGGCCGCGGGTCAATTAATTTGGCGGTGATGGTCCTCTCCAGCCTTGTCTGGTAGAGGAGGGATTCGAAAAACTCTTCCAAACCGGCACCGGGCGTCGGAGGTCTCGTGTCGGTATCTGACATTTTCTTCTACTCAACTGCTGGACCGTTGGAAACAAACTGACTCCAGTTGACAAAAGTCAGATCGGATATCTTCCTGGTTGCCCACTTGACTATCCTGGTGGAAGTCTGTCATCGGTTATGTATGGCAGTAAATTAGCAGTGTTAAATATGCCTCTAACCTTGCCCGTGTGTGTATCCACCAGGACATAGGCGTTCTCGTGGGGTTGAGAAGTGATGCGGTACGGGCCTTCGTATAGTAAGGAAAACTTACTAGCTACTCCTTCAGCGGCATTGGAATGCGTTTGGGTCTTGAGTAAGACATAGCTAACCAAGGAGAAGGTAGTCGTTTTCCTCCGCTGCTGTTTTTGTCTCTTCAGCGACATTTTCACGAGATGTCGTCGGACTATTTCCAGGATATCCGGCTCGACGTCTCGGGACAGTGGAAGGTATTTAGCGATGGCGGCATCGAGTTGGAGTTTGGATCGTTGTCCTAGTACTATTTCCATCGGGCTATACCCAGTACTGGAATTCGGGGTGGAATTCAGGCACTCTTCAATATCCCGTGTATAGATAGCCCAGGAACGATGTTTGTCGTGACAAAAAGTCCTGAACATCCGACCAATTTCCTTCATGTATCTTTCCGCTGGATTTGAACTGGCATGTCGAATAGAGGCAAATTTAACCTTGATGCCCGCCCCAGATAGTCGCTGTTTCCAAACCCTTGAAGTAAATTGTGTACCATGATCACTAAGTATTTGCTGCGGATTAAGTATAGGTACTAGGTCCAGCAATATCGGGTTAGCGGCGGAGACAGCATTGGCTTTCTTAACTGGGAACAGCTTCACATATTTCGAAAATACGTCTACAGCTAGCAGGATGTAGGTCAGACCACCTCGACTTCGAGGTAGCGGTCCATAATAGTCCACCGCTACTAATTCCCCAACTTTGGTAGCTAAAATGATGCGCAGTGGTCCCAACAGCGACCTATTTGGCTTCTTAGCTCGCTGACAAATGTCATAGGCTCGGATCTGTCGGTGTATCGTTCGATATATATTTTCCCAGTTAAAGTAGGCTTTGACGACAGGATATACTTTGGTAGTGGAAAATAGAGAAGAATAGTCGAGTAGAAGATCCCTTAGTCTGCGCCCCTGTTCAGTACCGAGTGTGCTCTCCTTTATCGCTGTCGGTATGAGGTCATTTTTGTCGACTACAGCTGAGAGGGCAGAGATTGGGAATATTTTGACACCTTCGTTCTCAAGTTCGGTAGGGCCATCTGTAAGGAACGTCTCGAACGGTACCTGAAATTTATCTGGGGACGTCGAGTGTACAAGAAGGTTTTTATTATTGAAGTCAAGTTGACAATTGTTTTCTTGCATCCAATCGGCCCCCGGTATACATTGTTTAATTAGGCCACTAACTATAAAACAACCTATGTCGAAGGGTCGGCCGTCGAGGCCCATTCCGGTGCCCATTCGGAGTTGCACTTGACGAGTAACTCTTTTGCTTTTCGTCCCAAACGCTCCTTGTGACAAGACGGCTCGAAGCGGCAATGTGGGTACGAGACTCTGCTGTTTAATCTTCCGATATACAGGTCACCTCGCTTCCAGTGTCAAGGAGCGCGGTGACAGAGATATCTTGGATGATTACCGGAATTTCCGGGAGCAATCTTCGAGTGAGCTCTGGTCGCTGGATAGTCGCGCCCTCGACGGCCGGTACCCACTTGATGTGACCCAATCCTTGGGCGCGTGCGGGGTATTTTTCAGCGGCGTCGCATATGCCATTATGCAGGGGGTACCCACGTGCAGCTATGGGTTCGGTTATACCCTGGGAGTACCGCCCGAGTCCTTCGCCCGGTCTGTACAATATTTGCCATCCGGAGTTATTTTTGCAGGGGCGGGCCGACTGATGAGGACACGAGAGTTCGCCAGGTTTTCTTGGTGCATGGCCACCAAACTCTTTCCCAAGTTCTGTAAGGCCCGCTGGTTTTCCATCAGGGCGCTCGTGAGGATCTCAAGTTGAGAAGGCGGAACCGATGTCGGATTGTCATTATTTGTTTGAACATCACCTGTAACCACATTCACGGCAGTAAAACTCTTAATTTGCAAGGTGTATTTATTTATTTGCTATCAATTGTATCGATTTAAGAACTTCAAATCCTGGTCACGGCACCAGTGTAACCTGACAGACCGTGGGCTGTTCTGATTATGTTAATTTGGCTGTGATCGTCAATAATTAATCGAGAATTGATTAATTCATTTATGGCTAGGACACCCTATTTGTTGTACACCCAAGTTCTTTTTAAAGTTCGATACAATTGTAGCAAATAAAACACAGAAGGTAGGTAAAGGGATTTATTATCTCCAATAATTGCATAGTACCCAGTTCATAAATCATGTTGTAGACAGTTCGTCTACCCAGTGGCGCGGTCCCTTTAAAAGTGTAGGTACTCCCTATTACATACTAAATACCATATGTTTGTCTCGAGGGACCTATCTCACCACTCGTTCCTCAGACAACAGGGCTCCTAACAAACTGATACGTCAGAACATACTGGAGATTGAGATCGCAGCGGCGCCACATCAGACATTTTAACAGGATAACGGGTGGCCAATTTTGCCCCTCGCCGTAGCTCAGGTATCTTTTTCTTGAGGGCATCTTTTATCAACTGCTACTTTTTTGTTCATATATAGTCCCGCATGTCTGATGAAGTGTCGTACAATCAAAAACCAAGGATGATATAACATATCCACTATCAGTGCTAAACTTGTATTGCCTCACAGAATTGTCAAACTCAGTGTCTTTCCATCAGTTTTAACAGGGTTGCTGGTTCAGAGTAGGAGTGCTACACGGAAGTACAGCTTCGAAGGGGGAACTTCCAGAAAGACACTGCGGTCGAAATTCTATCACAATGACCAAGCTTGTGATGGGGAGTGATAAAACCAGGAGTGGCATGATAGTGTACCGTCAATAATCCGAACTTTCTGGCACCAGGGTATTTTATTCTTCGCCTGGATTTTTCAAGGTTGCTCTTCGCCGAAGCTCAGACATCTTTTTCTCTTTTGTTTAAAATAGCTGCTACTTTTTTACCAGTCTGCTCGGACATTGACGGGACAAATCATACTCTCCTTTCGTATCAGAACCCAGGTGCGTTTACAGACTCACAAAAACATATTCTCTTATTATGAGAAAGTTCCTCGATACCACATATAGTACGTGGTCAGGAAAAGAATAAATAGGGACTCCGCCACTGGTGGTTAAATATACATTTAGGGCCGATATACTCTTTGACATTCTTTCTACCTACATCACTAAAGGGCTTGTTATCGATACCTCTACAGAACAAACCGATTGTATAGAAAAAGACGAATGACAAGTTGCAAACCAAATTTAAATAATAGTACATTATCAAGCTAATAACAATAAAAATGGGAGAAATATATATTGTTTCGTGATATAAAGAAGAAACATAATTTTCGATTAAATTGACCACAAAATGAATATGAAACAGTGTACTAACATTAAGAATGATACCTACTGATTTACCTATTGTCAAAGAGCAATACTATGTCAAATATATATATAATGTCTATCGAGAAATATTACAGAGTTGCAATTAGTAAGTCAATAAAACCATAGTCAAAATGGACGATAATAATAAAAGTATAAGAAAAACGACGAGAGAAATATACCCCTTTTTGTTATTGGCAAATTGATAAGTTTAACTCAACCCTTTGTGCATAATTAGGACATAAACATAGTTGGGGAGCACTTCCACTGGCAAATTCGGTACTTGGAGAGATATACATATAGAGGACATTTCACTTTTCCTATAAATCACCCACATTTTTATGATATTTACCGTTTTCCTTTTAATATTCAGGTTACTCCCCCCGTGATGATAGTCATTATTCGTTAGGCAATGTTCTATAGTGGGTGACGGAGGCTTCCCTTCATTATTAGATCCCCATCATATATAAGAAACAAACAATACCGAATTCATCATTGGAAATTCCCCTCAATAGGAAAACAACAGTTAGATGATACAATTTACAATAAGATGCTTACCTGTAATCACATTCACATGTACTTCTCCCCCAGACCCCACAACCTCTTCGCTTTCATATTACTGGCCTTGTTTTTAGGACGTGACATTATTCGTAGATTTGAGGTAATTTACAAGGAATTGAAATGAATTTGACTGACTTGGATATCTGAGCTTGTACAAAATATTATAGAATTAATAATTTGAGCAATAACGTAAAACAGTTTATAGGCAGGTCCACTCACAGCTTACGCTGGTTGCCCGCTACCTATCGCGAATTTTGTTAGTCGAGGAATCGAGTATGAAACTTTCCTCAGGTAGGTCCACCCTCAGCTCACGCTGGTTGCCCACTACCTATCGACAATTTAATTGTCCAGAAATCATATATGAAACGATTTCTTCGGTAGGTCCATCCGCAGCTCACGCTGGTTGCCCACTACCGATCAAATATTCGTTGGTCAAGAAAGCGTATATGAAACGATTTCTTAGGTAGGTCCACTCACAGCTCACGCTGGATGCCCACTATCTTCGAGAATTTTTGTTAGTCAAGAAAACGTATATGAAACGATTTCTTAGGTAGGTCCACTCACAGCTCACGCTGGATGCCCACTACCTTCGAGAATTTTTGTTTGTCAAGAAAACGTGTATGAAACGATTTCTTAGGTAGGTCCACTCACAGCTCACGCTGGATGCCCACTACCTTCGAGAATTTACGTTAGACGTGTACTGTACCAAAGCTCAGTAAAGAATAACCCTTTTTTCAGACACACGTCGCGGTTTTATAGTCCTTCGGTAAAGGATGAAGAATAGTAAATCACGTATGTGGGAGACTCTCCATACAAACCCCGCAACACGGTCTCACGATTCCCGAAGTTCCTTATCTTTATGGTTTTCGACGAATTTCGCTCTCAAGAGTCTATATGTTGTGTCATGTGGTACTTATCGCGAACTTAATTATATACAAATCCCAAACAAATTTTCGTTTCCCGTGAGAGACTTTGTGAAGCAATACGTTCGATTTTAAAAAATAGCATTCGTTTTGTGGATAAAAATTAGAACAAATTTAAGAAAAAGAATAGGCCAGGGGTCGTTCGATTTCACATTCCAGCTAGACCCCAAGTGTGAAAGATCGATGAAATCAGCTTTTCCAGGACAATCTAAAAATGCAAAGAAATACAGGGTATTTTATTTGAAAAAACGCAACTTTGATACATTTAATAGTTCTGGGATACCCTGTATATCATTAAGACCTCTATCTGCCCTAAAATCGAAACTTCTTGAAAATCTATCGGTTCAGCCACAATATTCCGTGTTGTTAGACGTGAATAACCATGTAGAGAATTTTACATTGAAAATGAAAATTGAATGAAAATGGAAAAATATATAGTTTGATTATCAGCATCCACATAAGAGATAGTTCATGAAATACAATCAAAACAATGCAAAATGAGCTCAAATTATATAGGCAGAATTTTAGATACTTTCCCGCACTCTTACCCGCACTAGTGCGGGATAGCCTTCCCAAACCAAAATGCGTGCGGAAAAGTAGGCAAAAACGCACAGTCGTAGAAGAACGCCACAAGCTCACACCAATAAAATTGGACTATTAACCATTTTTTTTATATAGGCCCTCCTCAAATTATTGAACGAAACAAATGATGGTAAAGCATTGCTAGCCGAGGAAACGACTAGGGGCTGTCTCTCCTCAAAGGGGCGATCCACTTTGTGCAAGCTTATTATAAGAAGAGAACTGCAAGGTGACCCTACGAAAAGAATATCGGGGGACAGACTTCTGGCCATTTCTTTCGAAATTAAAGAAGTTTTTAGAAGGGAGCATGCCTCGACATACTACATCCCTTACCAATCCTATGGTGTTGGACTAAAATCGTCTGCAAAGGGGAAATTGATCAATTGCCTTGACAACCTGAGGAGAGAGTATCGGAAGTCAGGACTGATAGCCAAGTCTTCGAGATACTCTACCCCCTCACCATCGAGGACTGAATCCCCGGTATGCCTCTCTAGTGCAAGGCAGTTACGAGATAGATTAGCAGGGCTACCTGAGGAAGATGCAGATGAACAGATTTTGTGGCTGCAGAACTCATCAGATCCATGGCAGATGGTGGAGGTGTTCTGGAGTCTCACCACAAAGGCCAGACTTCAGAGTCTGTCTTCAGAGGAGATGACAATCACTGAGTATTTCAGTAAATTTCCATGCTTACATAAGCCTTCAGGATACCTTTTGGTAAGTCAAAACTGTTAATTGAAATTTAGTTAGGAAAATTATTGATCCATTTATTATAGTAAGGTTTTTGAGATGAATTGATAGTTATTTATGTACGAGTGCAAAAATTTTTGTTAATTGCACGGGAGTTGCATACAATATTTCTTCTTCTTTCAAAACATCAAATTATTTTTGGAAAATTATTATAAAAAAATCTGAGTATCTTAAGTAATGGCCCCAAAAGAGGCAACGTTTCGAAATTCCATTTAAATGAAATTTTTAGAAAATAAAATGAGTGTAAAATTGGTGAATATATGACGAAAACATATTCCTAATAAACTTCAGACAGTTTGAAGCCAAGTTTTATTTATTCTTAGTTCACAGCTGAAATTGTCCATAATGAAACACTATGATAAACAATATTTCGAATATCTTGAAAATGCTTCCAGTTTTTATTGTTGACTTCATGTAATATATCTATAGTATTGTTTATACATAGATCCAGATTGAAATATGTTTAATACACCTTTGTTAGCGAAGATAACTTAACAAGATAGTAATGATTTATAAAATGCTATTGTCTTCCTTTTAGTTGCTGACTGACTTTAGTAACATATTCCCTGATCATACAGAGGCACTGAATAAGACATTTCCCCTGACAAGGGAAAGGTTGTTAAATACAATCAAGAAGAGGATAGACTCATCCTCAGTGCCCGACATGAAAGCCAATTTGAAGGAGCTACTGAAGCTTGCAGAAGGTATTTTCTATTTGTTATATATGTAGTAACTATTTTTCTTTATCATATATTTTTTTCAATAGCAAAGAAATTGAAAGAATGTTTTATAAATCAAAACAAGTTGATAATTTTGCTCAATTGAGAGTATTATTTCCTTTCAAGTGTTAAGTAAGGTTTGTTACATGATAGCTTCCTTTTCCACTTCTTAAACTTAAATAACCAACTGAGTTGACTCAACTTGAATATATAAAATTGTCACCTCCCTTATACTCTTTATAAGAGCTATACAAAAAAATAGGTATAGGGGGTGATTAAATATTCATTAAAGGTTTGGACTTTGGAAGTAGTAGAATTGAACAGCCAGTAATGCCATAATTATTCACTTTGGGTCTCAAGTTAGAGTTCCCTGGAATCAGCTATATAAGTATCCCATTGAAGTAAATTTTTTGCAGTTTTCATTCTAAGTTCTTCAATATAATAATTATTTCACTTTTTCACACTAATAGGATGAGTTGTACGTTTATCATAATTTCTTTTATAATTTCGTTTTCAGGTGGGGAAGAACATTGCAACATAGCGCTCTTTCTATCTATAGCGTATCTTCTAAATTTGAGTAGCGTAAGGAGGAGCAAAAAAAGTACAACCTGGAGGCCATCTCGCTTAGAATCAATGGAGGGTTTTATAACACACGTTAGATCTGCTGCAGAAGTGGAGGAAACAATAAATAGGAGACGAGATAAAATGGCAGGTTTGAAGTTACATTTGCAGCCTTTCATTATAATTGTGGGCCAAACATTATCAGATATTAGCTCTTACTATATCATTGTAGACAAAACATTGTATAAAGTAGAAAACATTTTGAGTGCAGTGGATGCATGTTTTAAAATAATCCACGTTCTGAATGCTGAATACCCAACGGAATCTAAACCTATTTGGATGTTTATTCAATTATGTTTCTTTGAAATGTCTACAAAATATGATCAAACATACACAACTGTCAGTACCCTACTATCGGAGTTAGAAGTAAGGGAACAGGAACGCGATAAATAATGCCCACATGTTTCATTTGTTCTTTAACTTGTCCAAGTGTGAGGTCTCTATTCATACATTTTAGCTATATTCATCAAAGGGAATCTTTCCATCAATACATCTGTATTGAAGGTGGGTGTGATAGAAAATTTGATAGCAAGCAGTCCTACAGTAGACATTTCCGTTTGTCTCATTCGCAATCACAAATAGCTCTGTCACAGCCGGTGGCTCAGTCTTCGTCATCTTTTGAAACCACGTGTACAGAAAATGTTGCAGAATTAGCTGATAGTAAGATTATGAAGGTTGAATCTAAAAGTCTTGCGACAAAAGCTGGAGTCGGGGAAAAAGAGTTTCCTCTTTTCATTGCATCTCTGTATGCAAATCCACGTCTACCCAGAAACTGCATCAACAGTGTGGTTCATGGATTTACTTCGCATATATCAGGCGGAGTCTCACATATGGTAGGACAGTGCTTATCTGAATTGAATGATACCGGTTTGATAACATGTAACAATATAGGTTCAGTGTGTGAAGTTGTATCACATAAGCTGGAGTCATCTTTTAAAAGTTTTGATTCTGAATATAAGAGAATGCAATACTTTGAACAAGTCACGAAAACGTTCGTGAAACCTTCACAAATAGTAATAGGTCAACGAATGAATGATACCAGAAACAATGATAGTAGAGTTTTGGAGCCAGTCACTTGCACAGAACAAATAATTCCTTTGCACAGTGTATTACAAAAATTCTTTTCAATACCAGGTGTTTTCGAAGACACCATGGAGTACATGGTTGCTTTACAAAATGATATTGGAAGTGGCATAATACAAAATTTTATTCAAGCATCTTTCTGGCAAAGTCAAAAAGTTATTCATGGTAATCGTACTGTCATCCCTTTATTTTTATTTTTTGATGATTTTGAAACTGGCAATGTTCTCTCCAGTCATGCAGGGATTCACAAACTAGGAGCAGTCTATGTTTCTATACCATGTCTCCCACCAAAATGGGCGTCACAACTGAGTAATATCTTCCTTGCTTTGCTTTTTCATTCGTCTGATCGGGTCGCTTTTGGCAACAACGTAATATTCACTCCTGTTATAAATGAAATTAATTATTTGTACAATTCTGGTATTGAGTTAGATATATGTAATGAAAAGGTTAAATGTTACTTTCAACTTGGAGCACTTGTTGGTGATAATTTAGGAATTCATTCCATTACTGGATTCACTGAGAGTTTTTCTGCTAATCATTCTTGCAGAATTTGTAATGTTGATAAAAGTATTTTGAAAACACAGTGTTATGAAGATGAACATGCACTTAGGACATTGGACATTTACAATGAACAGATCAGATCTGGTTTGCCACTAGAAGCCACTGGTATAAAGGAAAAATGTGTGTGGTTGAATATACAAGGTTTTAGCCTCTTCGATCAAGTAGCAGTCGATATGATGCATGATGTGTTAGAGGGTTGTGCCAAATACATTTTATCATTTTTGATTGTCAGGTACGTTACCGAACAGTCACTATTTTCGTTGGATGTTTTAAATAGTCGTATTTTCGCATTCAATTTTGGTCCTGACCAGAAGTCAAAACCTATGCCGTTAAATATGCAGCATTTGAAACAAGGTAATGTTCGACTTACAGCTTCAGAAATGATCGTATTTGTGCGTTATTTTGGACTTCTCATTGGTGACTTTATACCAAGTAATGACCCTGCTTGGCAACTACAAATAACACTTCGAAGAATAATGGATATGTTATTATCCTCTTCTTTCAATTTATCATTATGTGAGAGTTTGCAAGTGCAAATTGCTGAGATGAATGAGCTATATTTGCTTCATTCTAAGCAACTATTGAAACCGAAATTTCATCATTTAATCCATTATCACCGAATTATCAAAACTCTCGGACCACCATCAAAAATGTGGTGTATGCGATTTGAGGCAAAACATCGTGTTTTTAAACATTTTTCCAATTCATCTTGTAATCGTAGGAACATTTGCCTGACATTAGCATTCAGACATCAGTTACAACTCAACTACATATTCCTCAAGGGACATCAGGAAAAGAGAGTACAACTGGGACCTGAAAAGGTGATAAAAAATATAGCAACAGTTTTAGAGGAAACAAACTGCACTGAAAATGATAATCTCATGTCAGTGTCTTGGGTTGAGATTAATGGTATTGAATATCGAAAGAGTTCAATTTTACTTTGTGACATTCCTCAAGATGAAGATCCTATTTTCATGCAAATTCATAATATTTATGTTTATGGTTCAGACAAAAGAATAATCTTCAAGTCTTCAAAGTTTTTAACAATAGGATTTGATGAACATTATTTTGCATATGAGGTGCTTCCTCCAGAACAAAAAGAATTTTTCTACAGATCTTTAAATGTTATACTTTCGACTGCTTCTGTTGTTCACCATTTGATAAATGCTCCAAATGGAAAAGATTATATCACTTGCAGGGACTACATTTGAAAATGCACTCTAATCGTTCCGTTGGGTATTAACATTTTCCTTAGTTCAATTCATTATGTAAAAAGACGTATGTAACAAAATTAGAGAAGTAAATAATAAATAAAAAATATATATGACAGCTTGCCTCAAATGTTCAACAAGGTATGACCGTATGACCACCTCTTTGAGGTGGTTTCATTCTACAAAGAGTAACAGTGTAACACCACTACACCGAGACACGTAATAGTTCGTGTTTCGGTGTAGTGGTTCCTCTGTGTAGTGTGACAAACAGTCATGTGGTTTGTTACCCTAAAATTGTCAATTTTATAACCAGAAAGTAATCTTAAAATCGGCTTAACAAATTCTCATGTCTCTCTGGCTGCTCTAGATGAAAGACCTTCATAGTGTAGGTGTATATACATGCATGGTCTTGATACATGTGGATGATAAAAGTAAGGCTGCAAATAAAATTCTCACCTTTAGTTTGGGTGTATCATTATGTTTATTGTTGTTTGTTAATATGTTTATGTACTTTTAGTTGAAGACGTATTCCGTAACTCTAATATTCCAACCATCGTTACGACCTTGCAGTGCTTTTCCTTGCAGTGCTTTTCATATGGCAGAACCGTAATCGTGGTCATTGGCTATAGGTACTCAGATAACAAATATCGTGGTTGAAATGGTGGAATTACGGTGCACGCCAGAAATCATTATTTTATGTTTTTCTTTCATCACATTCATTATAAACAAATCACTCAATGTTTTTTCAATAAACAAATTTTATCTTGGGACATCTTGAATATCATATTTTTATACCCAACCTATATTAGAAGTGAATACTCTGTTCAATGTGTATTGAACTATGGAAATATAACATATAATAATATAATGATAATTCTCCCCCGAATCTAGACACATATTCGCGAAGTCACAGACAGAATGCGTTACAAAAATAACAAAATAGCATTCGTTATTCCAGATTTTTCTGGGATTTTCTCTCCTCGTTTCTATGAAATAGAAATATGAATATTATTCCAATATATTTGTAGTAAGGACAAATCAGATGATTTGCCCCAAAATATCACTTCGTTTGAAGAATTTTCCTATCAGAGAGCCTAAATGAAAAATTCACTAGCTTGTCAGTGACAATTTGTATTGAAAAAAGTTTGGAGAAGAGCAATAAAGGTATGAAGAAAAAATATCAAATTTTCACTTAGCTTTGGACGTTTCGGGAACGAATCTGCTCCCGTTTTCACCATCAAAAATTGATAATATTCATCTAGCAAATTCGTATTTGTCTTGACACTTCTCAGTTCGCAGTGACAATTATTGGTGACGTTGGAAATCAAATGAGTTACAGGATGCTTTCATTAATTAATCTTGAAATCACCACTTTCATTTTCAGTTTTCAGTAGTGAATACCATGTTCTATCTATATTAACTGAACAGGGGAAGCAATGCTATTGTCTCCGTTCAGAAGAATGCAAGCAGATTCCTTGATTCTTCTCTTACGGTTATCTTCTTTTCTAATGATTTTAATATTATTCCACTCAATTGATATAGATAGAACATGGTATTCACTACTGAAATCTGAAAATGAAAATGGAAAATTCAAGATTAATTAATGAAAACATCCTGTAACTCATTTGATTGCCAACGTCACAAATTTTCACTGAGAACTGAGAAGTGGCAAGACAAATACGAATTTTCTACACAAATATTATCCATTTTTCATGTTGAAAACGGTATCAGATTCTTTCCCAAAACGTCCAAAGCTAAGTGAAAAATTGATTTTTTCTTTTATACCTTTATTTCTCTTCTCCAATTTTTTTTCAATACACTTGTCACTGACAAGCTAGTGAATTTTTCTTTCAGGCTCTTTGATAAGAAAATTCTTTAAACGCAGTGACATTTTGCAAATCATCTGATTTGTCCTTACTACACGTATATTGGAATAATATTCATATTTTTATTTTAAAGAAACGAGGAGAGGAAATCCTAAAAAAATCTGGAATAATGAATGTACATACCACCTCCACGATTAATCTACAGACAGTACGAAATAGCACTTGAATACTGACAGGAAGTACCCTAAATTACAACAATGCTCCACGGTAGTACTAACAGGAAACTTCCAGTAAAATTCCATGGAAAAAAATGTCAACTTCAGATGGAAATTATTGTCAAAACTATGCAGATAATTGAATAGGAAATACAAGAAATTCCAGTTGAATACTAGGTAACTACAGGAAATTCCTGTGAAATCTCAGGTAATAAACTTCAAATACAACTAACTAGTACTGTAATGTGTGAACGAAAGTCCTTTAATTGAACAGAAAATTCCTGTTGAATCGAAACTAAAGTTCCGGTAAAAGTGAAGTAATTCCTGTTTAAGTTTAGTGTTGATTACTGGAAATTCTTGTAAGAATTGAAGTTTGAAGCTCCGAATACAACTATCTAGTTTGATTATTAAACAGGAAATTCCTGTTAAATCGAAATTACAGCTCCGGTAGAACTGAGGTGGTTCATCAAAATAACTGGAAGGTTCCAGTTGAATCAATGTAGCGATTCTGTAAATAACAAAGCAAATTCCGGTTCTCGTTACATTATTATTTTCCTGTTAAAATGACAAACTGCAGTTTGGTTGCACTAACGGATCTAAAACTTGTTATTTCTAAAGGAATTGATAGACCGGAATTGTCACGTACAATTAACAAATATTCCTGCTGTCGCTTATATAGGGGGAATTTCCTGTAGAAATAGCCGAATTCCTGTTGTATATCCTGGTAAATTTCTTTGAGTGTAGGAGCAGCACTGTTAATTGGAACGCAACAGCGAAACTTGATTTTTTGGGTTTTTTTCTTCTCGTTTCTATAAAATAAAAATATGCGTATTATTTCAATATATTTGTAGTGGGGCAGATCATCTGACCAATAAAATTTCACTGCGTTTAACAAATTTTCTTATCAGGGAGCCTAAAAGAAAAATCCAGTAGCTTGTCAGTGACAATTTGTTTGAAAAATGTTCGAAGGAGAGAAATATACATATATTGAAAACATATCGAATTTTTACTTATCTTTGGACCTTTCGGGACCGAATCTGCTCCCGTTCTCAACATTAAAATGCGAAATATTTCTCTTTGTTCAATTCATATAGATAGAACATGGTATTCACTACTGAAAACTGAACATAAAAATGGTAGATTCAAGATCAATTAATGGAAACATCCTGTAACTCATTTGTAGACTTGAATCACTCATTCATATGCAAACATCAGTATGACACTGAAAAGTGTCAAACTATAAGCAGCAAAATTTCCAAAGAGAAATATTTTGCAACAGAAGCAGATTCCTTCAAACATTTTACAAACAAATTGTCACTGACATGAGCTACTGGATGTTTTTTTAGGCTCCCTGATAGAAAAACTTGTTAAACGCAGTGACAATTTGGGGCACATCATCTGATTTGTCCCACTACGAATATATGGAAATAATAATACGCATATTTTTATTTTATAGAAACGAGGAGAGAAAATCCCAAACAATCAAGTAAAATGAATGTACCACCTCCTCGATTAACCTACAGACAGTATTTATTGAAGATATTGATAAAAGGATAGGAATATACTTATCTTATATTTTGATGTGAGTCTCAATATTCTCAGAATATTCGACAAGAATATTCCCAGACTATCTGAAAAGAATATTCTGAGAATATGTCGAATAAGATGTTCATAGAATATTGTTCATCGAATGGAAATTTTCTATGATCATTTTGAAAACGTTTCATAAGAATATTCCAAAATAAGTATATTTGAACGTTGTCAGAATATTCATAGAATATTCTGTGCTGTCTGGGATGACTGTGACCAAATATTTGATAGTTGTTTTGAATATTCCATGTTTTTATATTAGGGTCCATAATATCATTAGACAGTATTGACACAGACCGTCGATCAATAGGATAGAATACTGCTGCGTTATCTGTAATATGCATAACTGGTAATTTGTCAAACCGTACTTTAGCAGCCTGTTTCATGTCAGGGTATACAAATCACAATAGATCATGAAAATACTGCCATCCATATTCAGAAGTGTTAGTGTAAAATTAAATATACGTGAAAGAACAGACTCGGTAAAGCACAAACTATCGACTCTTTATATCCGTGAAACGCAAGACCTGTAGAAGGGCATTAGAACCATAAAACGACAGACTCGTACAATGACAAAATCGTACAACTACAGACCCGTTTAGTTCCAAAATCATACGAATCAGACCCGTGTTCCTATATTCCACGATTCTATCAAAAAGTACAGTTCTGAATTTTCACCATTTTGTTGTTTTATGAATCTGCTGGATAACGGTTATGAGATTTCAAAATTCTATCAGACTACAGTATGTGGCTTCACAGTCAGTGGCTTCACAGCCTAATAAAGTACATCATGTCATTGTACGGTCTGATTCAATATGGTTCTGATGAAATACATTCTCTTGTGTGACGAGTATGTTGATGTACTCCTGTCCTACCATATTACGATTCTGTCAATTTAAGTTCTTTACATTTTGTGATTCTACTAATGGATGTTTTTGACTCAATGATAGGTTTGTTATTTTTCGATTCTGACGTTGTAAGGTCTTCTAGAATGTGGTGTGGTAGTATTTTTCGATTTTGACGAATTATGATCTGCGCAGTTAGGGTTCTCACGGAATATTATTCTACTATTATGATTTGATATTTGTTCCATTATGTTTTTTCCCGGATCGATTATTATGCTGGCATGAGAAAATACACGTCTGCACAACTAATAGTCTTTGTGATGGCATCACCCAGGCACAGCCGAGCATAACACAGCATTTTATTTGTAATTACCCAGCAAACACATCTGTTATATTTACATCACTGTTATATAAAATCAACGGAACTTTTTTATATAGAATATTTACGTAAATATTCCATAATACTTCTGAAATATGTGAACCTCCTATTTATATAAAATATTTACGTAAATATTCCGTAACAATTCTGAAATATGTGAACCTCATGATTATATAAAAATGTAGCGTAACTATGATGTAAATGATATGTGACAATTTGATATCAATATAAAAGCTTATATGATAGCTACATGACTTTACTAGGACTCTCGGCCGTAAATTCTCTGCAGACTTGATTCTGCGTCAATTAAGGATATTCGTTGGGATGATCAGTACCCGTGGCCCGTGGTCTCGCGTTGTAATGTTCCCCCACCGCGATGATTATTATTTTTCGCTCTCGCACTGTAGCGTTTCTCCGTGACCACTCTGAGGTTATAATTATAAGTATTGAGTGAAGAGTGAGCATTTTCAGTATTTTCTTACTATTCCGAGTGATTTTCTTGTTTCCACCAATTTTCTGCGCTGCAGTGTTCCCCCATCCCACATGCCCAATTCCTATTGGTCGACTACTTTGAGGTTATGAGTTATAATTATAACGAGACCAAGACCATAAACAAACTACAAACACTGAAGGCATTTTCGGTATTTTATAACTATTCCGAGTGTTTTTCTTGTTTCTACCTGCTGTGTTTGATGAATTAAACTGAACTAAAAGTGTTAATAAGAATAAGTGGAGGTGAGTGAGAATAAAACATGCCTTGAGATTTTCCTAACCTCTGTGAAAACAACAAGAAAGAAATAGTTACATATCTATCCTGGACCTCTTAAATATGCCTAGAATAAATGATGAATCTGGTAGGTATTGATAGAATCCGAGGTATAATCTGGTCAAACTCCAATTCTCATATGAAATTGAACAAAAGCCAGTGATTGATTATGATGGCTGATGAAAACCCCAGTGAAAACCCCAAAGTACCTGACATTCTGGATTAAAGTTATTATTATTGGTTATGGAAATTTAATCATTTTGTCAGTGATTATCATTTTTTGTTTCATAAATAAGTTCATGAAGAACCCCAATAAGATGAATCCTGTAATGTATACTTTTCCAGGTAGGTACATCTTTTCAAAACTCAAAGTGGTAAAGATGGGAGAGACTATCTATATAGGGGCCACACAATGTTCCTGGTAAGGGCAGAGGGGAAACATTGAAGTCAGAGATTTGAAATCAATCGAAATATCATTATCTGGTAATATATATCTTAGATTTTAATTTGAAAAATGAAAAACAAAGCAATATTTTTTCAGACTCCATCATTATCACACACCCTTCGATATCTTACTCTGATAGATAAACCAGCAGGAAGGTGGTTCTGATTTAGTCACCAGAGGTTAAATGGAGGGTTGAATTGGGAGATCAAGAAGAAATATATAATTTGATTACTCACAATTTTGATTTTTTGAACTTTTGAAGTATACATAAATGGTCTCACTATTTTCAAAGAAAAATAAAGGTCATGTTTTTCATTTGATAGTTGATGTTGTTTTATCATCTTCTATTCAGGACATTCCATTTTATTCGATTTGAAGATTATTCAGTCTATAATTTTTTGACAATTTTTTTGTTTTAAAGTTAGCAACTGATCAATTATACTGTGTACTATAATGCATAATATTTGAGTTTTTTTGTACATGAGGAGAATTGAAGTGAATACTGAATGATATAGGAGATAATAAACCATCAAGCATTTTATGACTAATCTGTCTCTGTTACATTTTCCCACACAATCAAAAATTGCCAAATAACTTCTTTTTCACACTAGCCCACTTCCAACTCTCATGCACATTTCTATAACCATATATCATCATCAGTAATATCAGTATAGATATTATATGGAGTGTAGAGTTTGGATCACCTACTGAGATGATTGTACTTAGTTATCAATATGTGCATATGCCTGTGAAGTGAGTTAGTGAAGAGGTTATTCGTGAAATTCCGATATTCATTTCAGATATTAGTCAAGTAGTTTCATCAATATTATATTAAAATGGAGTCATATTTGTAGCTGACATTTTTACATAATAGGGATGTAAATTTTACATAACATCTAGAGAATGTTATGTAATATTTATGTCAGTTTGTTATATACGTAACATCTTATTTATAGCAATGAAATTATATAAAATATATATAAAATAGTGACATAATTGTTACGTAATAATCATGTAGTATTTGTGGCGGACATTTCGCCATAACAGTGATGTAAGTCTTACATAACATAGTTACATAACACGTATTGTCAGTTATGTAACACTTATGTCAATTTTACATAATTGTGTTTGCTGGGTAGCTCATGTGATTTTACAAATATCATTAGGTATTACAGTTGATGCAAGGTTGCAATTGACACTTCGAAGATAGTTCTACATGTGACATTCATTATAGTAACTACAATATTGAGATTTTTTTCCATTTCTTGGAGCGCACGAAAGGAAATTCCTATAATATTCGAAGACCCCTAATAGCACACAACGTCCTAGGGACGTCCCTCTTTGGTACAATTCAAGTCCGAATGTCCCGGACCAAAAACAAGTGTCCTTGGGACTTCTCGATACCGTACATCTCATGCAATGTCCGAGTAGGAACGTCTACGGAATGTCCCAGCAGGTACATCATTTCAAATGTCCTAGAAATAGCATCCTTCAGACGTCCCACGGGGTACATATTGTAGAATGTGCATGCAAGGACGTCCATGGCATGTCCCTGATGAGATATGATTTTGAACGTTCCTTTAGGGACCTCCATCGGATGTCCCGAGTAGTACATATTCTGGCATGATTTCAGATCTTATATATTGTCCCTTCTAGACAACCATGAAATGTCCCTGATGGTACATTCCTTCAAATATCTCTGCACAGACGCCCTTAATATTTCCAGGATCGTATAACAATCGAAATGTCCCTTAGAGACATCCATCGAATGTCCCTTAGGGATATCCGTCGGACGTTCCAATTGGGTCATGAACTGCCCAGGTAACACGGTACTCTCCGCGATATCTCTAAGTAGTTATCTTCAGGATCAAAATGCGAAATCCTTCTGCGAGGTATCAAAGATCACTATAGGCTGTCACCATGGGAAATACTCTCTGGAGTCGTCCGAAAGAAATCGCGGAGATCTCGCCTCAGATTTGATATATTCCTCATTATTGCGAATCCTTGAGGTTATCTATAACAGGAAATGAATAGGCATTTCTTTCTGCGAGCACCCAAGGATATCCTGGACGTAACAAGATCGAGAATTTCCCATTGCGAGCTCCTAAAGTAATCACAAACATAACCTGAATAATTAATGAATATTCCTACAAAAATATTGAGTTGTTTTTTTCAATAGCCTTTATAATTCAAATACTGGGTGTCCCAAGTTATCGTTTACAGGCAATATCTCGCGTATTTGTCAAGATATCAAAAGCATTAAAAAACTGCATTAAATGGCATTAAATAACCTTCCTAATGGCTTATGAAGAATGTGATATATTTGGCAGCCCCCGGATGGTAGATACCTACTGATCTAGTAGCATATTGTCTCTGAAAATTGCGTGTCAATCTATTTGGAATACAACGATATAGCACATACTTTGTGTTTTGTTCTTGATAACAACAAAAACATGAACATTTTGTTACTTTTTTACGTTACTCAAATGACAAATTGCTTTCATCCATGTGTTCAAGAAGTTCACAAATAAAAAGTATGGATTGCATTTTTGTTTCAAAATATTAATGACAGATATTCCATTTTGAACTGCAGAACATCAATCATTGCAGACGGTACCTACCTAGTGTAATAATTAATCTAATTTCATTGTGGGACATTTTTACGAACATGGGAGGAGGCAATTTTCAATCGATGTAACGTAAATGAGGTCAAAAAGTTGTATTGTTAATGTTGTTATTAATGAACAAAATACAAAGTACCGATGTGCTATCGTGCATTCCCGAAATAGGATGATGATTGGCAATTTTCAATGACAATATACAGGGAGTCCATTAAATGAAAATTGAGGAGTTGCTACCAGGTGGCTGTCCAATCTCATACACTTTTTTTTGAGTCATAAAGAAAGTTCTCTGATGTCATTTGAAGCATTTTTACTATTTTTTGTTCATCTTGTCGAGTAAGCAAGTTTTTGCTGGTACCTTTACGATAACTTGGGACACCCAGTATTAACATGGAATAAGAGTCATTAATCTATGATAATAATAATTGTATACTAGATACTAGATTTTCTTACTGATTATTTCAAATTTTGCAGTGAATTAATGATAATTAATTATCTGCTCTGACGAAAAAGACAAAAATGTTCTAATTCAGGTGGGATCGACCTTTTTTTTTAAGGATACCCGGCCAACTCCTCGGAGATTTTCTCAAGTGATAAAGTTTTACTTGATCAATGTCTTGCTATAGAATAATATATAATTAAAGCTCATTACGTTGATCTAACTCTAAGTTTGGTAACTCAATCTTTTCCGCTGAAATAAATATCCAGTAAATTTAACTCCACCCCAAACAATATAGCTGGCGCTAGTTAGACTTCGCCGACAGGAGACTGCTGATAACCAATGACTTCTCAAACATTGAACACCTTACCATATTAGTGGCGATCATGTGGCGATTGATGCAAATATCGCTCTTAAAGGCCTCGTTATAAGGTGATGTGCACGGATTCTTGAACAATTCATAGTTGCGAGCACTTGAAGAGTTCGCTATTAGTAATTGATGCGAATTTCCCAAAGTTATCTTCACGAGGCGATGCGTGCGAAAATCTCAAACAGCTCGTAGTCGCGAGCACTTAAAGACCTCGACAGAAGCAATTGATGCGAATCTCCCAATGTCCTCGTCACAAAGCAATGTATGCGAATTTCTCAAACAGCTCATGATTGCGAGCACTTTCAGTTATCGCCAGTGGCGATGGAAGCGTATATCTCAAAGTGCGCGCCTGAGGGCATTGTATGAGAATTTCTGCGTGCGATATCTTCAAGACCTCGCTGAGCTCAGCCTAGGTGGCGGACATTTGGCATAGATATAGCACTCTCGGCGATCTCTCAAAGAAGTTACAAAAGGCATCACAATTTCCTAAAAGGATTTCTTCAAGATATCTTTAGGACCTCTTTGTGCTGGCTGGGTGTACTCTCCCAATGTCCTAGAAATAACGTCCTACGGACGTCCCAGTTCGTACTATATGTTGTCCCTGCGAGGACGTTAACTAACACCTCATCGACGAATGATTGCTCGTAGGCTATAAATACTCCCCGTCAATGTCTTTCACGTGAGTCCATTGGACATTCTTGAGAAACTTTTTCAGGATCTATTGGGGACCTTCTTCGAACTATCAACTCAACTGGATGTTCTCATCAGTTATGCAAGATCTGGTCCTAGAGGGACCCAGAAAAAATCGAATTCAAGAATAACTCGTACGTCTCTGGGACATCCTATGGACATCCAATTGATATCCCTCAGTGTTGCTGATAGGTTGTCCTACAGATGTCTTAAGGATGTCCTCCGTAGTGCTTGATGAGGAATACTGTCATCCCTCAAGGACGTCCCTAGTTGGTCCTCAAGTGGTACATTTGTGCGTCCCACATACGTCCAATGGACGTCCACGGTACCAAATTTGAACGTCCTATGGACGTCTTGAATGTCCCGACAGGACGTCCTAAGGATATCCATGGGACATAATTGTGTTATCAGGGAACATCGTGCGTACCCAGGGAGCCAGGGAGGATAGGGAAAGAAGGTAGGTATTGGAATTATCTTTGAACTTCTGGAGATTATAAAAGTTCTCGGAAATTATACTTCTATTGGAAAAGAATTCCAAAGCTTTGCCGTTCTATAGTCGAGCGAGTGTTGGTAAAGTTTTGTCCGACATATATCAAGGTTGACAACGAAAGGATGTGCTGACGGGGCTTGTCGAGTTCGACTGACTGATATTGCTAGTGATGGAATGATTTCTGGAGAACATTTTCCGTGGAAGTATCTATAGAAGAGTGAAAGAACTATTATGAGTGTGGCATCATCCACCAGGCGAATGGCTCTTCTCTCGTTGGAATCTAAGAGCATCAGGTTATGTTTGGGTGCGGAACCCCATATGTGTGAACAGTATTCTATAGAACTAGACGTATCTGTGTTTTGTTGATCATGCGAAGCTGTTGAGGTGTAATTGGAACTAAAACATGAGTCACTTGGTCAGAAGTCTTCTCTATTGTTATCAACTTGGATATAGGAGCAAACCTGTCACAATCTTGCGTATTTTCATAAAACGAAAACATGCCCTACATTATACACATTGTGGCAACACTTTGTAACAACATCATAGTTTCTTACATTTATAAATGAAAACCTCAACTGGGCGATATGAAAAAAACTGGACAAAATGCCTGCACATTTTTCACTGTGTAACTGAATATTACGTTACCGGCAAAATCCAACTCGATTATTTTTCGATCCTACCTGCACCATGACGTCATACCTAGACAAAAGAATTGTCTCCCTTTGTATGAGATGCCTCATCAAGAAGGTATATCAATAGTTAGAAAACTGTACACGTCCAACGTATAACCGTCGACCGAAGATAAATGGATTTCTATCCAGAAAATAGGATTTGTTATCCCATCAGCAAAGTTTTGTTCCGAAGATTCTGAATACCAATAAGTTTTCAACTGGATTTTCCATTGTGATGGATCAAAGGCAAGGAGGAAAAAATTTTTCTCCAACTACTACACGGAAAAAAAGGATTTGTTGCATCAACAAATTATTTATGCTTGAATTATTTTTGTTGGACTAAGCAATTTTTTGTTGAATCAACCAGATACATGATTATTTCATGGAAGCAGCTTGTTTAAATCAAGAATGTAGTCTAATTGAATCAACAGTATAATATCAATTCCATCAACAAAATATATGGTTTTATCAAAAACAAATTATGTTGATCCAAAATAATGTCGATGTTGAATCAATTATGAACATTTTGTTGATTTGATCAAATAATGATCATTTTGATGGGAATATACCCTAACAACACAGGGATGTCCTAGGTGCGTCCCTTTTTTGTCCCGCGGTACAAGGAAATGATTGGGACATCCAGGGGATGTCCCGCCAGTAGTTGTCCAGTGGACATCCCACCCGGTACATCCCTAGGTTATCCCATTCGTGTCCCTGGAATATCTGATATCCATTCTTCACATCAGAGAGTCATTCAATATCATCAAAATATTGAGTCGAATTTTTTCGAAAATGTATTTCTTCCGGAAAATAATTGTGATGAAAATAAAGAATATAGTCTCAAAACTTCTCAAGAAATGACCATTTTTCGCAAACAGAGATCGTAAATGCATAATGCCCCTCATTTTCAAACACCCAAGAATGATAATAATTATACCCGAATCCTAACAGTTTTATTTATCCAGGTTTCTGTAGATGTCCTGTTTATATAAATCTGTTCAATACATGAATCTTCAGAAGGCATATTAGCTAATGGAGTAAGGTGCGTGCCTGATAAGCTGAAGGTCCCGGGTTCAATCCCAACTAGACCCTACATTTTTTTTTCTTTCGTCGAAGGGATGTCCCTGGGATATCCTTGGGACGTCCTAGGGATATCCCTTCTTTGTACTCGGTACATCCCAGGGACGTACCAGGAGGGACATCCCTTGGATGTCCTTTTTGTCTGAAAGCGGATGTCCCTGGGACGTCCCTAGTATGTACTTTGTCCCAGAAAAGATATCCCTGGGATGTCCTTATTTGAAATTAGGGACGTCCCTGGGAAGTCCCTAGGATGTACTCGTGTTGTTAGGGTATCTTTGGAACAACATACAAGTTTTCTTATTCCGATGTAGCAATGGACTTGTTTCGAACGGATCATCTGCTTGAATAGAGCAACGAAATATGTAATATCAATGAAATATTTTGTTCATTCTACATCAACTTAAATTTTCGCCTCTAGATGGCGATCATTTCGCCTCGTCTATGCTTGCCTCGAATTCATTATATTCGTGAAACCTTATTTTTCGTGTTTGAAATATCAACTAGATAATTCGAACTTTGGATGATTAGCAATCCTGAATAGTTTTCCATCAGTTGAAGCGAAGTAAAGACTGATGATCTATGCTAGGAGTCGACTTGTTTCCTAGTTTTGTTTATTCGATTGATGTGAAATTTCAGAAAATTCCCGAATATTGAATTCGGTTCAACAAAACAATTTGTAGAATGGATATATAGTTTCTCTTGAATCAACAAAATATTTCAATGAATTAACCAAATATTTTATTGAATCAAACAAATATTTCATTGAATCAACCAAATATTTCGTTGAATCAACTAAATATTTGATTGAAGCAATATCTTATTATTTTGAATCAAACAAAATGATTGTTTAAGCCAATTCAGTATCTCTTCAAAACCATTCATGGATGTGCTTGATTGAAGAAGATCCAGAGTTCATGCAAGACATATTTTCTTGATTCAAACTTCAAATTCGCTCTGAAACAAGATATAGATTCACTCATTTCAAGATTATATTTTGTCGTGCATATATGACACTTTTATTTGCCTCAATCAATCAAATTTTGCTTGATTCAACAATTCCTTTTTTTCCGTGTAATAGAAAACCGCTCAACAGAAATATATTTATACAGGGTGTTTCGAAATCCAACCGACAACGCTCGACAGGTGATATCCCTCGTGATTCAATAAATACTGAGATATAGGGTGATGAAGTTACGAAATGGAAATAATTTTTCCGTAATTACTCAAGAATGATTGATTTTTTGCATTCACATTCGGTATATATATGATTTCATATTTTATTAGGTGATCTTTTTTACCAGAAAGTCATCTCGGACTTGTTCTCCCAATTTTGATTATTTCCCATTGAAATTCAATTAAACGGAGCTGAAATGAACATCTTCCGAAATATTTAACTCAAAATAGACGTTTCATCAATTTCAGTAGTTGTAAATTACATACATATTTTTTTTTCTGCAACCGACACAAAAGTCTGCCATTTCAATATCAAAAGTAGCTCTTGAATTAACGTTTCTATTATCGACACGAACATGTTGCTAGGCAACACTTTTAGCAATGGCATTGCATATTCATGCTGGAGATATAAATACACCACATTATAGTATATTTGTTCTGATCAGGAAAGCCTTCAAGATTCACATACTTGCTTGATCTGTATTTCATTCGTTATTTTTGGGACGGATAACTTGTTTTTGAATAATCAAGGTGAACAATAGTTTTTTGACTCACACAACGATATTGTTTAAAGTATGGAGAGAATTAGATAATCGTCATTATTATTCTTCTTCTTCTTCCTTGTTTCTTTAACGACGGCCATTTTCTGCTACTGAGGCTAATCACCGACGCCGGTGACCACAATATGCTCACTAACCTAACATTTTCCACGTCTTTTTTTTATACCTGGCCATCGAACATCAACTTCCAGACTTGTTGTTCGATGACCTGGCACTGGCGCGATATTTGCTATTAAGGCTGACACCTGGGTCTATACGCAAATGGGTCACTCTGTGATTGTATTTATATTGAAAGTACAATTCGAACATCTTTGAAAATTGAATAAACCTGATATGTTAATGCAGGTAGAATATTCTCACCACACGGATTATTTGTTGCATTAGATAGATAGATAGATAGATAGATAATCTTTATTCACGTATAACCTTTAACAGGAAGTGTAAAGTCACAGCCATAGTATTAACAAGTGGGGTACGTAGTTTTTGAAAGGTATCAGATTAGTATAGATGTAGTTTTCATAAGGTATTAGTTTATTTAGAGGTCAGATAATTTATACGACGCTATAAAAGCAGATTATATTTTATCATTGCTCATGTATGATGGAAGTAGAGGCCATGGCACCATATCATGAGTATATTTTTATATTGAAACTATCATTGGGCACCAAGGATGTGTATACGACGCTATGAAAGTTCGGAGAACTGGAGATTTTTCCCACAAACTACGTACTTAGCCCACTCGACTGTCTTGGTTTTTCCACACAGTCGAGTGAGTTAGGTATGTAGTTTATGAGAAAAAAATCAAGACACCCGAGTGTGCTTTTTTTACTTTCTTTTGTTTTTTGTTTTGTTTTCTATTGGCAAGTGATTATTTAGGAACTTTTAGATAGTTTTTTCATCGTATCTCCCGAACTATTGAATTCAGAGGAAAATGTTATACGGATTTTTTGTAGATTTTATCAAAAGGAATAATTTTGGTTCCATAACATTTTCAGATATTTCCAGTTGTTCTCGAGATATTTGGAATTATCTGAGAATAAAATTTTCAACACTTTTGTTCCATCTTCCAATCAACAAAATGAAAAAATATTTCATGGTTCAGTGGAAGTCGATGAGCTTCATCTATCGATAATCTTTGTTTTTCAATATATCTTCATAGTACCCTATGGGTCGTTAAATTTTTTTTTTCATATTTTTCACTTTATTTCCTGTACTATTGGGTTTACAGGAAAAATTATGGAAAATAATTTGTAGGAAATGTTCCAGTGGATAACTTTGCACTCCTGATAATTTTCGATTTTTCCATTTGTTTTCGATATATATTGAATTGAAAGGATTTCAAATTTTGATGTTTTGATTTTCATTTGTTTTTCCATTTTCCGATGGATGCACGAAAAAATGGTTAAATAATAATTTGTTGCGTCATCAGAGAGGCATACGGTGCATTTTTCAAATTTGGATTTAGTCTATTGGTTCAGGAGATATGTCGTTTTGAAGTGAACCGTGTTTTTCGGAAAATCTTTTTGAAAAACCCACTTGGAATTTCCCGAACCTGCTCAATTTCAATAGGCTTCGTCTCTTCCTAATAGAGGTTTTTTTTACAAAAAATGAACTCGATCGGACCACTTTTGCGATTTGTAGAGTGGTTACAAGGAACTTCTGGTGAAAAATCGAAAAAACCCGGAAAAACCACCTTAGAGTTTTCCGATTTTCTTTATATTTCAATGACATAATACTGTTTTGAGTACAATAAGATGGCAAAATTTCAAGTCGATATGTCAAAGGGTTCCGGAGATATATCGATTTATGATTAACACAGAGTACAGACAGACAGACAGACAGACCACACACAAAAACCAAAGTTGCTCAAAATTCGATGGGGATCATTTTCTCCAAAGTAACTATACCTCTATCTCGCTTAGTTTCCGAGATAGCATTTTTGACAAGGCCGTAGTATACTCCACTATGTATAGCGTCGTATAACAATCATATATACATGAAAATATTACAAACATACATACATCAGTTCGTGAGGAAAGGGAAATTTCAATATCAATTCCTGCAATATATTCATGATTATAGGTATTCCTCTATAGAATGAAATGAATTTTCTTTAGGGTATTTTATCAACAATTTTTTGAATTGACTCACATTATCAACAGTTTTCAAATCTGCTGGGATTTTGTTGTAAATAGTGCTGCAGACAAATACTGGACCTTTTTTAAAAGTTGTAAGATTAAAATTCCAGATATGTATATTACAAGCGTTTCTTGTGTTGTGGTTATGAATGCTATTGTTAGGAGGAAACAAAGATATATATTACTTTTTACAAATAGAGATGCTTTTAATACCAATATATTGTAGACAGACATTATATTGTTTGATTGGAATAATGGGCGACATGAGTCTAGGGGTTTTATACCAAAGATGAATCTAATAATTCATTGCATACATATGGCATATTGGTGGTTACTTCACATATTTATTTTAATTAATTAATTCAATATTCATTTCAATTGATTCTTCCGGTTGCAAATTGACTCGCAAATATTGCTTCCGCTCGGCTTCGCTAGACGCCTCACCTCGCAAATGCAAAATGTGCTTGTCAATCAAAGTGTCACTTTCGATTCTAATAAAACAATATACTAATTTACACCACTAGCTATAGAACCTACCATTACCTACTCATTTTTGAGGCGTAAAGTGTGTTTTTTGTACCAAGGTAATATTTGTCATTTTATGAACTACTATAGTCAATAAAGACATAGCCACCTCTGTTACAATAATGTTATAATTAACCCGAATTCACTGTTCTGATGTGATATCAGCAGGCATAGTACTCGAATCTAGTAGGTATTCATCAATAAAGACTTGTCATAATATGTCATGGTCATGGCTCCTAGATTTTGATTTGAATTGAAAAGGGCTCCTTTCATGTTCAGAATAGGTCCATATTTCAGTTTCACAGAACTATAATGATCGAAATATATTGCTAGTGGTGAAAAAAAAATCAATATCCACCTGATGGTTAGTAGAGAAAATCATTACCACGGGACCTTATATCCTCGGCTGAAGCCTCGGGATATGATCTTGGTCTCTTCTTTTTTTTATAGCTTGGCGCGCACGAAAGGGAATCCCTATAATGTTCAAAGAACATCGTGCGTTCCTACAGGAGGTAAGAATTGAAATTTTTTTGAACTTTTGAAGATTATATGTTGTTGGAAATACTTCCACAGGCAATGAATTCCAGAGCCTAGCCGTTCTATGAATGAAGGAGTCTTGATAAAGTGCTGTTCGACATCTTTCGAGGTTGACAACGAGAGGATGTGCTGACTGGGCTTGTCTTGTTCGTCTGATTGGTATTGGTAGTGAAAGGATGATAGCAGAGATTTCCGAAGAACATTTCCCGTGGAAGTATCGATAGAAAAGTGTATGGTCGCCGACCTTTCTACGGTGTTCCAATGATGTCAAAGAGTGAGTGAGTGTGGCGTCACCCACCAGGCGAATGGCTCTTCTCTGGATGGAATCTAAGAGCATCAGCGTATGTTTTGGTGCTGAACCCCATATGTGGGAACAGTATTCTAGAACAGGCCGTATCTAGTTCCCACGAGAAGGGATATCCCGTAATGTTCAGAGAACATTGTGAGAACCAAGGGAAATAAGGTAGGAATTGGTGTTCTTCTTAAATTTCTGGAGGTTATATGCTTCGCGGGGAACACCTCTCTTGGCAATGTGTTCCAGAGCCTCGCTGTTCGTTGGATGACCGAGTCTTTGAAAAGAGATGTTCAGCAGGTCTCCAAAGTGACTATACGAAGGGGTGCGAAGCCTCAACTCGATGGGTTAATCTCGCAGGAACTGCCAAGGGAGGGATTATTGTTGATATTTCAGACGAGCATCATCTATGAAAATATCTATAGAATAAAGACAGATCGCCAACTTTTCTACGGTTTTCCAGAGAAGTGAGTGAGTTTGTGAGCGAGGCATCACACCATCACACCCACGAGAGGAATTGCCAATTTTTGGACAGAATCCAACAGTTTCAGGGTATGTTTGAGTGCTGCACTCCAAATAAGTGAACAGTATTCCAGGACAGGTCGGATCTGTGCCTTATAGATCATAAGCAGCGAACTGGAAGTGAAATAGCCTCGGAAATAGCTCTTGACCCGAAACAGAAAAC
The DNA here is from genome assembly GCA_918026855.4 of Phaedon cochleariae. Lineage (NCBI taxonomy): Eukaryota > Metazoa > Arthropoda > Insecta > Coleoptera > Chrysomelidae > Phaedon > Phaedon cochleariae. Next base: position 3,707,287 of record OU896720.1, read on the forward strand.
CAAGTTTTTGGGATGCACTTCCAACAATTGATCTCACGTGATTTTCCCAAGAAAGGTTATTGCTGATAGTGATACTCTGGGTAATAATGATATTCTTGATGTATAAATAACTTTTCTGAAGGTGAGTATTCAAGATACATTTCAGATCCCATTCTGTAGCTAAACAGTAAGAGTTATTTCGTGCGCAGAAAGAAAAAACGAACATTTTTGTATATTTAAATTTATATATTCTACTTATTCTAGTGACATATACAAGTACTATGAGTAGTTCTCTGTAATCACAGTAGCACGAACCCCAACATCTGAAATATGCTACTGAAGCATTACATTTTCATTTTTAATTATTGAGATTTGAAGAAAGCAACTCATACTATGGGGGCGAACTAACTTGTGGATTGACATTTTAATGCCACAGTGTGATTGTAATGATTAAACATGCAGTTGATATTCATGGTACTGAGACATGATATTGATAAAATAATAGTGTTCAACATACTATAACAATTGAAAAGGAACATTCGCATTTTCCATGTGATGAAAATATCAATTCTTTCTTGGATTATTCAACAGAGAACAACTGCTTTCCTGGCTATATGACACGACGAATATCGAATCACATCTATTGAACACACACGATACGAATTTGAAAACTAAATCTTCTGAAGTAGAGAATTTGCATTTTCCTTCATATTAAGATATGCATATATTATAATTCTGAATATTCAACAGGAAACAACTACTTTACTGGCTATATTTGCCACGTCGAACATTGAATTATATCTGTTGAATATACAAAAAAAAGATAGCATGAAAAATCAGAATCCTCTGAAATTGAGAATTAACATCATCTCTCAAATCGAATAGAATAATATTATGATTTGAGAGATGATGTTAATTCTCTAATTCAGAGGATTTCGATTTTTCATGCTCTCTTTTTTTGGATATTCAACAGATATAATTCAATGTTCGACGTGGCATATAGCCAGGAAAGTAGTTGTTTTCTGTTGAATATTCAGAATTATATTATATGCATATCTTTATATGAAGGAAAATGCGAATTCTCTACTCAGAAGATTTTGTTTTCAAATTCGTATCGTGTGTGTTCAATAGATGTAATTCAATATTCGTCGTGGGATATAGCCAGGAAAGCAGTTGTTTTCTGTTGAATAAACCGAGAAAGAATTGATATTTTCATCACATGGGGAATGCGAATTCTCAATGTATTTCTTTATATATATATATATCCATTTTTTTGTGTTCATCATAAATATATCTGAGAATGTTCCTTTTCAATACTTTCACCCAATCAATCGCAGATTCGTGATAAGGTTTTTCTCAATTCAGAATATCTTTCCACGTCCTGTATGATGAATGTCAATTCATCATACATTTTAGAAATACTATAACAAGTTTGTTTTCTATAAGCTAGATGTTATAACTCGAGAATAATTCCTGTTATGAGTTCAGATCTCTTCTTACGAAAGCGCTGAGGGGACATGGTAGATTTTTTTTTATCTCGTAAGAATGAGTTAGTTATCTCATTATTATGAGATAACTAACTCATTATTACGAGATAAAAAAAATCTACCATGTCCCTTCAGCGCTTTCGTATCTTCTAGCAGAATACTCAAATGTACAAACTTCCAAACGGTGAGATTTCCACAAAATTTTTAGTCACTTTAACACAGTAGCTTCGTCAGGTGTAATAATGGTACAATGAAATGAACCAACCTTGACTTGCCTAAACTGATATATACCCTACTTTCCCAGCCTGAAGGATTAGAATTACCTGTGGAAAAGTTCGATATACCTTCATTTTCGGAAAATAGGCACAATATCTACATTAAAATACGGTGTAACGGATTAATTTGAAAGGGTTGATGGCATATTACGAAAGCTCTGAAGGGACATGGTGAGATATTTTTTAAAAAAATATCTCCCACATTTTCTTAGCATAAAAATGAGGGAGATATTTTTTTATCTCAATATAATGAGTTAGCTATCTCATTATAATGAGATAAAAACAAAATTATATTTCTTCATGTCCCTCCAGTGCTGTTATAAAAATGTGAAAAATAATTTTAAAAAAATATCTCCCATGTCCCTTCTGTGCTGCATATAAAAATGTGATAATTTTTTCTGGGTCTGCTGTGTTGCCAAGTGTATTTGTATAATTTCTATGAGCTCGCACATGCGTGCAACGTTCGTGATTACGATATCATGTGATTCATGTGACCAATTGGGAGACGGAATATATTTTGCTCTTTCCCCTTGATCACATCTGATCCCCCTTCCCTTTATGTGGCTTCACCTTCCTCCCTTCAATGCTTCAATTCAAAAGTTCGACTAACTCATAAATGTCATAAGCATAGATAAATTACTCTCATTTGTTTATGGTCATAAGTCATAAACAAACTAGGTACACTTCGACTACTGTTGGAAACATTGATCGAGGCTTTGCACATAATGACGAAAGTTGTTCGATGATAATCAAAAATGTTTGAATGAGATGACAATGGTAGATTAGAAGTTGATTGAACAATCAGAACTAATGTCTGCTGCCTAGTGCTGATACCATCCTGGTGTTGAAAATGGGAGCAAAAGAAGCAAGGATAGAAGACTGATAGAAGCATGATGGGATAGAAGTTATGGTTTTACATTTTATAGACGAATAAACATTCGAAATATTGTATTCTCTGCCTGAATTCACTAGAACAGCAGAAGGTACTGCTCCTAGAAATGTGAGAAAGTAAAGAAGAAACATAATATGAATCATATTCTTTTCAGTTGTTGATTCAATCAGTTGAAGAATGTTCTCAGACAAAAAATTAGATATGGTCTGGTCTATGTACACCCCTGATATGTTGAAAAAACAAATTTCATCACCACTCAGAGCTGGAAGGTAGGTACCAGTAAATAAAGGGTCCAGTAATGACAAAGGTGTGGAAAATATAACTACTCTACTTGACTAATCACTTCAACACTTCCAAGAAGAACAGAAACCCCCTGAACAGCAAGTTGATAATATATGGAGTGCTACAAAAATAGAACTTGCTGAAATTCAGAAGGCTGCTTTTATAGAAAATCATCAGCTCAAACTCAAGCATTTGCAAGTAAAACCATGAACAGAAATGATGGAATCTACATGCAGAGAGCAGAGATTGTGGATAAAATAAAATTCTGAAAAGAAGAACATATGAAATGAACATGACAATTCTTCAAGAAGAGAATAGATTACTCAAATAATGTTATTTTTGTATTTAGGTGGTATCTTTTCAATTTAATTAAAAATGTATATACATCACAGGTATCTTTCATGCCTTGTACCTAAGTTATAAAGGTTTTTTTTACTTATTTCAGAATTTCAGATGTTTAATGTCAACAAACATAAATTAATTGTATCATTTCCATGTGCATATTTAAGAGATACATCATCCATACATTTGCAGGTTTTACAATGTTTTACTAATTCCTAATAATATATGAAAATAGAATGAAATATTGTCAATGTAGTAAGTATTGGAACCATAATAAAAAATTAAACATATTTATTTTATCTTTAGCATTTATTCACATTAAGTTGGCAGAATATTTGTGTGTCCATTGTCCACAAAATCTACAACAGCTTCTATTTCCCCATTATCTGGAGGTGCAGCATCTCAATTTTCCAACTTGGCTCTCAAATTAGAATTTCCATATAAGCATCATGAGTAGCTCTAGGCCAGCAGCACACAAGGTTCAGTATTTTCAGCTCAGCATCACTCTGCTTGTGCATTGAGAGAGAACAAACCCTTTCAATTAGGATAATTCAGCTTGTGGTCCACAGTCTAGCGCTCCAGTACATTTTGGAAATCTACCAATATTAAAGAAACCTTGTCTGGTCTGCTCAATATCTCTTTAGGTTTAAAGAAACCTAATGTAGGTACAACTAGGTCTAGCAATTGTTCTTGTCACTTAGCATACAACTCAACTTGCTGTAGAATTAATCAATCCCATTGAAACCACATGTAACTTGCAAAATGGATCCTGTTGACATAATATACCATATACCATAATGTTACAAACACTTTTACATCAGGTATGAGAACATGGTTCCTGAAAAATTAAAATTATATAACAATTGCAGATATTTCAGCTGAAACTCACTTTCAATCTTGGACATAATTTCTTCTGAGAATCTCACAGTTCGTTTTTCTAGCCTGAGATGTTTATAAGTTGACTGGTGGAGCGACTCTTCAACTGTTTTTGTAACAAAAGTGTACAACGATTCAGAACGAGAATAACACTTCTCCCCTTTCATTAAGAGATGGCGCCACGATCGTAATCAATAAATAAAAATTCTGAATTCTGCCATTCCGTTGAAAACACGAAATTACCCCCACAGAACTTAAACACAGTGTTTTAGTTCCGTGAATTTTGCCGTGAATTACCCACGATCTGTGATCGTGAAATTCCTCAGCGTCAGCTGATCAGCCAGGTCAGCTCAGAGTCAGACACAGACATAGTGGAGGTCTGTGGACTCAGAGCACTGCTCAGTGCTGAGTGCTCAATGGATCTTCGAATGAAATGTGAAGTCACTATTTTTATTATTTCATTTTAACTTTTACATTATTTCCATCCCAAAGCACAGTTGAAAAAATATATGATTATTTTAATTGTGCCAAAGTGTGGTTCAATGTTTTTCAAGTAGGTATCAGTTTTATCAGTGTTTTGTTGTTCGGATAGAATTCAAGGTGTTATCAGGCAAATCAAAAGTTCATTTAGTTGAACTACTTGGAGACAAGTAGAAATTTATGTTACCTACTGTATGTAGATGTGTGTGGTGTGTGGCAAGAAGTAAAAAAAGAAACAATGTTGTCACTCATTTTAATGAAAAAAATTTAAATCATCTCAAATTCATTGTTGGAATATCAAGGAGTACATATACCAAACTGAAACCTTGAAGAAATGAAAATAGCAGAACAAAAATAGGATATCTATTTCACTTATTATTATTATTATTATTCATTTATTGTTCACACAAAACATAAAGTTTTATAAACAAGAAATTTGGTAGAATTACAGGAGTTACTAATTGAATATAAATATTAATATATATCTATTTCACAGTAAAGTCCATAAGTAATTGGTATCTCAGTGGAGTGACCAATTCAACAAAGGAGGAAAACACAAGGTTGTCTCCACAAAACTCATCAATTGGATATAGTTCATGTTTTGACCTATATGGGCTCATCTTCAGCTAGTAGTAATATTGTGGGGAGGCTCATCCTGTCAGACAAAAGTGGATCCCCATGGGCCCTTGTTGCTAGTCATCTTCAGCTAAACATTAATGCACAATTCTACAACAGAAAAAATTATGTTAGATAATGGTATAATCTGTTTTCCTCTTAATGAGTGCAAAATTACTACCACAATCACCATTATTATCAGTACTTTTTTCTTGAAAACAATTGTGTAATAATTTTTTTCTAAAACTTGAATGATAACAAAAAAAAAGGGGGACTGAGGTTCCATGTGAAAAATTGTATTTTCCATTCAAACTAAAAAAAAACAGAGATGCTCAATTATTGCTTTTTTTGTTCTTTGATCTTGGAGTATGTTAAAAATACTGCCAGTTTGCAAAATTTGATTGATTTTGTATCTTCAATAATGACAGTTACCAATGGTGGACACATGATCTGGATAACTTTGTCTATTTACACCATCAAACAACATCAAGTTTTCAACTTCTTTTCCTTGCTCCCTTCACTCATGGTTTTTGATAAACTCTTTCAGACTGGGTATTTTTGGATGCTAAATCCTCTTATTTTCACTTATAGAGAGCTTTTTTGTCAAACTAAACTTGACATTTAGATGAGAATTTTATTTCCTGAAAATTAAAGAAAAAAAAATGTTTTCAGGAAGATTATGAGTTTTCTGTCAGTTTTATGAGTTGGATTTTCTGAAGGAAACCAAACAAAAAGTATAAAAAATGTCAAGTTTACTTTGACCAAAAAAAAAATGGTTGAGTGTAATCACCAATCAAAAATGCTTGAGTAACAGAATTTGATGCAAATCATAGAGAATCTTGCAGACATCTTTTAAATAAACTCAAAATCTTCACTCTCCTGTCACTCTTCACAGGGTCAATGAAATTCACAAAAAATCTCCAATATTAACAACTCATTCAGATGTTCATCACCATGGTACCAGAGGAGCAAAAATGATCAGATAACCTAGATATTTTTAATTTTTGTCCCTAGCCTCTCTAGATTGTAATATCTTACAGATACTAGGTATTTTTGGAGAACAAATCCAAGGATAAATAATGGATAAATAATCTAATTTTCTATTACCTTGTCATAAATATAAAGGAGAAAGTTTGTAGGTCTCCTAAAAGGCACTATATCATGTATATTCATGAGTTGAGTTAATTTTTGTGGTAATTGAGACTACACTGTAGTAGGGTCAAGGAAAAATCAAAGAAGTTTCCTTGATTTTAATGAGTTTAAAATATTTTTGTATAAATCAAGATTTGTCACAAAAAAAAACACAGTTTACAAAATTTCATGATGACAAAACAAGAGAAACTGTCCTACAGAAAAAATCAAAAACTTTTGAATCCAGACATGCAAGGAAATTATTAGCTAAAAATATAAAAAGTTACATACATACCTACCCTAAAATAGTCTGGAGTTCATTGGTTGTGTTGATCATGGCAGTATCATGCCAAAAAACAGGAAAATACTCTGTGAGACCCTGCTCTGGTAGACATGTTTCAGCTAGTGTTTCAGCATTATGCAGGCCAAGGGGCATAGGTTCCAAGATATTTTTTCATGAAGGAGATTTTTGAAGGGTAAATCTAGGCTATGGTAATCTTTGAGTGCATAATATCACTTGAATACTTAGGGCTCCCAATTGCAGTGATCAATGTGAGTAGAGGTGTTTCAACTTTCTCCTCCTCATTGAATGTCTCCAAAATAACCTGAAAATAAAGGTATGCAATATTTCATCCAATAAAATAATTTATGAGAAAATCTATTCAAGTTTTCTACATGCTTGGAATCCACAAGATGATTTCAAAGAGCACAGATCAGGACAAAAATGAGTAGAAGAAACAAGATAAGTACTAGACAAAAAATATTATTGAATATCCAACATTCTAATTTGATGAAATAATTATTACAGGCCTATTCCAAATACAGAATACAGAATAATGTGCCACAGATATATTAGGTTTTGAATTTTCACATTGTAGGTATTTATGTGTAAACTGTGCAAGCAATTAATTCAATGCCAGATAATCATTGCATCTTGCATCACTTTTCAATCAGTCATGGTATGGAAATCTGAGGTATGAACATATTTTTGAGACTAGGTGAGTATAATAACAAAGAATATAGGTGACTTCTCTTTGATAATAATAGGGAGCTCCAGAGGGAGCTAAGAGTTGACCCATCCTCCCATTCATATATTCACTTAGTTCCACTATAAAAATACCATTTGTGAAATATGTGAAAGGAACAAATCGTTCGAAATGTCAAGAAATCGTTGTCACACGATCTGTAGATTTTTGAACAAAAATATTGGTTAAGTAGGTTCTCTTAGGGTCCCTTGATGGAAATTGACGGTTCTCTGAAATGGGAAAAATCACAAGGAAAAATTAAACAAAAACTCATTATATGGTAAGTATTTTGTGTTGTATTTGTAATGCGAAGTGATTAAAAAAAAGAGGGAGATATATATATACAATAAGATATAATTGCTTCAAAGAAGAAATATTCGAAGAGGAGTCCTGGTTTTTCATGAAGTCAGACTGGTAGATATTCCATAGTTAATTTCAAGACTACCTAAAGATTGATGGGAGATGTTTCAGATTTTTATCAATCCATATATATGCGCGTGTACTTATACCTCCAGAAATGTGCTGAGATCATAACAAAGTATCTAATCAACCAAGGGATTGAAGCAAGACGAGAATATTCTTATAATTATCCGAAGTGGTCCTCAGTCCAATTACCAGAACATGCATTTTAGAAGTATTGATAATATTAATGATAGTATATTTCTTGTTGATTCCTGAGATATAAAATAATTATCAATGAAGGAACCATGAAAACAAACATCCTAACCTTATTGTTTGATCCAACATGACAAATATTTAGAACAAATTCTTAATTTCCGCTGCTGTTTGACTTGACGTCACTGATGACATCACAGATCTGTAGTTTGATCAATTTGTTGGACCGTGAGACACAGCATTTACAGTCTTGTTACTATTTCATCAATATTATGAACGCAAGAGCATGAATATGCTTCAATCGACTGGTGCAAAATCATAGAATTCATTTGGTTTGCAAAAAATAAACAGTCTGAATCCGAAATTATCAGAAGCATGAGCATTTTGACAGAACTAGGCTAAGTTCTGTGGGACGAGACAATCACTATTAAGAAGATTACTCTCAAATTCTGTTCTTTACTAAAATGGTTGGAATCTTGTTATTATGATTACTTGCCTGTTTCATCCATACATTTTCTATTGTTTTATGTCATCAAGCAGGATACAGGGCCGTTATTGTTAAAGGTGCCTACCATTTTCACAGAAGTGCCAATCATTAATTACACTGACATAAACTATTAATATCTAGACCACTAGTAGGACCATAAGATATAATTCCATTTGTCCGATTCCGCCACCGAAATCACTTCAATGTGTCGTTTCATTTGCAACTTTTCCGATTCCGTTTACTACTTTTCATTTCGTTTCACTACAACGAATGATGCGGAATGACTGTTGACATTTGTCAAAATATCGTATTGAATTGACGACGAAAAACGAAACATTCTGAAGGTAGAAGACTTTTAGAAGACATTCTTATCGTAAGGTTCATACAAGTTCACGATTCTTTAAAGTAAGTCCGGTTCCATATGTTTATTCCCAGATTAAATGAATTCTCTCGATCTCAGAGAAGTTTCTCCCATTATCACAATCACTGCTTCAAATATTCGTCGATTCATTTTCTAGATTCTCAACTCTAGTATTAGGATTTTGAAATTATTTTGAGCCCAAATATATAAATAAATCCTTTATCTTCTATTCTTATCATTATATGTCAATTCTCTCATGCAAGGTCATGAAAAGGATGGCATGAAGTTACTCTTTTTATTTGTTAACGTCATTCTGTTCCCACCACCGCTAACAGAATGGTACAAATAAAACGCCACTATAAGCTATGCCTCTCACGAAATTTAACTGGAAAACATGGAACATGCGCATTCAGGACCGATCATGTGTCTGACTACTTACTCTTACTCATATGATTTTCAACACGAAGAAGAATGACAACGCCCTTTTTCATGAACGACAATTTAGAGGTTCCTATAAGAATTGACCAAGAAGCGATTTCATGCGAGCAATTCACTCGAGACTTTCGGGTTCTGGAATATGGCATATAGCGGCCTATATGTATCGTGATTTTCGTATAACATCTTATTCCATCAGATAGAAATGACTGACATTGCGAAAATTATGATACTTCAAAATACTCCATCACGCCTGGATGTAATATAATAAAAAACAAGTCAAAGTTATAAATCCATTTTTCCATCATCTGTCATTGACAATTTCTTCTCTTCGTATATAGCAGATTTTCTAGTAATGTGAAAATTATGGAGAATAAATCTTGGATTTAGGTAATTTTTTTGCCAACCGGCAACTCTGCATTTTGTGCCTGCTAGACATGAGGAGCAGCGCTACTCGTGGCGGTTTCAGAAATGTTCTTCCCGCTTGCCATCAAGGTGGCTGTTTGCCGATTTCGTCGTACAGGTTTTGGGAATAATATGGAATAGGGGACTCGTTACACCAGTCTCTAGGCATCTTATTCTAGCCATAACCTACATTTGAACTCAATATCAGACCATATTTCAAAAGTGGCTGGGTCTATTTCTGAAGGTCTTCTAGGATGTAACCATGATGTAATAATTTCCAAAAGGTCTTCATCATCCGTTAATTCTCCAATCTCCAAGTAAATGCGTATCAGCGATTAGGATATTTTGTTCATTTCGAAAAATAAAACATAAAGTACCCCATAAAACAATGAAGCAAATGAGTCTGTGACATTCTGTTCTGACATTGGGCTCTAGCTCTAGTCGACTCTCTGAATCTGTGTTCTGTGTCTGTGGATAAAATCAATGACGGCTAAATATCTAGAGTGTCTGACGGGTTAACCGGGATAAAATGCTAACAAGAACTCAGATTCACAGAAGACAGAAGCCCCCAATTCGGGGTTCGAGTGGTTTGATCATAGTTAGATGTTGCGCGCGAAAGACCGGAAGTCTCAACTGAAGTTTTGGTTTTCGCTGAGGCTATAGACACGTTGATGTGTCTGTAATTCAATTTTTACGGACACGTGAACTGACGTCAATCGTGCACGGAGAACTGCTAGATGTTCTTCTCTCTTCGTAGATAGTTCATTCAACTAGGCGTTAGCAATCTCTGGCGTTAGCGATAGCGACAGCGTGTTGGGATGTCAACCCGGGTACCCGAGTTCAATCCTCGCTGGGCTGATTTTTTTTTATTTCCAATTTGTTTTTAAGCCGACATGTTAGGTTAGGTTAAGGTAGGTTAAGGTAGTCTCCTTCTTTATAGTTATGCAGGAAGGATATTTTCCTTCCTCATATTCGATATTTCTATGTGCATACGTCAAAAAGAGGAAAAAATGACCCTTCTTGTCTATCATGGACTGAAATTACACCCCAAATTTTGTTCCATATAAAAAAAATATATCATATTGAATTGAATAGACCTAATTCACCATTGGGGCGAGTGACGTCATGCGTCATGTACACGTGTCTGTAATTAAATTACAGGCACATCAACGTGTCTCTAGCCTCTGCCTTTGGGCTAATCTCTGGTTTTGGTTTTGAGTAACAAAATTATTGTGACCATTCAGCATTCAGCGAACTTGGTTCGCATGAATTCAAAACGCCCCGAACCAGAGATTAGCCGTTCTGTGGGTGGCTAATCTCTGCCCCGAACTGTCGTATCTAGAGACAGGACACAAAGAGACAAGGCGCAACAAATAATCCGTGCGGAACACGTTTTCTGGAAATTTCCTGAAAAAAAAACATCAATGATCAACACAATACATGTACAATACACATTTTTATACGGCTATAACACAAAATTACTCTTGTTCTACTGTGTTCAATAAATCAGTTAGGAATACTTTGTATGGGTGCCATTTTTATTTCCGTAGCTATATTCCGAATTCAACTGGTCAGTACTGTCAGTAGATCCACTGAATCTGCTGAAAATCTGTGTTCCGAAATATGAAATCAAAAATACAGTGCTGCAATTCGGGACACGTTTTCATGGTTTTCATCAGTAGTCAACAATAGTTGATCAGCTGGTGAAATTTGTCAGTCTGTAGTTTCCCGTTTATCTGGACCAGATATTTAATATTTAATATTTGACATGAAAGAGCAATCGATTCTTGTAGCCTCCATAGTTTCTATGATTATTGACGATGACGATTCAGGCTCGAGTGATAAAGAATACCTTTGACATTTTTTGCCATTAATTTTCATGATGCACCAGATTGAGAATTGGAAGATTTATAGATAACGTTATGATGATAAATTTAGGAGACATTTCAGGTTTATTTAGTTATTCATTTAGCCAATGCTGCTTCTTGTTTTGTTACCTCTACTACTCCATACTCAATATTATATTGAGAATAATGGCTATATTCCGAATTCAACTGACAGTACTGAATCTGCTGATTTTCCATTCCGAAATCAAAAAATTCACTGGAAGTGACAGATGCTTGTCAGCAGACATACGATTCATTCCAAATATTTAGACTCAACATTCTGCTGGAATTGCTGAGTATCAAAAGTTAGTGTGGCTTCAGTGAACTGTCATATTTTAGAGGGGGAAGGAATGTAACATTCATTTCCGTTGTTATAATGAAATGATTCTCAATATCATGGATATCTTGAGTATGAAGTAGTAGATCAGGTAAGGAAAGGAGCAGCATTGGCTAAATAAACTAAATAAACCTGGATTGTCTCCTAAAATTCATCATTATTGAGGCATATTGCGATTTTCATGAATCTCAATTCTCAATCTGGTGCATCATGACAAAGGACACCGCACTTTTAGTACGTAAAATGGTTCTCGGTGAAATTTTCTGAATTTCCAGTACCTATGTTGTAGAATTCGATGAACTGATTGAACCTGCAGAATCGTAAAGTTCTTTGATGAACAGATTCTGAGATAAAGGGCGTTGAAGTTACAAATCGGTATTTTTCCTTTTATTATTTTCTCGAAATTCAAAGATGCCAAGTACAATTTTTTTCGCTCATATCATCAACCAACCTCCATATTACTCAACATAATTCAGATGGTTCAGATAATGCAATTGTTTACAGAGTGAAACATATAAACATTTCAGTGATGTCTGAAAATTCGATGTAATAATGAAAAATATCGGCCACTATGCGAATGTAAGTGAACAAGTCTCTTCAACTCTTCATGCAAATGGTAAGTTCCTGAATTAATAACTATGACACCCGTCATGATAGGAAACTGAATTTTCAAGACAGCGTTGAGGAGCGCATGATGAATATATTAAAAAATAATTAGGGATTTTCACCGAGTTAATCATGAATAACAGGGTGATTTCAAAAAACACAATTTTTTGTCATTTTCATCATCGAAAATCTTCATGATCACCCTATATATCTCAACGAAATCATGTTCATACGGTATCAGCTATCTTGGGAGGTTAACGATTCACTCGAATATACAGGATGTGTATGAATAAATCGGTCTTAGGTGTCACCAATTTTTCAAATCACCCTGTATGAAATGTATTAGTTGTGATTCATGATGGAATGAGGATAGTATATTGCATGCCTAAATTATTTTTTCGATATTTCATTACTACATCGAATTTTCAGACATCACTGAAATGTTTATATGTTTCACTCTGTAAACAATTACATTATCTGAACCATCTGAATTATGTTGAGTAATATGGAGGTTCGTTGATGATATGAGTGAAAGAAATTGTACTTGGCATCTTTGAATTTCGAGAAAATAATTAAAGGAAAAATACCGATTTGTAACTTCAACGCCCTTTATCTCAGAATCTGTTCATCAAAGAACTTTACGATTCTGCAGGTTCAATCAGTTCATCGAATTCTACAACATACTGAAAATTCATAAAATTTCACCGAGAACCATTTTACGTACTAAAAGTGCGGGGTCCTTTATGGCAACAAAATGTCCAAGTATTCTTCATCACTCGAGCTTGAATCGCCATCGTCAACAATCGTAGAAACTATAGAGGATACAAGAATCGATTTCTCTTCCATGTTAAATATTAAATTTCCAAAATTTATAACAAGTAGGAGGCTAAACATCTAGTTCAGGATAAACGAGAAACTACTACTGATGAAAACCATGAAAACGTGTCCCGAATTACAGTAGTGAATTTTTGATTTTATATTTCGGAACACATATTTTCAGCAGAGTCAGTGGATCAACTGACAGTACTGACCAGTTGAATTCGGAATAAAGCCAATATCATTAAAAACAGAAATGAATGTTCCATTCCTTCCCCCACTAAAATAATGACAGTTCACTGAAGCCACACTACCTTCTGATACTTAGCAATTTCAGCAGAATGTTGAGTCGAAATATTTGGAATGAATAGTACGTCTGCTCACAAGCATCTGTCACTTTTAGTAAATTTTTTGATTTCGGAATGAAAAATCAGCAGATTCAGTACTGTCAGTTGAATTCGGAATATAGCCCGTATCGGATATCTACGAAAGCACCCTGGTGTCAAGCACACATTATAACGGTAATGCAATAGGAAGATACAACATTGATTAACATATTCGTATAAGGTGATCTTGTAGTTATCATACCTACAGAGAGAACTCACAATCTACGATATTATTTGTTCCGACATAATATTCTGTCATCATTTATACATGAAAATGTTTATAGATCGAAATGGACTATCAGAGACATCCCATGAACTTTATTCAGAAATAGAACAATTTAATCAAAACACCAAGACTGAAAGTGGACAAATCAAATTCTTAGATGAACACTATCTAATATGATGAGTATACCTCTAATATATATTGCCTATACGACATCATCATATAACATATTTTATACTAGTACATTTTCTCATAATCATCATTGTTATAAGATATGCGATTCGAATTTACCGCCTAAGCCAAAATCAACCTGATTGGTCTAAAAGCTTGCCTATGCCTGTTATCGGGGCGTTTTGAATACGTGCCAATTGGTAATCAAAATTGACATTGACACTGGGTGAACACAAAATGATGTAGTTTTCAATAAAAATAATTACACAAAATTACAAATGTAACAATGTAACATTTGGAGAAAATAGTATATTGTTAAACGAGCACGGAATGATCGTCAATTCCCACGAGAATGAAGCATGAGTCATAGGTGAATGCTGCAACCATTCGAGTGGGAAATTAGCATTCCGTGCGAGTTATAAACTATACTTTTTCTAAGGCTGTAACAGATAACAGCAAAATTTTGTATTTCTTCGACTTGTAGGCATCGGATTTTCCTTTAAGTAGGTAATGCTCATCTATTAGACAGAGCTGTCAAAACTGTCATTGCTTGTAATCTGACTTTTCATGAAAGATGAGATGTTTTTGAAATAATAACACAATGGGGTCATTGTGATATCAGATACGGAAATGAAATTGATGACATACAAAGTACCTCACTGATTTTTCGAACACAGTAAAACAATAGCAAGTGTTATACCCGTAGAAAAATAGTATATTGTTTAACGAGCACGGAATGTTGGCGAATGCTGCAACCATTCGAGTGGGAAATCAACATTCCGTGGCGAGTTATACACTATACTTTTTCTAAGGTTGTGACAGATAACAGCGAAATTTTGTATTTCTTCGGCTTGTAGCCATCTGATTTTTCTCATCTTCTCATCTACTAGACAGAGCTGTCGCCTGTCAATGCTGTCATTGCTTGTTATTTGACATTTCATGGAAGATGAGATTGTTTTGAAATAATAACACAATACACGAGTCATTGTGATATCAGATACGGAAATAAAATTGATGACATACAAAGTACCTCATTGATTTATCGAACACAGTCAAGTGAGTCAAGAGCAATTTTCTGTTACAGCTGTAGAAAAAATGTTTCACACGGCAGCAAAATGCAGTGAATTTTTCAGGGGGGAAAGAAAACGAAAACATAAATAAAATAAGTAGAGAACGGAATTCGAATACACGGGTTAACCAGCAATTATACGAGGATTATTGTTACTCTTAGCAGCCCTCAACCACATAATTCGTCTAGAGAATCCATCTACACATCCATTAATTGCAATGCCATATGGTTTTAATTTGTCATAATAAGAATCAACATGCCACATATAATTTGGTCCTTTATTATGATGTGCCCTTCGTCTATTTCTCGAACGCAGTTCAACTCCTCCTGGGTCTTTTTCCTTCAGGAGACGCCTCACAGTGTTCATTTTGACTACCAAACCATTTTGTAAACATTTTAGGTGCATCCATTGATATCCATGCAGACTACCTGAACCAAGTATTTGTTGGTCAATGAAGTCTGATATAATTGTTAGGTCTGTTAGTCTGTGTAATTTTTCCTTCGATACAAATAAAGTTGTTTCAAGTACCTTCTCAACTGCCTTTCACTGATCAGAAAGTCATGTCGTAACATCAAAAATGCTTTTATTTCGGAATGAATCCTACCTGAAAGTATCGTTTGATTAACTGCTTCACTTATTCTACCATGATATCAATTTATAAAAGATATCATGCAAAATTTAGTAACGTTGTCGAAAGTTCAGAACTTCAGAACATGACAACCTAATATGTAGAAAGGTATTTCATTTCATCTTTCATCTATGGTCATTTTACACACCACACAGTACACACCAAAGAGGGGAGGGTTCTCTTTCTCTATAATCTTCCACAGCACTTGTCCTTATTGGTCACATCTTGATCACGTGATCTGGCGCAAACGCAGTCACTATTCGTGACTGCACGAACAATAAAATATACTTGGCAACACAGCAGCCGGAAAAAATATCTCTATGATTTTTATAAGCGGCTCTGAAGGGACATAGGAGATATTTTTTTAAAATTATTTCACATTTTACTTTAGCAGCCCCGAAGGGACATAAAAATGTGGGAGATATTTTTTTAAAAAATATCTCACCATGGCCCTTCAGAGCTTTCGTACATATACATATAATTATCTACTAAGGAAACAAATTCAACAGTGGTGAACTATTGAGATCAATAATTTCCATTATTTGTGTTGACAATGTTGCTGCTTCTCAGAATTTGTAATATTCATAAAAAAATCATATGTTACGGAATCCAACGTTGTTATAAGGTTGTTGTCAATCAAAATTTGTCGATGATGAAATGTGGCGATCAACCTAATCAAGGTTTTGATCACAAGAAAGCAGGCGGCTGTTTTGTGTTGTTTATTCTTGCTTGGCATAGCTAAGTATGCAATCATAACGCGGTGAGGACGTTCAACCAATTGTAATACGTCACTAGTTTACCAAGAATTTTTGGAACCATATTATTATGATATAGTGTTGAATTATCAAAAATAAAATATCATTATTGATGTTCTGGAAGCGATTTTGTTAAAACTGCGGAACTATATGTTTATTATTACCTACCTGTAGTGAGAAAGAATTCTTGGTACTTCCCTCATTCACTAGACATTTGAAATAAACTGAATTTATTATTGAATACATCACATGTACAGAAATAGATGAGTGAATTCCGAAAAACGATATGAATATGACGACAGCCCAATAATTTTATATGGATATTTCATGACATGGAGGATAAATGTCGAAATATTGACATAATTTAAATTGTTACCGCAAGACATGATCTCGTATCTGGGGATTTGGCTTCGTTTCCGACATCCGGATTACTGTTGGATTGTTTCGGACACTGCCAGATCACAGTTTATTGGGGACTCATCTCCAGAAGGATCAATAAATTTCAAAATCAACCACAAAATCGTAATATACAGTTTCGCCCAATGAATCCTCTTGATGTACAGTCGTCTTCAGAAAACATGTCACACATGGACGGTGTCAGCTCTCTTATAATCACCGCTGCAATAACAGGCCTCATACCATCCAACCACGACATGTTCTCTGAAGACGAGTGTACCTAGATCTAATTATGCGAAGTGCGATAATCCAGCTGTGGTGCTTTAGGTTGAACTTCTAGTGACGTGGAAAAATATTGTGTATTACTTGTATGAAGGAAATATCACCTTGTTGAGAATAAAAGCAAGTATAGGAACACCAACAGGAATAGGGGAAATTTCATATATATTGAGATTTTGATTTCTCCGTGAAGTTTATGATACACTATTTTAAAGGTATTTTCATTTTCTCAATAGGCTGATGAGAATTCAGAAAAAAAATCATTAGTATAGTGTAGGCTCCTTCACTATTTTGCTTACGTCATTGTTTAACTGTCATGTTTACACAGAACTATATACACCTGATTCTGCTATAGTGCGACTGCGACGCTGCCGATGCAATTCATTTGTTTGGGTATTGAGAAATTGCGTGTAAATATCGACTGCAATAAGACTTTATTTCAATATTGGCTACTTCATATGGAATGATATTCGTAATCTTGATTACCTGATCAGTCGAAAAGTATCAACCAAATTATTTATGGATGTCTGATTTCATCTGGAATGATCATCTGATCAAGACGAAATATAGATATTTCAATAATATCGAGATTATCATTATCCAAAGTTGGATTTCGAAATGAATAGTGTACGAGTTTGAGAGCAGTGGACTGTATTAATTATGTTGGTTCATTAAATGAAAATTGATGATCGGCAATGCAACGAGGGACTTACCGGTTGGTTTCAGTTTTTCTGCAGGAGTTCCCTTGGCGCTCACTTCTTTCTTCCTCCTAGCTAGGATTGAGGATTGCACACCCGTATATGGCACATACAAGACGACGAGAATGCGTTTTGTGAAGAGAAAATTAGATAGGTACCGAGACGGTAAATTTTACCGGGTTAACTTGCGTCGCGAAAAACTTCTTCCTGAAGTGTCGTTTAGTACTGCTTAAAAATATATCGACTTCGCGCTCCACCTGCGCATTTTTGTGGTACTATCTGTGAACCTTAGGTGGTTCCGAGCAGCGGCGTATCACCTCTTGCATTGCATAGATATCGCGGGGTAAAATATATTGACAGTTAATGAGTATGTGATGAAATTGGTTTATATTTCAAAAGTACATGATTCCTGAACATACCGCCCACCAAAATGGAACATTTTTTATTTAAGTTAAGAAAAGGATGAGAATTTGAGTTTATATATAGTGAATACCTAAATACTAATATTACATTCTATTATCTTAAAATAAATGAAAAGAAAAAATAACTGAATTTAACAGTTTGGCAAAGGGCAGACCTTTGTGACTGGTCGTTTAAAAAATCCCTTTGCGGTACGAACCGTAACGACACGAGTTATATTATCGGCACCGGTGTGGAGTTGAGTAACTCGACCACGGGGCCATTTGAGAGGAGATGAGAAATCGTCCTTCAAAAGAACAATCGTTCCCAATTCGATGGGCGTCGAGGGTTCGGTCCATTTGCTTCTCTGTATCAAAGTGTGGAGATATTCCTTGTGCCAACGACTCCAGAAGTCTTGTTGGAGTCGCTGGACAAGTTGCCAGCGAGATAAGCGTCCTAGTGTGAGATTTCCTAGAGGAGGGTCTGGTACTGAGTTTAAGGGCTCCAGGGTCAGAAAATGACTCGGAGTTAGCACTGAGTCATCGTTAGGGTCTGAACTCAAAGCACACAAGGGTCGTGAGTTCAAAATTGCTTCTACTTGTACAATGGTAGTATTTAATTCTTCATAGGTGAGCGTTTGGTCACCAACAACACGAAGTAAATGGGTCTTAACTGACTTCACCCCAGCCTCCCAAAGACCTCCAAAGTTCGGACTAGTGGGAGGAATGAAGTGAAAACGGATACCCTGCTGATCTACAGCTTGTAAAATGAGTTTTTCGAGTTCACGAGAAGCCCCAACCAGGTTGGTGCCATTGTCACTAAACAAATCCGTCACACGACCTCGCCGAGCTACAAGTCGACGAAGAGCTGCAAGAAACGTGTCAGTTGACAAATCTGAAGTGAGTTCGAGGTGGAGAGCTTTAGTTGCCATGCAACAAAAAACACATATGTAAGATTTCAACACCTTAGCTCCGCGAATTCGAGAGGTTATTATTTTGAAGGGCCCACAGAAATCCATTCCTACTTTAGAAAATAATGGTTTGACCTGGGATATACGAGAGGCTGGAAGATTACCCATCAGAGGCTGAGGAGATTTCGGATGGAGTCTGGAACATCTCAGACATTTTGCTAGTACTCGCCGAATTGTCCTTTTTGGAGCAAGTATCCAATATCGTTGAGCAATGAGGAAGTGCAGTGTCTGAAGTCCAGGATGGAGAAACTGAGAATGAGTATGAGAAATGATTAACTCTGTGAATCTGTGATCGCTAGGTAAGAGTGCGGGATGTTTCTGATCAAATGACAAATGGGAATACGTTAGTCGACCACCCACTCTCAAAATTCCTTTTTCATCAATGAATGGATTCAGTTTGCGTAGGAATTTTGGGAGTTTTTTTCGATGTTTGAGTTGAGATATTTCATGAGCAAATGCATTTTGCTGGGTGAGTTTTACTAGAATTCTGAGAGCTTCTTCCATCTCGAACATGGAAATAGGACCTGATTTTTCAGGACATGATATTTCAGAGAATTTTAGCGTGCGAATTTTTAGGAAAATAAACCTGCGGAGGTAACAAATTATACGTTGGATTTTTGAGAGAGATGAGTAACGAGTTAAGAGGGACATAATAGAATTTTCCTCAACAGTTACCGTCAGAACACTTTGACGTATTTCTTCGTCGGGAATATTGGACAGATCACTATCACTGGAGCTGCTAGGCCATGATGTGCGTGGTAGTCGAAGCCAATGCGGCCCCGCCCACCATTGGGAATTATTGACAAGATCGCCGGGAAGAATCCCTCGGGAAGCTGGATCAGCGGGATTGTCCTGCGAAGAAACGTGACACCATGCGGAGGGGGAAACCCTTTCCTGAATTTGGGAGACACGGTTCGATACAAAAGTGGTATATTTGTGAGGGGAACTGCGCAACCATTTGAGGACTATCATGGAGTCAGTGAAAGCTGATATCCTGGAAATTTCTAACTGCATTTTATATGTCTCTTGAATGAAAGTTAGGAGACCAGATAAGAGGAGAGCTCCACAAAGCTCGAGGCGTGGAATAGAGATGGTTTTGAGTGGTGCTACTCGGGATTTTGCATATAAGAGATGAGTCATGAATTCACCGTGTTCTTGCGTTCGTAAGTAAACTACAGCAGCGTAACCCTTTTCAGAGGCATCGCAGAAGCCACAGATTTCAATGGATTCATGAGTTGGGGAAATTATCTGTCGTGGTATCTGGACAGTAGAGAGAAGAGGTAATTCTTTCTTTAAACAGTTCCATTGAGCAATTATACTATCGGGGGGAGGGCTATCCCAGTCGATTCCAGCAGTCCACATGGTTTGTTGAAGAGTTTTGATATGCAGAGTTATCGGTGTGAGGAAGCCTAAAGGATCATACACTCTAGCCAATTCAGAAAGTATTGTTCGTTTCGAACATGGTCTATCTACAGGTTTAACTTGATAAGAGAAAAAATCATGCTTAGCATTCCACTGCAATCCCAGAATTTTGAGAGTAGAAACATTCTCGAGATCTAACTGGAGAGGATCAACCTTTAACATTTCTGGAGGAAGATGAGATAGCAAATGAGGTTCATTGCTCGCCCATTTGCGGAGTTCGAAACCAGCCTTCTTGAGTACAAGAATTAAATCCGTCTGTAGTTGTGTGGCTTCGGCAATAGAAGAACATCCGGTTACAATATCGTCAACAAAAACATCATTTTTAAGGGCTTTACAGGCGTTTGGATATTGACTGCGATACCTGTCAGCAAGTTCTTGTATGGTTCGAATAGCAAGATAGGGAGAACTATTGACACCAAAAGTCACCGTGTTCAAGCGAAAATCTTCAATTGGGTCAGTACGAGAAAATCTCCAGAGAATTCTCTGGAAATCTCGGTGTGATTCTGTGACCAGAATTTGATTATACATTTTCTTTATGTCGGCAGTAAAGCAAATTGAATGAAGGCGAAATCTAGACAACACAGAACAAATATCTGGTTGTAGCTTGGGACCAACTAGGAGTGTGTCGTTGAGAGACACGTTATTTGAGCAGCGCGAGGAAGCGTCAAAAACCACGCGCAGCTTGGTAGTAGAGCTGTCAGGTTTCAATACGCAATGATGCGGTATATAATAAGACGAAGGATTCGGAGAAATATTATAGAGTGGTTCCATAAACTTAGAGTCAAGATACTCCCTCATGAAATCAGAATACTGACTGTGAAGGTTCTGGTCTTTCAAAAGCCTTCTTTCGAGAGAGAAAAAGCGCCTGAGGGCAATATCTCTAGAATCAGGAAATATTGGCAAATCATCTTTGAATGGCAAAGAAACGATGAATCGTCCTGAGTCATTACGATCTACTGAAGTTTGGTACAACTTCTCTGCGCGTATTTCATCGGGGGTGAACGCAGGTGCTGAGGGAACCTGTTCCAAATCCCAGTATCTTTTGAGATAGTCATCCAGGTGAGAGTCTACGGATATCGTGAAGGAGCAGGTTGGAGGAGATGAGTTGACCTTACCCATTATAATCCATCCAAAAGATGTATCCAAGGCAATAGGATTTTCCGATGAATTATCTAAGTCATGTAGATGAGAAGAACCTTTCAACACACAGGCAAAAATGTCAGCTCCTAGAAGTATATCGATTGGTTGTGACACATTGAAGGTGGGGTCAGCGAGATCTAATTTAGAAAATACAGAGAAGGGTTCTTTTGAGAGAGAAACTGCCGGAAGATTGGAACATATTTGAGGAAGAACCACCAAATCTAGAGTGAATTTGGGTTCAGATTTATTTCTTGGTTTGAGGGTACAAGTTACTCCTTGTGTTGCATGAGTGCTGATTTTTCCAACGCCCCGTACATCGATAGAGAGTCGACGGCGAGAGAGACCAAGTTTAGTACAACATTTGGTTGAGATGAAGTGACTTTGACTACAGCTATCAAGAAGAATCCTGACTGGTTGGTAAAAACCTTGGCTGTCAAGAACCTCCACAACAGCAGTAGAGAGAAGAACTGTACCAGGAATATCGCTGGCCACGTTAATAGCTAAAGAATTGGTATTCGTACGATTAATATTTTCGAGAGTAGTCTGAGGGGGCTGTGTTTCCCGAGAGGTGCTGGGAGCTGAGTTGGGAATATCATTTTGTATGGGGAATGGATTATGTAGAAGACTATGATGTTTTTTGGGAGACGTACACAGTCTGCAAAAACCTTTCGAGGTGCAATTAAGAGAGGTATGCTTCGAGCCTAAGCAATTAGTGCACCACTTGTTCCCCTTCACCAGATTGTACCGTTCCTCGGGAGTTTTAGAGAGAAAACTTGGACAATTATAAATTAAGTGCTCCCTTTGGCAAACCTGACAGATTAGTTTCTGATTAGAGTTGGTAAAGAATGTTGAGGTTGATTTGAATTTGGAATATTGAGGTTTGTTCATAGTGGAATTATTTTTTATCGTATCAATTGTTCTAGCAGATGATTTCGAAAAACTCACAGTATCCAGAGCTGAACACTGCCTATTCAAAAAAACTACCAAAGTTTTGTAGAATTCTTCATCAGGCAGAGCAGAATGTTCAAGTTCAAACCGAGTCGCTGTCGCGGAATCCAGGCGATCAAACAGCAAATTGAACAGAATAAAATCCCATTTTTTAGTAGGAAATTTCATAGTTTCGAGAACAGCAATATTTTCATTAAACGTATCCAATAGTTGCCGCAGTGAGTGAGAGCTTTCGGGATTTGTAATCTTTTTTGTGTTAATAATTGAATGCCAATGAGACGTGGCAATGAGTCTCGTATTTTGATAACGATTTTTGAGAGCCTGGTAAGCAACTAAATAGTTTTGGCTTGCCAAAGGGGTACATTTAACTAATTGCAAGGGAGAGCCTTTTAATGAGCTGATTAAATACGTAAATTTTTCAATATTAGAGAGCTTGTCATTATAG
Source organism: Phaedon cochleariae (assembly GCA_918026855.4). Lineage (NCBI taxonomy): Eukaryota > Metazoa > Arthropoda > Insecta > Coleoptera > Chrysomelidae > Phaedon > Phaedon cochleariae. The sequence goes on from OU896720.1 coordinate 3,730,549, forward strand.
TGAACAATAGAGTCGAACATATCGATAAAAGTTTGCCAACCCTTGACATCTCCATCGAACGAGGGTAATTCCATTTTTGGAAGTCTTACGTTATGTTGACCGGGGGGATCAGCCCAGACAGCACCAGATATTCCATGAATCTGCCTATCATATTCCTTCTGGAATATTGGATTATTCTAGAAATAATCTGGAATATTCCGGAATATCTGTGGAATATTCTCTAAATATGCGAATGGGAATTCCTCAGATAATCATAGAATATACCCAAAAGAATATTCTATGTTGAATGTTCCTGGAATATTCCAGTAAACATATTCTAAAATTAAAAAAAGTGACCCAAGTAGGGATCGAACTCGTGACCTCAAGACTATCAGAGCAACGCCTTGACCACTAGGCCAGTAATCGAATTGAATAATGTTATACATATCAAGTTCTTGTGAGAGCATTGTTCGAAATCGGATCATAAACACTTTTTGTTTCAAAATCCCCTTACATCTAATTGATGTTCGATACTCATATCTCTGAAATAATAAATTGTATTTATGTGTTGAGAAACAAAGGAATATTCATGGAATATTTCATGAATATTCACCACCGAATATTCAGTTGAGAATATTTCATGAATATACCGCACAGAATATTCAGTTGGGTATATTTCATGAATATACCGCACAGAATATTCAGTTGGGTATATTTCATGAATATACAACAGAGAATATTCAGTTGGGAATATTCCTGGAAGATTCATACCTGAATATTCCCTGAACATGTCCGACTATTCACTTTGGAATATTCCTTTTAGATGTTTCAGTGGCATGTATATATTCTAGGAATAATCGATGAATATTCGGAATATACTCCTCCTTTTTAGCATATTTAGAGAATATTCTATGAATATCCAGTGCTGTCTGGGAGGAGATGGAAATGGTTGAGCATCATCATCACCGAACAAGAGTTTATAAACTGTCATGATATGATAAAAATCATTTTCAAATTCAATTAAAATCTGATTTTGCTCATCCAAATTGGCATCTTCTTGAGTTGAAAGTAAATTTATCAAAGATGAGTGTACCTTTCCGAAATTGTCTCGAATTGTGTCGATATATCTGTATCGGCACTTGAAATTATCATGAACCCATTGTTCTCCAGAAGCAGTATCAGCAACCTTTTTCAGTTCATTGACTTTAATTATTTCTATTTGTCTTTGAGCAATGCTATGTTTTATTCTTGTAGCAAGTGTGGCCATTGTTAATTCAAATATGAAATGAGAGAAAATGCAACAAGTAAACCAAACTGCTGCGCGCCACTGGCAGATTTTTGCGAACACACAATTATTGAGAGAGAAACTGTCACACTATTTTACGTACCTATTTGGGGGAAGAGAGAGAATGAGAGTATATCAAAAATATCAATACAATATTTATTTGACTCAATTTATATTGATTAATTCAATTGAATATATAGAGAAGCTGGGCAGGATGAGTAAAGTTTGTAAGTTTAATAAGTGAGAAAATGAGTGTGTTTTCAAAGTATGTGAGAACGAAAACGAAATCGATTATTGATTATTATTGATGAGAAAACGAAGATACCGCGCGGTGCGCATACGATCTTCGAATTCGATTTCGCGTCAGATGGCCCCGGGCGGGAGTTAGACACTCCTCGATGCGTGTGTACGTTGCGCGTTCGGTTCTTCGCGTTCAGAACGCGGACAAGCGATAGGAAATTCGAAATTTATGAGGCTTATGAAGAAAAAACTTGTATGCATGAAAAAACTGAAAACAATGATAATTGATATGAGATTATTAGTTACGAAACCAATTTCATCAAAATTCACAAATCCGTTGAGAAGGACCAAAAAATGTACGAGTTTGAGAGCAGTGGACTGTATTAATTATGTTGGTTCATTAAATGAAAATTGATGATCGGCAATGCAACGAGGGACTTACCGGTTGGTTTCAGTTTTTCTGCAGGAGTTCCCTTGGCGCTCACTTCTTTCTTCCTCCTAGCTAGGATTGATGATTGCACACCCGTATAATAATATGGCACATACAAGACGACGAGAATGCGTTTTGTGAAGAGAAAATTAGATAGGTACCGAGACGGTAAATTTTACCGGGTTAACTTGCGTCGCGAAAAACTTCTTCCTGAAGTGTCGTTTAGTACTGCTTAAAAATATATCGACTTCGCGCTCCACCTGCGCATTTTTGTGGTACTATCTGTGAACCTTAGGTGGTTCCGAGCAGCGGCGTATCACCTCTTGCATTGCATAGATATCGCGGGGTAAAATATATTGACAGTTAATGAGTATGTGATGAAATTGGTTTATAATTCAAAAGTACATGATTCCTGAACAAATAGATTCAGAATAAAATTCTAACTTGAAGGGATGCTGAGTGAATTTTCATTGTTTCCAAGAAATCACTAAATTTTATCTGGTGACCGCCGCGCCCAAAATCTGTTTACACCAAATCATCCTGATACCTGCAAATTTATTGAGGTTATGAACGTACTTTCTTCTCAATTCATGGTCTAGTATTATATATATGCGCTGTTCTCTTTTTTTCGAACTTGTTGATTTTAATCTAGTTGCTGTGATTCAAGATGTGATCGTTTTAGTCTGAGGAATATGTGGTAAATTGTTCTAACTACCTTTTAGGGACACCCTGTATATTTCTTATTACTTTCGCACGTATAATACCCAGTTGCTCCAAGATATTGTTGTTTACTTTAGTCTATCGCTATCATTTTCTATTGCATGAACTATAATATACTAACATGCGCACACTCCTGAATCCTGTGGTCGCGCTGCGCGCAACTTCAACTCTTTCTTCGTCTATCGCACGGGATATTTGTCTCGGACATCTTTGTCGCACGCCGTTCACAGTCGCACTAAAATTTAATATTTTCAAAAACTCGACAACCGTCATTCAGGACAGACTTTTTTGCAGGCAACCGTATAGATATTTCAATAATATTTTGAATACCTCCAGTAGGCAAAGTTGAATCGTGAAATGGATAGATTCTGAATTGAATTATAACTCGAAGGGATCTTAAGATATTATTTCCAAGAAATCAGTGAATTTTGCCTGGCAACCGCACCCAAAACCAGTTTTACACCAAACCATCCTGATACCTGCGAATTCATTGAGGTTATGTTCACATTGTTTATTGTTGTTTTCGGTTTGTCGATCTAATTGTTGTGATTCAAGATGAATTGCATCTCTATAGGTAGTCTAAATAGTTCGTCAGAATTGTAATATCTTTGAATAACACTGGTGGTAAGTAATAAGCTCTTATTTCATTTTTATTATTTTCCAATCCATTCATTCTACAGGATATTCAAGTATTCATCATGAAGAATAGTGAAACGTTGGTTGATATTATAAAAATGGAAAAATACTCATATCTATATTCCATAGAAGTAAACCCAGAGTCAGCTCCACAACTTTCATTTATAGAATGATCAAATATCAATCGTAATTGAACAAGTTTCGGGCTTATATAAGCCCATCATCAGTCAATAGAAAGTATCATAGTTCTAGAAAAATTTGGATTGACTTAGAATATAGATGCAATAATCACTCAGTACTTACATGAAAATGAAAAAAGTAGACATACCTACAAATAGTATAATTAATAACAGGGCAAGCAGGGGAATATGCTCCATGATCTGGAAAACAATGGGTTTAAGAAATTGTAATGAACTAAGTGGAAAACTTACTGTCTCTGTGGAATGATATAAATGTACTATAACTTGAATGTTTAAAGATGCATCAAAATCAACCTGATGAAGTAAATAGTACCTGCTTTCAATCCAATAATTGAATGATTGGCACTTCAGGGTGATTCAATTTTTTTCTTGACCCACGACGTATCTAACGACTTGGATTCCGGGTTTTGACATCGATATATTCATCTGTTTACATACAGTAAAATGAATTACAAACGTCCATTTCAATGAATGCAGGGTCCCAGGAGGATACTGATAACAAATTCTCCACAAGCTTTTATTTCATGTCGTACATATTCGAAAGGAATTCACGAAAGAGAGGAGAGCAAAGCAAATACATATCGAAGGAATTTCACCATTTATTTCGGTAAATAAAACCAAACTAAGTGTGTTCGAGACGACCCTCTGCCGCTTCAGTTATGTCGTCACTAAATAACGATTCTTGCAGTAAAAAGTCATACTCAGACCGTATCAATGGAACGTAAAACAAAACAGCGCCATTGACGTTGGAGAGTCGAAAATAAAAAGCAAAAACTATGGTCATTTCATCGGGTATACAAGCACCAATTTAGTTCTAAATACGTTTCGGAAACGCGGGGTGAAATCAATTTCGAACAAAGCAACAAAGGCCACCCCTTAACCGGCGCGGATATCAAGTAATTCCGCATTCCTGGCTTAATGCAAACAAAAAATGCACTGGCCATTATCCGTCAAAATAGTGGTATAAAAGGGTCAGCATTCTTTCATCAAGATGTTTCATGAATATTAATTGAAACCGCAGCTTTTTTTTCTGTATACACGGAACATTATTCATTATAACGTAGTCATTGAGTTTGTCAGGAGCAGATAATGTGATTTTTCATTGACATCCTGGTTGAACCAGGAGAAACATCGATATTGATATTAGTGAAAGTATAGTAACATGAAAGGTGAATATATAACAATCTGTGCAAACATCAAAAGAAATTGTTAATTCGACGTATTACAGGGTGTTATTCAAGAAGGTAGCCAAACTTCAAGAGTGTCTGTTTCTAGTGATTCCAAGTCGAAAAACTCACGTAAACATGGGTCTGGGAATTTATCGTTTTCAAGATGAAGGGTGTCAAATTTACGAAAAAATATATTTTTTTAAAGGGATTGACACTGTGTATCTTGAAAATGATGCATTTCCGAAGTCATGTGAAGTTTTCGTCTCAGAATCACTAAAAATAGTTCCTCCAGAAGTTTGGCTACATACTCAATTAACACCCTGTAGATTTTTTTTCAGTGTTACTATTACAGAGCATTTCCTTGATGTGTTTCCAATTCTGCTTAGGAATGTTTCTTCAACATCGCTATGTCTATAGTTTCAAGCACCTATAATACTAGGTGCTTGTATTTGAAAACTGTACACGGAGAAAAAAATCACTAACCCTTTAGGTGAATAGTTAATAGTGGCAAGTAAGAACTTGTATACTATTTGGAACAAGGAAACTATTCACTATTAACCTGATCACTTTGTCATTAGTCACTCATTGACTTGTCATTAGTTACTTATTCACTTGTCATTATTGACTTATTCACTCATCATTGGTGACTTATTCATTTGCGAATAGTGACTTATTCACTTGTCATACGTGACTTGTCCACTTGTCATAAGTGACCTTATCACATGTTATTAAGGACTTATTTACCTGTCATTAGCTAGGTCCTATGAGAAATTACATATAATATTCTCTGATGAATTCATTGCATATATCAAGAAATCACAAAAAGGTAAGGCTGACGACAAATATTGAGACAGTAGATATTGGTTATCAGAATCATGGGCCAAGAGAAACGGTCCATTAGATGCACTCATATATGGTTTCTCTTCTCCAGTGATGTTGATGAAAAAGCTGAAATTAACTCTCATACTAATTGAATGGCACTTTCAGTATCATCGGAAGTGGAATATCGAATCCTGTAAATGATGTCAACAATTATCGACAATTATGTACTGAACTGGAAAAGTTATGTATTTCATTTTCTTCTTTAAAATAATATTTGATCAAGAACTCAAAACTTCACAGGTCAGAGCGCGGCACACAACCTGATAATCTTCTCGAATATGATATGTAGCAGTTCAGAAGGACACTTGCATGACTTGAAATTCCAATTGTACTAGCGAGAACGCATTTTTGCTTCACAAATGCTAACATCATAATGAAACCGTGGACAGTGGGAGGGGTCGCGTTGGTCGTGAGCACCCGAATGAAATATCGGAGATGTCCGAACGGCGAGACGATATAGAACCACAGGTGAGTTGTGACCTGCATCAATCGATTTGATAGATTGTCTTGATCGATGAGTTCGCTCAGAGCAAGTGATTCTGAAGAATAATTTAATAACGGTGAGTAGGTATTCATTAATCTAGAACTAGCTTAGTGTTCACTGATAATCAGAGACCTCAAAATACATATCAATTTGGTTGATATCAGCGAGAGTCCTGATCACTTACAGCAGAAATATTGTTTCAGAAATATTGTTTTGCCTAATTCAAGTACCTTATTTTTCTACCGTTGGTAAAAATGTTCTTGTCACAATCAACTCTTTTTCAAGAAAACGATATACTTGACCAAGTTTTCTCAGTGTTGAAGAAGTATTTACTATGATGATGAGAGAACAATGGAAATATCCCTTTCACGAAAGATGCTCACAAAGAATCAACTCCTGGAATCATCAGTTATCAGGTACACGTTCTATCAGAAATGATCGTGCAACCAACCAAATATTATTATTATTATTATTTTTATCATCCTTTTAACCTATTAAGCCCAAATACAATAGAAATGAATGTGAACACAAATACATATTTCAATGAGCACACTAAAAAGAAAATGGTATGAAAAAAAATCATAATTGGCTATGAGGAGATAACCAGAATTGATATAGAGAAAAATTATATCAGATCTACAGAAAAGGTGTTTCTGAGGATTCTGTATAGCATTGAAGTCTTCCCGGTCTCTTCTTTCTTTCAAGGTTGGCAAATTCAGTGCAGTGAATCTATCATAGTATTCGAGTTAGTGAAGTTGAGGTACCCCTTTTCGTTGAACATTCTTAAGTAGGTAGTGACTTTCAAATGTATTCTAAACGATTCAAAATTGGAGAAGCACTACATAGAAAACAAACAGCACACTAAATTCCTATAAGGAATCACATTGACAATACATTATATTTCAGAGAACATGTATCTCATTTGAGTAAGAAGGTTTCTAGTGGATATATGAAATAAGAGTGCTATCAAATGAGCTAGGATATGCTACAGCTCGAATGGCTTACATTTCATTGATCGAATCTCATATTCGCTATAGAATAGCTTTCTGAGGTCATTGCAATTGACAGTTACAGGATAAAATATATGCTCTTCAGAATAGGTCATTGAAATATGTTACAAAGTCTAAATCGAGAGATCACTGCAGGCATCTATTCATTAGCCATAAAATATTAACTGTCACCTGTCTATACATAATGGAAACAGTATGCTTAATTTATAAAAATAAAATTAGCATTTACACTCCTGGAACAAATTGTCACAATACCAGATAGGACCATATGATTTATTCACCTATTCCCAAATCCGCTTTGACCAAACATTTCCTGATTAAGTATTAACGTAAATAAATCATTATTCTGAAAAATATAACACAAACATATTAATCAATTTAGAAGTTCAGTTAGAGATTTTCTAATCGAAAGAGCCTTTTATTTGGTCTATAAATTCTACTGTGATTATCTGCGAATTATCACTCGGATTTTTGCCGATGTCACTCATCATAATATCATTGATAATAATAATAATAAATAATTGGAAGGAATAAACGAGTTTTCATTTGAAATGAAGGGCCCCGTGCCCTGAGAACGCGCACTTGTGATATAAAATCAAAAGTCCCAGAAGGGAAACTTGACGAGCACACAAGGTGCTCTGAATAACCATTTTGGTGTACTACAGGAAAAGGGTCCCCTACCCTTGAGAGAGCGCACTTAAATATCAAAAATCAATTTAGAATTGATGGGGCCAAAAGCCAAAACGTGTTGAATCCAACATAAGGTCTTTGAGCTTTCCTTCCTCCTTTAAAAATTCCACTCCACTTTGAGCAAACATGGACACCTACCAGAGATTTCTCATATTTGTTTCTACTCGTATTTTTTTTTTGATTTGTGTTTCATATGATTTTCCGACTTGTATTTTATTATATGTATATTTCATGCTTCTTCAACAAGATCTACCATCTTCGACAATAAAGTATAATTCGACTTGACTATGTAGGCAGTTTTGTTGGCTCTTTCACAATATCGGCAATATATTCCGACCAAGTCAACGAATTGGCTATTGTGACACCTAGGTCTTTTTGTGATTTCACCTATTGGATTTGTATGCGTTGTCAATCTGATATCGGGTGTTTGGGTTGTTTTGACCAACATGCTCAACTGTCAGCTCGGTTAAGCTAGATTAACCAGTCGTTACACCAATCTTCCGAAAGTAGCAAGTCGGATTGATTCATTTCAAATTTATGCCAAGCAGATAATGTATCAACCGATGCACTAGCCACCTACTGAAATTCAAGATTCTCCACATTTTTTGGAAAGAAACTACCTGAATCTAGTAATAGATTCACTGTCATCTGCCATTTTCGTCGTCTGCAAGCCAAGTAATCCGAATCTAGCAACCATGGCAAAACAAGAATTTCCGAACTATCAGAAGAGGCAAAATGAGCCAAACCATGCAGTGGAGGTTCTGATCAAGTATAATAAGGAAGATGATTGAAAGCCCTAATTTCGAGTGACAACGGAAAATGAAAAAACTCCACCGCCCCGCGTGAGAGTCGAACTCCCAACCTTTGAGTTACATGCCCAACGCTCTGCCAATTGAGCTAACGGGTCATCCGTCGATCAATCGGCAGGAAGGTCGAGTTCTCATCACACACCAGGCGGCACAATCCCTCCAAATCCCAAAGCCACTCGGAATCATGCACTATATGAAGCATCGCTGGCAGGATGGTACTATTCAGGAAAAAGTTGATTTTTTGACTTTAAACGTTACTCAATTATTTAACAGGCATGCACCGATACGCACTGTTCGTATGAATAAGGCTCATGCGCCTTGGTTGACAGATACTGTCAAAATTATCATGAGTGAAAGAGACAAAGCTCTTGCCAAATATAGAAGGGAAAAAACCGAAGAAAACTGGCAGCACTATAAACATTTACGCAACTATACGCTTGCTGCAATACGTAGAGAGAAAGCAGGATATTTTAAGTTTTTACAACAAAACAATAAATCTGACATGTGGAAATGAAAATGAAAATTCAAAGACAACCGAATACCGGGCTTCCTGATAATCTAACTGACCCATCAATAATAAACAATACATTCTTATCCTCTTTCAATACAGTACAAGCCGATCAAGGTTTAGTTAATTTTTACAATAGTAATACATGTACACCAAATATGAAATTCAGTTTTCGTCTTCCAAGTCAAATGGAAATATTAGAAATCATTAATAGCATCAAATCTAACGCCAGTGGTTTTGATAACATATCATTATATATGATTAAGCTGTGCTCGACTGCAATATTGGACTATATAACTCATATTATTGGCTGCTGCCTGGAGATTGGTTATTTCCCATCTGGGTGGAAGAATGCAATTATAAACCCTAAAGCTAAGAACCATAATCCATCAGATTATTGCGATTTACGAGCAATAAGTTTATTGCCAGTTTTGAGCAACATTCTGGAAAAATTCGTAAATAGTCAATTACAAAATTATGTATCACAAAACAATATTATTCCATCACATCAATCAGGTTTTAGACGTGGACATAGTACCATAAGTGCATTAAGAAAAATAAATGATGATATTATAACAGCCATTGACAGAAAAAAGGCGACAGTGCTAGTGCTATTGGATTTTTCGAAAGCATTCGACACTGTCGACCATAATTTACTTTGTTCAAAATTGAAGTATTACGGTTTGGACAATATCGCAGTCGAATTCTTTTCCTCCTATCTTGCCGATCGAACACAGAAAGTTCGTACATGTAAAGGCATATCTTCTCCAGGTCATGTTAGGTCAGGGGTACCACAGGGTTCCATATTGGGACCACTACTTTTTCTCGTATACACTGCCGATATATATAGAAATATTGAGTTTTGTGAAATGCAATCCTATGCAGATGATACCCAAATAAAATACAGTTTTGATGTAGAAAATATTCCTGTTGCAGTTCAAAGGCTGAACAGTGACTTGGAACTCCTGAACAATTATTGTGAAAAACATGCTCTGAAACTGAATCCTAAGAAATCATTAGCTATGCTGTTTTGCGCGAAGCATATTCACGAAATAATTAGAAATGAAATTATTCTTCATATTGACAACGTTCTAATACCACTGGTTACTGAAGCTAAGAATCTTGGACTGATAATGGATATTGACTTCAAGTTTACGAGCCAGGTAAATAATTTAGTAAAAAAATCATATCTGTCACTAAAACTCCTTTTTGTAAATAAAAATATTTCGAATTTTTTCCCTAAGAAAGAAACTGTGTGAAACTATCGTCTTGCCAATTCTTCAGTATTGTCTTATAATTTTTTATCCTTATCTAGACTCAGTTACTAAGACAAGATTGCAAAAAATACAAAATACCTGTTGTCGTTTCATCTATGGTCTCAGAAAATTTGATCATATCAGTCACTGTTTTCGTGCACTCAGATGGCTAAATATTGAGTTTTTGTGGAAATATCATTGTCTTATTTTTGTTAATCGTTTGCTGATTACGTCAATTCCAATCTATTAAAGGAACAAATTAATATTTCGTAACCAACAACATAATGTGAATGTAAGAGTTAACAACACATTGGATATACCACGCCATTCGACAGCTTTGTACCAGAAATCTTTTTCTTATAATGCTGTGAAATTGTACAATTCACTTGATTCCTCTTTCAAAATTGATATTATTCATTCCTTCAAGAAACGCCTTAAATTACATATATTGCTCGAACAAAATGCCATTTGAAATCAAACTATATTTATTTACATTCATTCATTATAGAAAAATTGAATAATTGCAAGTCATCTGCACTTAGTGATTAAAGTATGTTAAGTTTATGTATTATGTATTATAAATGTGCAGGGTTAGGTGTAAGAGTAGCCATGATGGCTAAACTTCGCTCTGCCAAATGTTTGTATAAACATTAAATGAAATAAAGACGTTTATTATTATTATTATTATTATGCAGTCTCCATTGTCCCCCGTTCGTCCTCTGGCATTGTCTTTCCTTAGATACGGAAATGTCCGCGGATGACCCGTTAGCTCAATTGGCAGAGCGTTGGGCATGTAACCCAAAGGTTGGGAGTTCGACTCTCACGCAAGGCGGAGGAGTTTTTTAATTTTCCGTTGTCACTCGAAATTAGGGCTTTCCATCATCTTCATCTTCGGTCGAGTAACCGACAAAACAATTATCGCTCACTTCTATGTTCTGATTTAGGTCCACTCTCAACGGGCTCTGGTCTGGTACATTTATTGGTTTAGTTTTTTTTTCCTTCAAAACGGAGCTAGATACGAGAACACTCAATTCGTGGGTACGCCCCTGGTAATACTTCATCAACTGTGATGGGTCCAAAAAATACCTCATTCAGATTCATTACTATAGGCTCGAGCATGTTTTAGAAATCAAAACCCACTGAACAAATCTTGAAAACGATTCAGTTTGTCGATCGAAGTTTTGCGCAATATCAATCAAACATTCTGAACAATATTGTAATGATATTCCTCTTAGAGGGGCTCTAGAAACATCAGCAGGAAGGCAGGAGTACAACGATCATCCTGTAACACGCATCCCAGATTGTTCTCCAACATCCCAATGATTCCTAATACATGTACCAGCCTATTTCCGAACACTCAATATATATCGAGGTGACAAATAACGTGACAGAAGGAATGTTCTGGAAAAAATTAAAGAGAAGGTTCTTGTTTTAAGAAGCTTCTAGAACAAAAAGAAGGGTATGGAAGATCATTCGAGAACGTTCGAGAAGCAAATCCTACCAAGGGATCCCATATAGGTATATGGACGGCCAGACAACTGCCGCCAGTCAGTCAAGCAGCGAGTGTGAAAGAGACAGTCATAAACCGCGTGATATAAATCATTTTACATAAATAGTAGTTATAAGTTCGATATAAATTAGTGTTCCTTATTAAGTTGAAATAAATCGGTCCGAAGATAAATAGTGTCGTGTTCGCTTCTGCACTCGAACAACGTAGCAATATTATTGCCCATTAGCCCTATAATTCCATCACGAACTCTAACAGAGCTGCAACTTCGCCAAAGAAAACAAGCACTCGACAAAAAATGGCTCAGGGGAGAATTCCCACTCCATTGTGATTCCATGTCGGAAGCATTTGTTGTCTTGTGATGGAACACATCCACTCCTGGAATGAATTATCCACCGCGTATGCCAATGAGGCCCGAAGGCCTGTTCCCAATCCGATCCATTTGTTTGCCTCGAGGATTATAAGCGGAGTCTGGCAAACGACACATCCCGAATTATTTTCGCATCTTTTGATGATACAGACCGAATAAATATTGACATTCGACATTAAATGACATCGCCCACTCCGTCGGAATAATATTCCATAAATTAACTCATTAGACGGCATCTCAGCTCGCATAATTCTGTTTGGACAAAGGGTCCGCGGTAGCTTTCATCGGCTCATTTGCATAATACTCTCAGAAAGGCACTTAGGTCCATGCTTAGGTCAGGTCCACTATTATAAATACGGGCACGTTCTGATGCAATGTAGTCCATTGTTCCCGATTGATTCATCGCAACTGCTAATCGACATTTCGATACCCGTTTAATCATCTTGCGGTGGGATGTAATCAAACAACCAGATGCATTATGATTAACATGGTGGACATAATATACAGTGTGACCAAGACAAAGTTGCACAACATGGGGATCTCTGAAACAGGAGATGATTGTGTATCTTTGAATATACGCTGTGGCTTGGTACAGGCAATGAACTCAATATAACCACCTGGAAGGGACCCTCTGTGAACGACGAGTGAGGTAAAAATATTGTCCCGCAACCCGCAGTGTTACCGGATACCTATCTGTTTTTTTTATACGTCCATGGTCTCTATCTAATGTTGGCTAATGGGAAGCGCTCGCATCATTCGAAATATATTCTCGTTTTTTGCTTTTATTTAAGAGTAAACGTGATTAAATACAACTATTCATTCAGGAAAAAGGATAATGTTGCGATCAATTATCATAAAAAAAAAATTTTATTGACTTCAAAATGAAATTTTATTTTTATTCTTACAGGATTAAGAAATCAAATGTATACAAAATTGAAATTATGTATTTTCATTCGAATGTCACAATATATTGTACAGGGTGAGCGAAGCACAATGTCTCAGCACTATCAGAAGAAAAAGAATGACGATAGGAAAAATTTGAAGAGGTTTTTGAATGGTATTGAGTACCTTAGGTCCATTTAGAGTATAATCTCCATAGGTTCCTATTTTTCCATTAGGTCACTGCCTACAAACGAAAAGTTCCATAGGCGAACCTGGAAAGGAAAAATGTTATAGCTCTTGTGTTTGAAAATTTGAACTCGTGGTTTCTACCTTCAAAATGTTTTTTCAGGACCTGGTCAAGATTGTCATCACTGTACCCACTGTTGGAAATCGATTGAACTACTTCTTTCATGTTTGAAATTTGTAGGTCTCTCCTTTTTACTTTTGGTCTCAGTGTCTTCACTTCTCTTCTCGAATGGGGCAGTTTGGGTTTCTTTATTGATGAACTTCGAAACTTGGGAGCTGGAAGTCGTAGGCAAATCAAAGTCAATAATATGAGAAACATCTTCCTCTGGACCCAAGTCATGAACGTCCACAGCTGCATCCTGAAAACAAATTACTAGCTATTTTTTCATTTCAAAGAGGTGCAAACAGATTTTTTTTTATTATTGATCAACTATAGGTACCTATGAGTTTTATTATTTTTCTGGGAGGATCAGAATTTTTTGCTAAAAAATGCTTAGGAAATGAAAATATACTGGGTACAGCATTTGGTTTCGAAAACCTGGTAGTACCTGGTAAGCCTGAATAATCAGTTGGCAGGAAATTTTCTCCACAAAGCTTGCTGGTTTTAGATGGAGCCCAATTCTCTCTACGAACTACCTGAATCCATAATTCGAGAATGTCTGGTGTTTTGAATGGAGAACTACAACAAATAATATTAGTTAATATGTTAATGAAAAAGTCAAGGAAGTATTTAGCTTCGACAAATAATATAGGTATAGTTTGTTTTCGAACATATTCTGAGATCATTTTATGAACCATATTCCAAAAATCTGAACAACATTCAACTTACCCATGGAATGATTCCTTTTGTCTTGCTCGTTCTTGCATCCAAATGCGACCAAATAAATCACCATTGTTTATCAATATGAATTCACAAACCTCCTCAACAATCAGTTCACAGTGTTCACACCAACAAATTCAGTCTGTAAAACAAAACACGCCAAATGAATAGATATTTCACATAAACAGAGACAATGAACTTATGTCTTCACTTTCTTGCCTGTTTAGATGAGAGAAAAAAATTAATTGAACAGCACGAGTAGGTAAGAGACAGTATACATATGCGATCATCAATTAATATCTCGTCGTGTGTAGGTATTCTAGTCACGTTTTATGTGCATTTCTTATCATATATAAGTTCAGCGTGGCGTGGGGCAATGACAAAATAATCTCAGCTTCGAATTTCGATCGAGTTGATTTTTTTTGTCGACCAATTTATTACGCACTCCTTTATAAGAGGCTTTATCGTTGTGGAATGAAAGACAGTTAATAGTTTTGGCATTGAGAATTTTATATACGTTTTCTTAATTTGAAATACAACATATAGAACTAATCATTCATTTCTGAAAAAATATTAAAATATATATAATTAGCATCTGGAAGTGTTTGGTTGAAGGAAATGTATATTTCTGTTCATGACTATCTTCATTTCGTTGGTGGTATTAACACAACGGAAAAAAATCTACCTGAATAAATTTGCTCGCTCATGTAGATGGGCGATCAGGAGAAGGACATTTGTTCTTTCATGGATAACATCTTCAGGCACAATTCCTCCTTGAAATTGATACTCAAACCTCAAACTCAAGATCTCCTTCGGAACTATTTTCATATCGATCATCTTCATTCATATTTTATGGAAGTGTCTTCCATAGTCTCTGCATCATAGACATATGGAAAGAGCAGAGATATAACATTGCGCAGGGTATAACATGAAGTAGTATATAATCATGTTGTAGCCATCTTGTGGCAAAGCTCTGAGGTAGGATACAGAGATGCAGTCATGAAACACTAATTCTTTACAATCATACATTCTTCCAACGTTTTAAATGAATAAGAAAGAGATGGCTTCAAAAAATGGCATCGCTGTACTCTGTGCGTCAATGTTCAAATACAAAATAAAGCACTATAGCCTCCACTAACTTGTTCGAAGTAATTTCGTTCGGCCACTAATGGATGTTAATGATTTTTTTTAAAGAAAACGGTTTTTGCGGACTTGAAAAAATGCATGGAGCCAAATCGTTGCAGAATAAATTCACAAATGATTTTTATTTCCGGATAAAGCGAGAGTGTTCAATATTTTTTGAAAAAAATCACCAGTATACATACCATAGAACGACGCCACTACCAGTAGAAATATTAAAAAATCTCCTGCATCAAAGAATGTCTAACTGGTGCTTAGTAGGTGCATGTCGAATTTCATGAAAATATCTAAAACAGTATTGCAGTTATATAATAGGAAAACGATTTTTTTCTTGGAATTTTGTCACCTTCAAGCTCGAAAGTTGAGAGGTTCAGGGCATATGTTCATGTGATATTTTCTTCTTGAAATGAGCTGAGGAACCTTATCCTTAATAATAATAATAATAATTATTATTTATTTTCCTTCGGATAATACAAGTATTATATAGGAATAGTCAATGTCAAAGTCAAAAGACTCATGAGGAGAAAAATTCTCCTACACTATAAAAGCATTTTTCAAGTAAGAAACATCTTAGTTTTCGTTTGAACAAGGAAATGGATACAATATTTTTTAAAACATCAGGTAGATGGTTAAACATTTTTGGTCCTATATGGTTCGGAGCAACAGAAGTTATTTTATATTTGGCATATGGTATATGAAATGAGTTTTTACTCCTAGTATTGATATCGTGAATATTCCTATTAACTATAAAATTATGTTTGTTTTGAAATACATATACACATGTTTCGAAAATTAAAATGCATGGCAATGGTAGAATGTCATACTGAACAAACAGATTCTTGCATGATTGCCTCTTTGACACCTCACCTATACAGCGAATAATACGTTTTTGGGTGATAAACACATTTTTTGCCATTGTGGAGTGGCCCCAAAGACACACACCATACCTCAGTCTGGAATCTACCTGAGCGTGATATAAAGTCGATAACTGATTCTTTTCATGCACAAAACGTAGATTCATGAAAAGATGTGTTAGGGAGCACAATTTCGAAATTAACTGAGAACATTGTGGTTTCCAGTCAAGACACTCATCGAAGTTAATGCCTAAATATTTTATGGGGTCACTGGTGTTCTTCAAAGTCTGGTTATTGTCAGGAAATAGAAGTGGTTCAATAGCATTCTGGCGATGGTGAAATCGTAGAATTTGCGTCTTATCAACGTTAAAAAATAAATCGTAATTATTGAAGTAGTTTGATGCAAAGGTTACTGTATCACTACACTTTTCGATCATAGATAACGAATCAGGTGCAGATACAATCAAAGAGAAATCATCTGCATAAGCAGTATACTTCATTGTATCAAGAACAGAGTCAATTTGATTGACGTATAATATAAATAGTATTGGTCCTAAAATGGATCCTTGGGGTACACCCATATCAGTAGAAGTAGATTCAGAGTGAATTTTTGACATTCCATTATCATCAGAATGTTGTAACGAGACAAATTGTTTACGATTTTTCAGAAAAGAAGATATCCAATTTGAGGACCGCCCCCTTATACCATAGTTTTCTAGAGACGATAGTAGGTTTGTGTGATTGACGCAGTCAAACGTCCTGCTTATATCACAAAATATAACTGCAGGACATTCGCCTGCCTCAATAGATTCAATGATTGTGTTGAACAAAGATAATAGCGCTGTAGAAGTTGATTTTCCCGCTAGGAAACCATGTTGGTTTCCACTCAGAATATCATTTCTTTCGATGAAATTTATAAGTCGATTCAAGAAAGAATATTCGAAAATCTTAGACATTGCTGAGTATGGAACAGTTATTGGTCTGTAATTTTTCAGTATATTCTCGGATCATCTTTTTTATGTATTGGAACCACCTTTCCAGTTTTGATGACTCTAGGAAAACTACCTTCACAAAAAGACAAGTTAATTAGAAATGTTATAGGGTTATTATTGCATGAAGTATTTTTCTTAGTAGAAAAACTGGAACTCCATCTGGACCAGAGGACTTTTTGTTTTTCAACCTTGTATTTTATATAAATGATATCATTAATTTTTTTCAGCCATCAATTGAGTTAGACCCTGTATATTCGGAATTTCGAAGCGACGTTCCAATGAGCACCAAATAGCACAACTTTGCCTCCATTTAACCGATCTCGTATCTCTTCTACTATCCAAGATCTCAATGATGATGCTCAAATTTGGGACACCCTGTATATCATTAGAAAATTATGTCATTCACGAAATATTCTCCACAGAACCTCATTTGAATATCACGCTCATGTTTGGCTCAAGGCTGGAGCAATTCCCATTTCCATAGTAAATCCTGAGAGTGATCTGTATTTTCAGACTATTTAATCCAGAATTAATGTGTATCTCTTCCCCTATATGGTTTCGCATTTAGGTTAATTCTAATCTCGATTAAACCTACAAAGGATCCCATTCAATCCGGAATTTACTACTGGATAGAAAATAAAACGAGACAGCCGTTTTATATTCAGGGACAGAACGATCACCTTCACTTCCTATCATTAAAAAGGCAAGAGGCTAAGGCCCTAAAAGGTTTATAAACGAGTAGATCGGTGCCCGAATGGTCATCATTTTTCAGATCGAAAAGACGGAAAATGTCCTGGCAACTGGTGGGAGTTTGAAAAATAGTAATTCGAGGAAATCAGGTTAGACTTGTGTCTCTTCCGAACTGTACCCTAATTGGAAAATTCCTTTACGCTTGCTAACAAGGCAAGGATAAAAATCTAGTCATAACAAGTGAGGTACGTAGTTTTTGAAAGGTATCAGATAAGTATAGATGTAGTTTTCATTAGGTATTAGATTAGTATAGAGGTCAGATAATTTATACGACGCTATAAAAGCAGATGATATTTTATCATTGCTCATGTGAGATGAAAGTAGAGGCCATGGCACCATATCATGAGCATATTTTTATATTGAAACTATCATTGGGCACCAAAGATGTGTATAAGACGCTATGAAAGTTCAGAGAACTGAAGATTTTTTCCACAAACTACGTACTTAGCCCACTGGACTGTCTTGGTTTTTCCACACAAACTACGTACCTATAGCCCACTCGACTGCCAATAGGGACTGAAAAACAAAAACAAAAGATAAAACTTTGCCAACATATTTCTTCTTTGTGGGAAATCAAGACAGTCGAGTGAGCTAGGTACGTAGTTTATGAGCAAAAAATTAAGACAGTCGAGTGAGCTAGGTAAGCAGTTTATGGGAAAAAAATCAAGACAGTCGAGTGTGCTTCTTTTAATTTCTTTTGTTTTTTTGTTTCGTTTTCTATTGGTAAGTGATTATCTAGGAATTTTTTAGTTTTTTCATCGTTCCTCCCGAACTATTGAATTTTATAACATTTTCAGATATTTCCAGTTGTTTTCAAGATATTTGGAATCATCTGAGAATGAGATTTTCAACACTTTTGTTCCATCTTCCAATCAACAGAAGGAAAAAATATTTCATGGTTCCGTGGAAGTCGATGATCTTCATCTATCGATAATCTTTTGTTTTTCAATATATCTTCATGGTACCCTATGGGTCCGTCAAATTTTTTTTCCATATTTTTTACTTTATTTCCTGTACTATTGAATTTACAGAAAAAATGTTGGGTAATAATTTGTAGGAAATGTTCCAGTGGATAACTTTGCACTTCTGATAATTTTCGATTCTTCCATTTGTTTTCGATATATATTGAATTGAAAGGATTTCAAATGTTGATGTTTTGATTTTCATTTGTTTTTTTATTTTCCGATGGATGCACGAAGAAATTGTTGATTAATAATTTGTTGCGTCATCAAAGAGGCATACGGTGCATCTTTCAAATTTGGATTTAGTCTATTGGTTCAGGAGATATGTCGTTCTAAAGCGAACCGTGTTTTTCGGAAAATCTCCTTGAAAAACCCACTTGGAATTTCCCGACCCTGCTCAATTTCAATAGGCTCCGTCTCTTCCTGATAGAGTTATTCTTCACAACAAATGAAATCGATCGCACCACTTTTGCGATTTGAAGAGTGGTCGTAAGAAACTTTCGGTGAAAAATCGATAAAACCCGGAAAAACCACCTTAGAGTTTTCCGATTTCCTTCATATTTCAATGACATAATACTGTTTTGAGTACAATAAGATGGCAAAATTTCAAGTCGATATGTCAAAGGGTTCCGGAGATATATCGATTTATGATTAACACAGAGTACAGACAGACAGAGACAGACCACACACAAGAACCAAAGTTGCTCAAAATTCGATGGGGATCATTTTCTCCGAAGTAACTATACCTCTATCTCGCTTAGTTTCCGAGATAGCATTTTTGGCAAGGCCGTAGTATACTCCACTATGTATAGCGTCGTATAACAAATCGCAATGATTTGAATGATAGGGCTGTTTAACATTGACGCCTTGCCATATTTCAAACATTGAAGCATATGTTGGACAAAGATAAGTCGGGTTGATTATTTTAGTCGCACATAGCTTTTTAATTTATTTTCCGATTTGATAAAATTCTCAGTATGAGAATTTGAGTCGGTCTGTAATCTTCAAATATAGTTCTCGAAAAATACTGATGGCTTGAACATTATACAGGAAGTAACAGAATCTTCATATTTACCCTTGATTACTGTGAACAAATGGGCGACCAAATTCAGTTTCAACATGTTCTAATGAACAAAACCGAAATTATTAATCATATCAATACTTCGAGAGATAACAGTTCTCCAGAAATAGATGGCATTCCTGCCAAACTAATCACAAGTTGCCGTCATTACATAGTTGACCCCTTGGCTCATATCATAAACCTGATACTTATATAGTAACGGGGAAATATCAGTAGTAACGCCAATTTTCAAATCTGTAAAAAAAACACAAATATTCAAAATTTTAGGCTCATCACCTTAATCAATACTATTGCGAAAATATCGAAAAATTGTCTGACAAGTAGATTATATATGCATATACTTAACAACGAACAAAATTTTGAGCTGCGAACAATATGGATTGAAACAGGGTGTAGGTACAACAGATGCAATGTTTTTTTATGTTCTCGGTTTCCACAAAAAGGGATATCCTGTAATGTTCAGAGAACATCGTGAGAACCAAGGGAAATAAGGTAGGAATTGGTGTTCTTCTTGAATTTCTGGAGGTTATATGCTACGGAGAACACCTCCCTTGGCAATGTGTTTCAGGGCCTTGCTGTTCGTTGGATGAACGAGTCTTTGGAAAGAGATGTTTTCCAAAGTGACCACGAAGGGGTGCGAAGCCTCAACTCGCGGGGACTGCCAAGGGAGGAACAATTGTTGATACTTCAGAAGAGCATCGTCCATGGAAATATCTATATAATAGAGCCAGATCGACAACTTTTCTACGGCGTTCCATGGAAAAGAGTGAGTTTGTGAGCGAGGCATCACCCACGAGACGAATTTTCCTTTTTTGGACAGAATCCAACAGTTTCAGGGTATGTTTGGGTGCTGCACTCCAAATATGGGAACAGTATTCCAGGACATGTCGGATCTGTGCCTTACAGATCATAAGCAGCTGACTGAAAGCGAAATAGCTCCTGGCCTGAAACAGAAAACCAAGTTTTTGGGATGCACCTTTAGCAATTGATGTCACGTGATTTTCCCAGAAAAGGTTATTACTGATAGTAATACCAAGCATCGAAATGGATGTCTTCAAAGGTATGGTCACTCCTGACAAGCTCATTTTGGGCACAGTGAGATCGGATTATCTAGAGAAAAGGCATGCTTGATCTTATACATAATATAAAGAACGAAGCATGGATAGTAATCATAGGTGCATTGAAATATTTCTTGACCTAGCAAAAGCCTTCAGCACAGTGCCTCATGCAAAGCTTGAGCGTTATGAAGTGAGAGGCATTGTACTGAAGGTTTTTGAAAATTATTTATGCAATAGACAGCAGCAAACGCAAATTGAAAGCCAATATAGTGACCCAAAAACTGAACAAATGGGAGTCCCGCAAGGAACGGTCCTTGGTCCAATATTATTTATTGCATATATCAACTTATTGCTGAAAACTCACACTGATGGAATAACAATATCATATGCAGATGACACAGTTATTATCTTCAACGATAAAAGTTGAAACCGGGTCCGTGAGAAAGCGGAAAACGAAATAGCAATAGTCAAACATTGGTTAGACCATAAGAAAACTCTCCTCAAATATAAGCATTAACTGATGCCAACCGACCCGAATTCAATGTACTGAAAATTCCAAATACCACATTAGAAATTGTTGGAACCGAAAACTTGGGTCTAACTATTGATAAGGACCTGAAATGGATAAATAATGTTAACAATATTACCATTAGGATACGTAGATTGATGCATAAATTTTATGAATTGCGAAAGTTCATGAACACTAGAACATTACTGATGGTATATAAATCTTCAGTTGAATCAATAATAAGATATGGTATACTCATCTAGGAAGGACTGTATAACAATGCATTAAATCCGTTGAATAATGAGCAGAATTTTATACTGAAAGTAATACTACGTAAAGGCAGAAGGTATATATCAACTGGATTAAATAATAACGAAATACTCAATGTAAAAGGTTGCTATACTTTCATGCGAACTGTTTATTCATCGCTAAAAGTCCTCATCTAAAGAATCATTTGTCCAATTCACACAGCACTAGGCAAGTCACAAATAGATTATTGACTACACCACAATGTCATAAAGATGCAACTCATCGATTTGCAACAACGATTGCTCCGAAAATTTACAATACTCTTCCACTGTCTATGAGAAGTACTAGAAACTTCAAACTTTTTCCAATTAAATCCAGTATCTATATCAGCAACAACTCCCGAAAATATATAAATATAATATAACAATCATCTAATGTGTCTGCTCATGAGGTATCCACACTTGATAGATAGATAGATAGAGATAGATAGATAGATAGAGTTTATTAATCCTTTGTGCTACAACATGTATAGATAGGATAAGTCACACATGATGGTAAAGGGTACAAAACTACAATTTAAAAAAATAAATAAATAAATATAAAATACATAATACTAGATTAAAAGTATATGTGATACATATTCTTATATGGAACACATTTGTTAATGTTCCATCTTCAAGTAAAACAGAAAAAAAAATAAATTAACATGTAAAACTTCATATTATTTATAAAATTATAGTCAAATAGTACCGACAGCTAGTTTAAATTCATCTACAGTATAAAAACCATTGTCGGCTAAAAATATTTTCAATTTCCTCTTGAAATTTTGAGGTTTCAGTACTTTCATTTCAGTTGGTAACATGTTGTAGAGACGAACACCGGCGAACATAGGGGATCTTTCATATTTTGAGTGATGGTGTTTATGAGTAGTGATCATATTTCTACTTCTTGTATTATGGGTGTGAATTTCCGTTCTCGTTTTTAATTCGCCTTTCTTTCCATGTATAACTGTTAATAGTTGCATAATGTATATACTTGTTACAGTTAGTATTTTATTTCGTCGGAAAATATCTTTACATGAAGATCGATAATCTAGATTAAAAATTAACCTCAACAAAGCTTTCTGCTTTATGAAAATTCGATCTATCCTTGTAGATAGTCCCCAAATGATAATGTTGTACTTGATAATGGAGTGAAATTTGGCATAATACACTGATATCAATGATTTTGTATCCAACTTACTTTTCAGCGATTTAATCAAGTAATATGATTGATTCAATTTTTTACAGGTAAACTCTATGTGATCATGCCATGTAAACAGTGGATCGATCATTGTTCCCAAGAATTTAGTTGAATCAGATAGCTTTAGGGATTCATTATGAAAACTGAATTCAAAATCATGTAAAGTTCGAGATGAATATGAGAATTCCATACAGACTGTTTTTTTCAAGTTTGCAATCAGCCTATTCTTATAACACCAATTACTAAATTCATCTAATGTTTCATTAACCAGATGATACATATCTTCAGAAGTTTTGCTCGATAATATGATAGAAGTGTCGTCCGCATATAAGAATATTTTTCCGTTGCTCATTTCATTAGGGAGGTCATTAACATATAGTAAGAATAACAGAGGCCCAAGTACGCTACCTTGTGGGGTCCCTGTTGTTGTAAAATATGTCTCCGACATTGTGTTATTTTGCTTTACACGAAAACATCTATTGGACAGGAATGACCCAAGTAGCTGATTAATATTACCTCGAATACCTTACTTATATAGCTTTTCTGATATGAAATTTATATTTATAGTGTCGAAAGCCTTGCTCAAATCAAAGAAAATTCCAATTACTATATTTCCTTCATCGACCAAGTTGTGTATATGTTGTGTGAATTCAAGCGTTGCAGTTTCTGTCGAATGCTCTCGTCTGAATCCGTGCTGGCATTCTGTTAACAATTTGAATTTTTCCAAGTAACTGTTGATGCGAGAAGAGATTAATTTTTCAAGAATCTTTGAGAAAATACTTATAATTGATATGGGACGGTAGTTCTCAATATTTTTAATGTCGCCATTCTTCAGAATAGGGATTATGACAGCAATTTTAAATATATCAGGATATTCCCCAAACGTTATACATAAGTTCATTATATGCGCTATTGGGCCAGTCAGTATATCAACACATTCTTTAATTAATTTTGTGGATACTTCATCATATCCTGAACTTTTTTTATTGGGTAATGAGATTATAACTTTTTCCACTTCATCTAGTGTAACCGGTTCAAAAAATAAAGTTGAATTTACATTTGGTACTGATGTACACGAAACCATGTCATTTTCAACAAAATGCGTTTTCATCTTCTTCTCAACTATGGTTGAAAAGTATTCTCCAAATGTTTCGGCAACTTCTGTTTCATCAGTGATAGTTTTCTGTTCTAAATTTAAAGTTATTTGTTTGCCTACGTCAGATCTCCTCGGTTGCTTAACTATATTCCACAGTGTTTTATTTTTGTTACTAGATTCATGAATTTTTTTCATAAAATAGTCAACTTTTTCTTTTCGTATTTCATTTTCAACAGTTTTCTTGGCTTGTTTATAAGCAGTATTACCGTTTTCAACGATATTCAACTTTTTCAGATGATTAAGATGTTTCAGGTCATTAATTTTTTCTCTAAGCGAGGCAGATAAAACGATTTTATTTTGATTTCGATTTCCGAGACCATTCTGTTTAAAAGATTTTGGAAATGCTGCCTCAAAACACCAATGAAAATGTTCCCAAAAAGTTCCGACAGCTTCATTAATATTTTTGAAGGTGATTTTACTAAAATTATTTACAAAGTCGATGTCACTGATGAAAAATCGCTTGAATTCAGCTATCGAGAGATCATTTATCTTCCTGATTTTATTTGATACTTGAGTTTCTTTGATTCGTGTGATATTACTTCGATTTTCCCAGATAACTGTTTGCATATGATGATCAGATAACCCCGGATCAAAATTATTAAGAATTAAGCTATCTCTACTGATGTTGGTTAATACATAATCTATACTACTAATAGTTTCACGACTACCCAGATGTCCAATTCTTGTAGGTTCATTAAACAGAGAGATAAGTCCATACGATTCGAACATGTCATATAACATCATGGTATTTATTGTTTTTGTCAAACTGTCAATGTTGAAGTCACCACATATAAATACATTGTCATAGGTTTCTGTCACTTTAGCTAGAATAATGGAAAGTTGCATGAGGAATATATTCACATTACCATTTGGCGATCTATAGATACAAAGTATAGCCGTATTTCTTTCATATGAGATAGCAGAGCATTCGAATGACAATTCAATTGATGAATCACATATATATTCTAGATTTCGACATTTACATGTTAAAAACACAAAAATGCATTTTGAAAAGCCATGTATTTATTATCATTTTTATTTTAATAACATTACGGTTCTAATTATGTAATAGGTAGGAAAGTGTGATTATAACTTATATTATAGGATGAGTATAGAATATACACGAAAAAAAAGTTTTGTTGCACCAACAAAATAATTTTGGTCATTTTCTTTTTGTTAAATCAAACACAATTATGCCGAATTAATAAAATTTATGTTCATTATAAATAATCGACTTATTCAAAAAGACAAAATTATTTGATTGGAATATTTGCTGACTTTCAGTTTCATTCCATTCGACAACATTTATAGTTGACATAAAACGAATTTTGTTGATCCAACTATCATCTCATTGTTCAATCAATCATATGCATCTTGTCTATTTGAAGAAATAAGATTAATTTTAACAGAGATTCAACTAAGTACAACACCATATTTTGTTGATTCAACAATTATTTCATCGTGCAATCAACCAAAAATTTTTTTCTATTCGACAAAATTGAATTGATTATGACAACATTATAGGGATTCCCTTTCGTGCGCTCCAAGCGATAAAAAAAATTGTTATCTCAAACAGTTTATTTTGTTGATCAGAACCCACAGATACATTGAATCAAACAAATATTTTGTTGAATGATTATCTACTTGCATGTTCGCCACCAGGTGGCGTTTATTACCAACTTCTTACGCTCGCCTCGATTGGGGTGTACATATACCTAAAACATCCGTTTATATAGTTATATTGAGCTGTCCTAGGATCTTTAATTAATTGTTTCATCGAATCAAAAAACGATTTTGTTAAATTCAGAATATTTATTATTTCAACATATTGACTCTCAGAGAAACTGAAGATTTTGTCACATGAATGGAATGATATGATAATATTAATCAACAGAATCTGCTCATTAGAGTAGATATTGCATATTATAGAAATAAAATAGTCTTTGTTCATTCTACCAATTCCTGCTGTTGATTTGAATCATTTGTAAGTTACACCAAATGAATTTCAAATTGAAAACTGACAAAAAAAATTGTTACGGTGACAAAATATTTGATCGTGGTTATATGACACTCAGATTTTGTTGAATTTACAAAAATTCTTTAGTTTCAAACGAATTTTTTTTTCTGTGTGCACATACAGGTGTTAACACCTATAGGTGCACCCCAAAAAAAAAGAGTTAAATATGTTGAATAGTGTATGCAACTGCCGATGAAATGCAAACTGTTGAATAAATTGAATTGAAATTGGGAAAAAAAATTGAAGTAAAATTCAAATTGAAGTCACCTAACATTGTTTATCTCATGAATTATCGTGGTTATGACTTTAAATTTCTCCCTCTTTGTTATTAATTCATTCCACTTTGAGTCAAGAAAAACAACAAAATGATTGAGTTTTTCACTCTCCGTTGCCATTGCATTTTGGATTTTCCCTAGTTGAACATGTTTTTTGATTCACATCAATATCTGCTTTGTAAGAAAAGATACACATCAACAATCAATTATTTGATTATTGGTTCTATTAAGTAACAACATTTCCGCTTGATGAGGCAACAAATATCGAGATTATTCATATTTTGTCGAATGAATTGAATGTATGATATTGATCCAAAAGTTTATATGATGGTGTTGAAAAGGAATATTCTCAGATAAATTATGGACATACAAAAATGGATATATATTTATATGAAGCAATACATTGAGAATTCGCATTCTCTATGTGATGAGAATATCCTCGGAATATCTACTCTTTTCCAGTTTATTCAATAGAAAACAACTACTTTCCTGGCTATATGCCACGACGAACATTGAATTATATCTATTGAACACACACGATAAGAGTTTGAAAATAAAATATAAAAACCTCGATAAAAACTTCTGGAATTGAGAATTTGCATTCTCCTTCAGACAAAAATATGTATATGCACACATCATTCTGAATATTTGACAGAAAACAACTACTTTCCTGGCTATTTGCAACGTCGAACATTGAATTATATTTGATTTACATTCAAAAGGAGAACATGAAAAATAAAAAATAAAATCCTCCGAAATTGAGAATTGACATTCTTCTTCAAATCGGATGAATAATATGATGTATAATGATATAGAAATATAACTTACCAATATATTCAGCATTGAAATGAAAATTGGAATGTATAGGAGAAGTATACTGGCATAAACTCTGATCTTGATGAACTCGAAAACTTCCGACGTGGCAAATAGCCAGGAAAGTAGTTGTTTTCTGTTGAATATTCAAAATGATGTGTGCATATACATATTTTTGTCTGAAGGAGAATGCAAATTCTCAATTTCAGAAGTTTTTATGTTTTTATATTTTATTTTCAAACTCTTATCGTGTGTGTTCAATATAGATATAATTCGATACTCGTCGTGGCTTATAGCCAGGAAAGTAGTTGTTTTCTATTGAATGAACTGAAAAAGAGTAGATATTCTCATCACATAGAGAATGCGAATTCTCAATGTATTGCTTCATATAAATATATATCCATATTTGTATGTCCATAATTTATCTGAGAATATTCCTTTTCAACACTTTCATACCCAATCATCAGGGAGTTCGAACTTGAACGATGGAAACTTGTGATTTTTATAGACCTCTAATCGCAGATTCGTGATAGAGTCTCAATTCAGAATTTCTTTACACGCCCTGTATGATGAATGTCAATTCATCATACACCCAAAAGTTTATATGATCTTGAGAAAATGCAGCTGGATGTATAATTGTGTTCTGCAATATACATATCGTTGTAAAATTGAAGAAAATGTACATGATTGGTTGAAGAATGAAATGATTCTTGAATCAACAACACGTAATGTTGTCCTACGACAAATAATGTGTGTCAAAAATGATTGAATTTTGTCAGATTGACACAATGCATACTTATCATTGATGAACGCAAGAAATTATCGTTGAATCAACATGAATCAACAAAATCTCCTGAATGTCAACCCTAGATTTTATTGAATTGCATATAATTTTGTTCAGATGTGCTTATACTCGAATTAAAATATTTTGTCGTTTTGAAGAAGATGCTCACTTTCCTTGATTCAACAAAAATGTATTTGATTCAACATCCAGAAATATTGTAGGTACAACATTTGTTTTTCCATTTACTATTCCCTATTATACTATCTGATGTCTGTGTACTTTTTCAGTTGATTATGCAAATGAATAGAGGAAAAAGAGCATCACAAGCGACAAGGATATATTTCCACGATGCTCAGATCACTATAGCAAAGTCTCGTTAATCATCTAGGAAGTAATCAACGCCCTTCCATCAAACCGGTATTAAATCTCAGATGTATACGTGTATACCGCTCGAATAATCGTCAGATACGTCCTGTGAACTTTTTCAAAGTGAAAATTTCCCTCGAGGAAAGCTTTGCCAGGACGCAGTGTTTCATTAAGCAGATCCATTCAGATTACTGTATTCCACTCTTACGTAATTCCGGTTGAATCCCGTTAATATCGAATAATGTGATAATGCTGAATGAGAACATGAAATTCAATTTATAATGCAATCAGGTAATTTCATATAGTCAGTTTACGATGGAGACTGGAGAATCTCTTCATTTCAGTTCCATTGGAACTGAACATTGCTTGAGCTTGAGTTATGACGGGTATACCAATCATTTCATTCACAAAAAAATATTCTTGGAGATAAAAATTCTTTGCCAATGGAATTATTCCCAAGAACTCATAATCTCCAAAAGTTGAAAAAAATACACACTTCCTCTCCCTATCCTTCCAAGGTACGCATACAGTGTTCTTCGAATATTATAGGCATTTCTTTCCGTGCGCTCCAAGGGAGGAGAGGAAAATCATTTAGGTAAACATTATTTCATGGAACGTCTAGGCAGTGAGCTAGTTACGAATTCAAACCAATTGAAATGTGCGCTTGCATGATGAGAATTGGTATGTTGTCTGTATGATTCTGTTGACTGTCAAAAAAATTGACGGGTGAGAAGGAGTCTCCGAAGAATAGCCATCTTCACCACTAGATTTTTGTCCATTCACCATGTGTGATAGAGCGATGAAGTGATGGCGTGACAGAGTGATAGAGTGATTGAGCGATAAAGCGATATAGTGATAGAGTGATAGAGTGATAGAGTGATAGAGTGATGGAGTGATAGAGTGATAGAGTGATAGAGTGATAGAGTGATAGAGTGATAGAGTGATAAAGTGATAGAGTGATGGAGTGATAGAGTGATAGAGTGATAGAGTGATAGAGTGATAGAGTGATAGAGTGATAGAGTGATAGAGTGATAGAGTGATAGAGTGATAGAGTGATATAGTGATAGAGTGATAGAGTGATAGAGTGATAGAGTGATAGAGTGATAGAGTGATAGAGTGATAGAGTGATAGAGTGATAGAGTGATGGAGTGATGGAGTGATAGAGTGATAGAGTGATAGAGTGATGGAGTGATGGAGTGATAGAGTGATAGAGTGATAGAGTGATGGAGTGATGGAGTGATGGAGTGATAGAGTGATGGAGTGATGGAGTGATGGAGTGATAGAGTGATAGAGTGATAGAGTGATGGAGTGATGGAGTGTTGGAGTGATAGAGTGATAGAGTTATAGAGTGATAGAGTTATAGAGTGATAGAGTGATAGAGTGATAGAGTGATAGAGTGATAGAGTGATAGAGTTATAGAGTTATAGAGTTATAGAGTTATAGAGTTATAGAGTTATAGAGTTATAGAGTTATAGAGTGATAGAGTGATAGAGTGATAGAGTGATGGAGTGATGGAGTGATGGAGTGATGGAGTGATGGAGTGATGGAGTGATGGCGTGATGGAGTGATGGAGTGATGGAGTGATGGAGTGATAGAGTGATGGAGTGATGGAGTGATGGAGTGATGGAGTGATGGAGTGATGGAGTGATGGAGTGATGGAGTGATAGATTGATAGAGTTATAGAGTGATAGAGTTATAGAGTTAAAGATGTGAAGAGGTGAAGAGTTAAAGAGTTGAAGAGTTGAAGAGTTGAAGAGTTAAAGAGTTAAAGAGTTAAAGAGTTAAAGAGTTAAAGAGTTAAAGACTCGGTTAAAGAGTTAAAGAGTTAAAGAGTTAAAGAGTTATAGAATTATAGAGTTATGGAGGCATAAAGTGATAGAGTGATAGAGTGAAAAAGAGTGATAGAAAGTGGAAGAGAGTGATAGAGAGTGATATAGTGGTATAAAGGGATAAAGAGTGAGATAGAGTGATAGAGAGTGATAGAGGGTGATGGAGAGTGATCGAGAGTGATAAAGAGTGATAGAGAGTAAAAGAGAGTGATAGAGAGTGATAGAGAGTGAAAGGGAGTTATAGAAAGTTATAGAGAGTTATAGAGAATGACAAAGAGTGAACCAGAATGATAGAGAGTTGATGGGAGCGAAAGAATCTGAAAAAGAGTTATACAGGGTGTTCTTTAAGTACGTGGCCAAACTTGAAGGGGTGATTCTTTGGGTGATTCTAAAACGAAAAGTTCATGTAAACATAGGTCCGGTAATGCTTCGTTTTCAAGATACAGGATGTCAAAATTTTTAAAAGAAATCGTTTTTTTCGTAAATATCTCAATAACCCTTCAACCAGTTTTATTGAAATTTGGCAGTGTTATTCCGGCGTTTCCACTATGCACGCACTGGCCAAAGGAAACAAACAATTTTCAAGCATAACAGATTCACCTGTAATCATTAAAAACTCTATAAAAACAATTTTTTATTGTGTTGTGCCAGGGACGTGCCATGAAGTGATTTTTATGTTTTTTCTCAAAAACAAAGCAAGATACGAAAAAAATTCTAGAAATAAAAAAGTTGTAATTTGAGTTGCTCAATGTGAAACAAATACAAAAATTGCAAAAAAATCAGTGGCGCACATTTTTTCTGTCAAAAATATTAGTTACAGTGCCTTCCGGGACGCCACTGGACATGATAATTCTGATATAGTTAGAGTTAAATTAGTCCTTTACGACCTTGAATAACACTGCCAAATTTCAATGAAATTGGTTGAAGGGTTATTAAGATATTTACGAAAAAAAACGATTTCTTTTAAAAATTTTGACACCCTGTATCTTGAAAACGAAGCATTACCGGACCTATGTTTATATGAACTTTTCGTCTCAGAATCACTCAAAGAATCACCCCTTCAAGTTTGGCCACGTACTTAAATAACACCCTGTATAGTGAGATGGTGAGATAGGGAAATAGTGAGATACTGAGATAGTAAGATGAAAAGATAGTGAGATACTGAGATAGTGAGATACTGAGATAGTGAGATATTGGGATAGTGTGATAGTGAGATTATAACCCTTATATGTGAGAAATTAAGAAATTCCAGGTTACACTGTGCGAACGGTCAGCTCATATAGTCGGGGCAAATGGGTCGTGGTTCATTTACTTACCATATCATGTAACTTTGTCAAAAATATAACAATTAGCATAAGAAAGATAGTTCCACCAGATAAGATTTTATTTGGACGCCATCTACAGAAAATAAAGTTCAACAAACCTCTTTCTTAAGCCAATCCCTGTAGAAAGAAATTGTCTGTGCTGAAGGATAGGAAAACAAATCAAACAAATAGAATGTAGGTTCATTTACTGACTTAAAAGGGTATTCGAAGTAGTATCAAATCTGCATAACAAACATTCATAATATGTGTCACAAATAAATTTGACTGCACCTGAAATGCAACTAGGTGTGCATATTTATTTTACAGGGTGTTAATAAATAAACGATCTTCGATCAGTGAAACTTGACACAATTATCATCGGGATTTAATAAATCTAATCAATGAAATCAATGGAATATTCCCCAGATATAATGCATTACACCTTCACAGATATAGGAATATTGAATGATGATCTTATAATTGTACTAGATTCTAAATTGTACTTGATTTCAGATCATAAAGGATTTGATAATAAATGTTTCAATGATCAGTGAGTTCTTTATAATATGCAGAGAATACCTTATATGTCAGCAAGGCTGTGAATAAGCCAGAAAATGGAGTTAGACCAGAGCTTATTGATATTTCCAGCTTCCAAATTACATCCTGGTCAACTTCATCATCATTCTGGGCTTCTGGTTCCAGATTTCATGAGCATACGAGTCTGGTGAGACGTCAGTTGACCTATAAGTATGCTTAGTCCAGCCAGTACGTTGAATTTATGACAGCAAGTTGGAAATTATCTATATCTTGTTGAAATTTACATCAATAGCCTTCCAGCATTAACAGGAACAATAAATCGGCTCTAAAAGCCCGGACAATCTTTCCATGAAGATTGTTTCCTCAAATCATCAAAAATGCCTACTCTTTCGAGTCCATAAAAAAGCAATTATGAGCAAAATTTACATAATCTTCCAAATCCAAAAAGTGAAGATTAAAAGTACAATAAAAGTAAAATAACAGCAAAATAACAGTAAACAGTCTGGCAGAACTATAACATAGGAAAAATAGAAAACATGTTATAATAACGTAACCTCAAGATGATGAAAGTTCACAAATTAATTTCCTTGAATATGGACCAAATTCCACAAAAATAATAATTTCAATGAATTAAAAATATTCTTAATAATTGAATGGTTACCTCTAATTAGATGTTCTTCATGAGAAATGGTGGATGATTAGAAATTAACTTTAGCGGACATCCACCTAGGAGTTCATTCGATGATGGCCAGATGCAGAAATGAACGATTTTCAATTTTTCTTTCTCTTTTCTAGTTGTAAATTCAAATGTCCATGTCATAAAAGTCAAAAAATCATAGTAACCGAATAGCCAGATTCGAATCAACCGTTGTAATAACCGATATCAGGTTCAAATGAAAAATCAATACAAATCAATACAGATCAATAACAATAAGAAAACGCTGACGGCCTACTATCTAGACATTCTAAAGATATAGCGAAGTTTATCAACCTTGATATGTTACTGTCGCGATCCTGCTCGTTGAAGGTCTGAACACTGAACTATTCGTTAATGCTACGTGGGACAAAGGAACAAAAGAAAAAGAAGAATTAAAATTACAACCTTAACAACTCGTTTGACATTTCATATGAATATTTTCAAAACAAACTGAAATAATGAACTTTCATCAAGTCAACAAAACATAACATGCTATTAAAATCAATTATGCAAGGAATATACAGGATGATCTCCGATGTATGCCATCGTGTATGCCAGTGACTCACAGCTCCATGAAATCTGTAACAGAAAAGCTCAAAATATCCTACAAAAGGGAATGCAAGTTCTCAAAATACATTCAGTGAAAACCAGAGTTGAATCAATTATTCTGAAAAGGTCAGTTGAATACTTGGTACTATCAATATTTCATAGAAAAAGTAACATTTACTAAAAGTTGATGTTACAAGATATTGATAAAGTGAGATAGTGTGAGAATGAGATGGTGAGATAATGAAATAGTGAGATAGTGAAATAGTGAGATAGCAAGATAGTGAGATAGTGAGACAGTGAGATAGTGAGATAGTGAGATAGTGAGACATTGAGATGGTAGGATAGTTAGATAGTGAAATAGTGAGATAGTGAAGGGATGATATTCAACGTATGACATATATCAATCTAATTCATCATCGTGCATGTTTTCTGATATCCAGTTCTCGCAATTCAACCTATTCGACTATAATCTATCAGTTCACTAGTCAGCAATTTCTATAGCCATAAAAACGAGTCAGTTTACCAACAAGCATTTTTCTCGAGATTTCCATTAATGCCACTCCCCCCATCAGTGCGTTATGAAAAGGCAACAGCATGTCACTAACAGTGTGTTAGTCTTAATGATCATTGCGGAGAGTACATTAAAGTGCATAATCAATACCATTAGCTCATCAATCTATTAATCTTGACGACACCCAGAATGGCCTTAGAGTTGCTCCACTTTCCTAACAATGAACCGATGCGAGTCAACTTCGCCGGAATCATCAATCAATGGAGATAATTTCATTGTCAAATTGAATATTACTGGCGATATCGGGAAGGGCGTTTTTCGCCAGGGAAAGAGAAACATCTTTTTGCTGTGTTGTAAACCAGGACCGTAATAGGGAATGATTTGGTTCGGGATCTCTCTGTTTGCGGGATGGTGTTGATTCGAAGATACACTTCATCATTCATCGTCAACTGGGCAAGGGGACTGTATATGAATGATGACCAGTTCATATATGCATACATTGGAAACTTTTGGCAATTGCATTATCATCATCACGACAGAACATCATTATGATAAATAACCATCCTAACATTATGATATTCTACATTCCTAAGCATTACAGTTCCTACAAAATACATTTCCGATTCATCACATATCCCACAGAATGCCTGATATAACGATGTCTGCTACCATCATTTCCACCAAGACCAATGTATACAGTGTGTCCCACTTACCATGCTCACCATGGGTATCTTTTGAACGGTGAGAGATACGAGGTCGATTAAATGACACCAAATGTGGAGTTCGTCAAGGCCAACTATAATGTGAAAAAATATTTCGATAAAATCTATTCGTTTTTGTTTTATACGCAAAAAACAGATTTTGATCATTTCCATGTCTCCTCCGTAACTTCTTTATTTATGAAAATATTCAAATAGGAATTTCACATTCTCATGGCAGTTTTTCAAAATAATTTCGAAAAAAATATGAAATTTATACCAACTCTTCTAGAATTTGAGATATCAGCACCAACTTCAGTTTTTCAAATGAAGGTCATAGCTCACTATGATTTATTCACAAATAACTTTTTTTTCTCTTACAGATGATATGTCGCAGTAATTGTTTTGTGTTGATAACAACAGAGTTACCGTCATTTATACAAAAACAAAAAATTATTTGGAAGCCGCCATCTTGAATTTATAAATTTCAACAAGAAAATCATGATCTCCGACCTCAAGAACCCCCACTTACCAATTTTGAATGGAATCGGACCAAATCTTATCCGCCATCCTTGGAGCAGCCATTTTTTTTTTATTTCAACAAAAATTCCATGAAGTATTGTCACCGAAATTATGAACACCTGCCAAATTTCAAGTTGATCGGAGTCATGGAATTTTTGTTGAAATTAAAAAAAATGGCTGCTCCAGGATGGCGGACAAGATTTGGTCCCATTTCATTCAAAATTGGTAAGTGGGGGTTTTTGAGGTCGGAGATCATGATTTTCTTGTTAAAATTTATAAATTCAAGATGGCGGCTTTCAAATAATTTTTTGTTTTTGTATAAATGACGATAACTCCGTTGTTATCAACACAAAACTATTACTGGGACATATCATCTGTAAGAGAAAAAAAGTAATTTGTAAATAAGTCATAATGAGCTATGACCTACATTTGAAAAACTGAAGTTGGTGCTGATATCTCAAATTCTAGAAGAGTTGGTATGAATTTCATATTTTTTTCGAAATCACTTTGAAAAACTGCCATGAGAATGTGAAATTCCTATTTGAATATTTTCATAAATAAAGGAGCTACGGAGGAGACATGAAAATGATCAAAATCTGTTTTTTTGCGTAAAAAACAAAAACGAATGGATTTTATCAAAATATTTTTTTTTTACATTATAGTCGAGATTATAGTTCGCCTTGACAAACTCCATATTTGGTGTCATTTAACCGACCTCGTATCTCTCACCGTTAAAAAGATACCCATGGTGACATGGTAAGTGGGATACACTGTATATGCTCGGTATCGCTATCAGCAATACTCTTTCAAAGTTTCTTGTGCATAATTAACAATAATTGCAACTGCGCATTAGGCCAATAAAACAATTTTTTTCGAACGTGACAATTTCTCCAAATTAACAGTTGCAACTGTATGAATTTGGACTAATTCAAAGTTGCAACTGTAAATTAGGCAAAGATTCGTGGAGAAAAAAGTTTTTTTTTAAGGTCAGAGAACCGCATGGTTGAAGCATCATATCGCTTTCGCTTGCCCATCGTACGTTCAAATCCCCGAATGCAAACATTTTTCTGATGGCCTGAGAAAGTGTTTGGAATCACACGTTATATGGTAAGGCTGCCGTCATTCCTTACTCGCACAAGTCTCTTGGAATCTTCTGATGGTTACTCCTAAGGGGGCAACTGAATGTCAGATAAGAACAATTTCAAGGACAAATTTTTTCAAGATTCTAGATTATTTGGGATTTTCTCTCCTCGTCTCTTTAAAATGAAATATCAATATTATTTCAATATACGTGTAGTAAGGACAAATCAGAGGATTTGCCCCAAAATGTCACTGCGTTTAAACACTTTTCCTATCAGAGAGCCTAAAAGGAAAATTTACTAGCTTGTCAGTGACAATTTGTATTGAGAAAGGTATGGAGAAGAGAAATAAAGGTATAAATAAATCAAATATCGACTTTTCAATTTTCTTTGGACGTTTCGGGAACGAATCTGCTTCCGTTTTCAACATGAAAAATGGTTTTTTGTATTGCAAATTCGTATTTTTCTTGACACTTCTCAGTTCTCAGTGACAATTGGTGACGTTGGCAATTAAATGAGTTACAGGATGTGTTCGATCTATATCAACTGAACAGGAAGAAATGCTATTGTCTCCGTTCAGAAGAATGCAAGCAGATTCCTCAATCTGTCTCTTCTGGCTGATATCTCCTTTCCCAATGATTTAAATATTATTTCACTCTATGTTGCCCATCTACAGTGAGGATATGTTCAGCTAGTTTCGATTTGTCGATGTGTCTTTTCTTTATATTGTACTTTATGTTCCTTCGTCCTTACTGAAAGAGGTCTCTTGGTTTCACCTGTATAAAACTTTCCACAAACACAAGGTGTACTGTTAATTCAATTTTTTGACGATTGTTCTTCATTTTTCGGCTTTATTTGAGTTAGAATTTATCTCATTGTATTTTCAGATTAACCCTCTGAAAATGCACTGGATACGCCTTCGGGAATCGTTGAACTTTGTTTCCATCAGTGATTCGCGCCACCGTGTTATCGGCTCCAGAGACTCGGTCTGTGGAATAATGTAGGTGACGTCACGAACAACGGACTCTTATCCAGACGAGTTGTTAGCCAGAAAATGTGCCAGAGTGAGGTCGGTTTCCGCTTCCGACAGAGAGGCGTCAGCCATTCCACATCCAGGAGACCGAATATTTATGGGTCTATCAAAATAGTCGGAGCGTGGTGGAATAAGCGGACAAGAATAACATAAATGGTGGAAAAATGGAAATCAACAAGTATTGTCACTGAGGATGGTGAACAACGAAACTCATCAAAAAGATAATAGAAGGTGTATCATATGTACAGGGTGTTACATTATGGTCACAATTCAATAAACGCGAACGCAATCACAATTAGAAACGGACAAGCGACATATATTTATTTGCAGCTCCACTACACGTCGAGCACTGACGAACCAGCATTTGCACATGTTTGTAATAGCCGGTCAGTGAGATAAGCACATTCCACTGGTCAGTAGCGGGTATCTGAGAGTGCTAGACGTCAACACATGGTGTCCGAAAGGTCTGGAAACGATGGAATATTTCGAGAGAGGACCCTTCATTTTTATAGGTGAAATGGTTATCGGGAAACTTTATTATATTCCAGTATGTTGTATTCGATTGACTGATTGAACGTGTGAAATCGCAGAGTTCGTTGATGCAGAGATTCTTGACAAAGCGTTAATGCTACAAATTGGTAATTACTCTCCATCATTTTCTCGGGATTTGAAGGTGCTAGGTGCATTTTTGTTTGCTTTTGTCATCAATGTAACTTCATATCACTAAATATCATTCAATTCTTCATCTATAGAGTGAGAACTAATAGTTTTATATGTAACAAGTGTCATAAACGTCCTTTTAGTAACGATTATTTTAAGCACGAGCGCAGCAGAGCAGAGCACAGCGAGTGTTTAATAAACGAGTGTCTAGAAGAGTTTATGAACGCGTTACATACTATACTGATTTTACGAACTCATAATTTCTCTTTTCGAAGAGATCCCATGATTCCGGAAATTATATCAACCTACCTGCTAACCTACAAAATAATTCGAAGGGAATGGGAATCGGGCACATAATTTATGGTACTATGCCACTGCATGCAACCAACGAGACACGTATAAGTTATTTCGGTTGTACATGTGTCCAGTCCATAGGATACATGAATTTTTATCGAAATGGCTTGTTCACTGATCTTTACGAATAATATTTAATCTGACGTAAAAACTCTTCGATTTGCTGAGGTGGCGAAGTTTTCGATTTCTCAGGTTTGTCTCCATATTCTGATTGCATAATGTTTGGTTACATAAATGTTCTCACGTTCATAGATTGTTATGTTGAGCATAGAATAAGGGGGACCGGTCAGTTGGACCACGAGTACCTGCATTAATCCTTTTTTGAAAAAGGTCGAGTTAAGCCCACCCTGCAGTTCGACCAGGTTAACATTTTATTTTCTAATCGATTTAATAGAATTCTTTCAGTAACGTTCAAACGTTCTAGTAAGCATAATTATCCTTCATAAGTATCTAGTTAATTTAGTTTTTCTATGTCAAAAAATGTGGCACTTTTTTGTACTACATTTTTTCTACAATTATTCACCGTTCATGCTTTTAAAAATGGCTATCATATATTATTTCAACTGTTAAATGAAAAATGTGAAACTTTGGATCTGATATTTAAACCTTCAACAGTCATTGTTGATTTTGAACAGGCAATTCATAACGCTTGTTCAATTATGAGGCCGAATATAATAATTATAGGATGTAGATTCCATTTGTGCCAATCGTGGTATCGTAAAATTCGAAATTTGGGCTTGGTCACAGAATATCGGAACAAAAACTCAGAAATAGGCAATTTTCTTAAATTATTCTTTTGGCTTCCATTTTTAGACCCTAATGAAGTAGGAAATATACGCGTGTGAATCATAACGCTTTTTCAATTATGTGGCAGAATATAATAATTATAGGATGTAGATTCCATTTGTGCCAATTGTGGTATCGTAAAATTCGAAATTTGGGCTTGGCACAGAATATCGGAAGAAAAACTCAGAAATAGTCAATTTTCTTAAATTATTTTTTTGGCTTCCATTTTTAGACCCTAATGAAGTAGGAAATATACGCGTGTGAATCATTTCATTCTCATTCTAATTCAATTTTTTATAGTTCTTACCCAAGTTTATTTTATTATGTAAATATCTTAATAAACTTTCAAGCAGAAACATATATTTAAATAAATTCCGTAAAATGTTCCACCAAAAAACTAAAAGTGCAACACAGGAAAAAAATAGTTATTTATTATACAAGGGAAAAAAGTAGTAGATTTTAGCTCCAGGTTGTGTTGTCTCCCGACGCGTAGCGGAGGGAGACAACAAACCGTGAGCTAAAATCTAATATTTTCCTCGTGTATAATACACTATTCTTTTCTGTGATAGAAGAAAGTACGAATCAATATTGAGAAGATATCACATCATTTTGAAATCTGAAAATCATCGACATGAAATTTTAAGTTTTTAACAGTAGGGATACCGCGCGTTGTAGGCATCTTTATCATTCATTTGAAGTAATCAAATATCTGATGTGACTTCTGTCAGTCTAATTCTGTGATTTGATTTCAAAAAATTGCGAATTCAGTGGTTGTTTAGTAATATACGTAACCGCGAAGTCCAATGGAAGATATAAAAGGACTTACAGTTCTGTCTCGGAGACGGTATTATTGACTCATTTTTCGGAACTATAGCACAACAATAGCCATCAACAGTGTATATATATGTGA
The DNA here is from genome assembly GCA_918026855.4 of Phaedon cochleariae. Lineage (NCBI taxonomy): Eukaryota > Metazoa > Arthropoda > Insecta > Coleoptera > Chrysomelidae > Phaedon > Phaedon cochleariae. Next base: position 3,770,388 of record OU896720.1, read on the forward strand.
TATATATCCGGGAAAAAAGTACTCACTTTTTTCCCACGGGAAAAAAGTAATTTATGAAAAGTGACATTTCATAACCTGCCAATAGGGATGAAATGCCAAACTTTTTTCCCGTCACAGAAAAAAAGATTTTATTAAAGCTAAGATATCAGAATATAGAAATGGCCTTTTATCACAAAACGATTTTGTAAAAATTATGTCCTATTATAATCGCCTCAATAATAAATAATATATGTTAAGAAAATAGTGATTGTTTTAATTCTTAGAATACAACCTTAAACCGCTGGAAGAGCGGTCGTGGTCCAACTGATCGGTGGACGAACTGTCTGACTCCCAGAATAAGTTGCCCACAAAGATGAGAGCTTAAGTTTTACACAGATTTCTCGGAAATATGCAAGTACCTGAAACATTATCTTCTATTTCCCTTTCGTCTACCTTTCGCATACATTTTTAATGAAGAATTCAGCCACAAACAGAAATTGTTTGAATAATTCTGATTCTCACCGATTGTGAATTGTCACAAAATTCGAAAATGACAGTTGACAATTCCTACAATTTACAGACTGGACAGAAATCAAACGACTGAAGGTGTGATTGAAACACTGTGTTGCCATGGTAATGTCTTTGAGAAAGTGTGTTGTCATGGTAACGTGTTTAATTTTTCGAATTATTTCATCATTCAGCGTGGTACATACATATCCGTACGCCAAAAACCATTTTAGTTATGTGAGTAGAAAAAATGAATTTATTTTCTATACGTTGATAATTTCGACAAATGTGATGTCACTAATTACAGTGACAAGTTGACTTCCGTGGCTACTGTTAGCAGTATCTGGATGAATAATGAATTCCGTGGTCTGAAATGTTCCTCATTGCAGGAGAAATATCTACAGTTTGGAAACCTATACGTATAATGGAATGAAATCCGTATCTCCATAACAAAAATATATTTTAAAAAATCCTTGGACAAATCAATTTATGTTTTTGAAAATTCATTTTCTTGCATAGAAATAGTAACACTTTGTTCATGAGGTATTTCAAATATCGACAGAACGGTCTTTTCTTTTGCAAATAATATACAGAGATGGAACGGAAAATCATGTTGAACCAGATAGCAAACACCCCATAGATGTTTGACCGTTATATTTCCAGTCCTTGAAAATACACCATCAAAGACATAAAACAGAGAACCTATGAATATTGTGAACACAAATAAAAATAATCCTTCCGAGATTGAACATCAAAAAATTCCAAGGAGACGTATATGTACCTACTAAAAAATAAAAGATTCCTTACATACATAGCTCATGTTGTGTATGTGTGATTGTATGTTTCAATACGAATAAAATATATCCAATCACATGGTTTGTTCTGGTCGAAGGCTTTACTAAAATCTGTGTAGACAACATCAACTTGACCTCTAGAGTCGAGAGCTTCGGAAACAAACTGAGTAAAAGTACACAGATCCATGATGAGAATCTGAGATTGAATTTCGTAAAAGTACATACGTATAAAACTTATAAAAGGTCGCTAAGAATTATTTCAAACAGCTTGGAGAAAGCTGAAATGAGGACAATGGGGCGGTAATTTACAATTATTTCTGTCTGTTTTCCAGCTTTGAACACCGGACATACTCGAGAAATTTTCCATAGCTCGGGAAAAGTTTTAGTTTTGATAATTATGTTGAAGATAATATGGATAGGTTTGATAAATAGGTCTATATGGTCTTTCACAAATTTGATTGGTATATTGTCAGGTCCCTAGGTGAATTTGTTCTTCATAGCTGTTTTGTTGCATTTTATATTCGTTCGATGGAAATATAATTTATTATTCAAGATTTTTTGGCATTTTCTCTCCTCGTTTCTATAAAATGAAAATTTGAATATTATTTCAATATAAGTATAATGAGGACAAATCAGATGATTCGCTTGTCAGTGATAATTTGTATTGAAGAAGGTTTGGAGAAGAGAAATAAAGGTATATAGAAAAAAAATTGACTTTGTGCCTATCTTTGGACATTCCGGGGACGAATTTGCTTCCGTTTTCAACATAAAAAATGGCTTTTTGTAGGTCAAATTCGTATTTTTCTTGACACTTCTCAGTTCTCAGTGACAATTGGTGACGTTGGCAATCAAATGAGTAACAGGATGTTTACATTAATTGTTCTTGAATTCACCATTTTCATTTTCAGATTCCAATAGTGAATATCATGTTCTATCTATATCAACTGAACAGGAAGCAATGCTATTTATTTACAGTATACCTTGTGTTTGTGGAAAGTTTTATAAAAGTGAAACCAAGAGACCTCTTTCAGTAAGGACGAAGGAAGATAAATACAATATAAAGCTGAACATATTCTTACTGAAGATGGACAACATATGGCAGAGTGGAATAATATCAAAATCATTGGAAAAGACGATAACAACCAGAAGAGAAAAATCAAGGAATCTGCTTGCATTCTTCTGAACGGAGACAATAGCATTGTTTTCTGTTCAGTTGATATAGATAAAACATGGTATTCACTATCGAAATCTGAAAATGGAAATGGTAAATTCAACATTAATTAATGAAAACATCATGTAGCTCATTTGATTGCCAACGTCACCAGTTGTCACTGAGAACTGAAAAAAGTCCAAAGCTATTTCTCTTCACTCAACTTTTTTTAATTCAAATTGTCACTGACAAGCTAGTGAATTTTTCTTTCAGGCTCTCTGATAGGAAAATTCTTTGAACGCAGTGACATCTTGGGACAAATCATCTGATTTGTCCCCACTACACGTATATTGAAATAACATTCATATTCTCATTTTATAGAAACGAGGAGAAAAAATCCCAAAAAATATAGAATAATAAATTATATTTTCATCGAACAAATTCAAAATGTAAGACGGCATGGAAATCTCCAGGAAAGTAGATGATGATATGTATCAGACTGTAACCTTCAACAGGAAGATATAAAAAATCTCTGTGCTTGGTGTGAGGAAAACAATCTTGGTTCAAATATTGATGAATGCAAAATCGAGTCTTTCACTCGGAAACAAATTCCAGTTGAATTAAATTATCAAATCTACCACTCGGACATAGCTCGTGCTCTTGAATTCAAAGACTTTGGCGTAACATTTGTTCCTAAGTTAACGTTTTCGAAACACATTGATAACACCATCTCAAAATCCACCAAGTCATTGGGATTCTTGATGAGGAATTGTAAGGAATCAACCTCAATAGATACATGATGCACCCTGTACTATTATCATGTCAGAAGTAAGCTCGAATACTGTAGCCCAGTGTGGAACCCCAATAACTTGAAATTCATCACGGATATCGGGAGTATTCAAGAGAAATCCTCAAAATTTTGCTATCTGAAAAAGCACGGTCGCTATCCTGAAAGAGAGAATACCTACGACTACAATTTGATTCTTGCAGAATTTGGTCTGTGCTCTGCAAGAAAGCACCGTGAAAAAGGCGACTTGATATTTAGGTATGAAATTGTCAACAATTTTAATAGATTCGTCAACTCTACTATCCCTTCTCAACTTCAATGTTCCACGTTTGATGGCATCTATATCTCAACCGCTATTCAACATTGGGATTCCACACACTCTTCATCACTTTCACTGTCCCATCTCCACAATGTGTCTTAGTTATAATAACTTCAGCAACGTAGATATATTCTTTTCTAGTCTACCACATTTCAGACATCAATACATCACCTATTACCAAACTGATGGTAATACAGTCCTTATTTTATGTGTTATTTCTGTTATTTAAGAACAATTTCTTCTCACTGTTTTTGTAATGGACCTATGTGATCTTGTTCGCAATTGACATTATGTACACCTGTAATTGGGTTTTCGAATCTGCTGGATGTATATACAATAAATAAATGAATAAATATATAAACATTAAACCGCTCGCTTTGATAACAAATTGAAATATCTCGATCATGTTTTGCTCTCATGTATACACTAGTTGGTTGAATAACTAATAATGATTTATGAATAAATCGCGGTTTCTATCTTTTTTTGTACAGTCTGAGATCTATTCATTCGACATATAAATCCCCTCTTCACGATGCTCGATAACGGTAATTAACTCCACCAGTCACCAGATTGAGCATCCTTTTTTTCCTCCTCGCTGCATAATATAACCCCTTTTCTCTCTTCGAACGGACCCAGAAGGGACAAGCCGAGGAAACGCGTATTATAACCCACATACCCAGTGACATAGAATTCCATCACATGCACTCCGACTGCATAGGTAACCATGGCATCGTAATTACATGCGTATGCATCCCGACTGCGTATAGCACCCTCATCTCTTGAGTATTATGTACAGTCTGTCAATAATACCGACAGTGGCGTAGAAGGAGTCGATAGGTCTCAGAACGGATAAGGCTAATGGTCCTGATGAAATCCCACCTATCATCATTATCAAAAAGCGTGCAAAAGAATTGAGACTGATTTTCTGCAAGCTATTTACCATCTCGTACAAGTCAGGTATTTTTCCTTCTGTCTGGAAAATAGCTAGATAATACCGACAGTGGCTTAAAAGGAGTCGATAGGTCTCAGAACGGATAAGGCTAGAGGTTCTGATGAAATTCCACCTATCATCATTCTCAAAAAGCGTGCAAGAGAATTGAGACTGATTTTCTGCAAGCTATTTACCATCTCGTACAAGTCAGGTATTTTTCCTTCTGTCTGGAAAATAGCTAGAGTCCAACCAATCTCCAAAAAAGAAAACAAGTGCCTGCCCGGCCTATTGCCCTGTTATCAGCAATGATCTTCAAAGTGATGGAGGAAGCCATGAACATTGAGCTCATCAAATATCTGGAAAGCTCAGGAATCATTAATGATAGCCAATATGGCTTTCCCCATGCACCAAAGTTCAACTGGAAATTTAATTTCCTTCGACACCCATATATGGGAAGCTTCATTAGGAGAACATGAAGAATCTTTACCTGTAGCATTGAATATATCGAAGGCATTTGACCGTGTTTGGCACCATGGACTCCTCCATTTGTGATATCTTTTATCGAGTTTTCTTACAGGGATCGCTCCATGTGATAGTGGACGGAATATCATCTGATAACATACCCATCAATTCCGGCATTCCACAAGTATCAATTTTGGTACCAACATTGTTCCTACTTCATATTAATGATTTGTTGGTAGCAACCCAATTGCCCTATCCACAGCTTTGCAGACGATATAGTACTCTCCATGATGCGAGTTCGAGAATTCCTTTTTTTCCTAGGAAACTAAGTACTCATAACGAAGGTAAGTCAATGCTGTCTATGACGATCTTGCTGAAATCACAGCCTGGGGAACCAACAGTCTAATTGAATTCAACGCCACCAAAACTCAAGCCTGTATTTTCTCTAGAAAGACGGAACTAGCGGAACTTATGCCTGTTCACAAGTAACTAATCCTTCAGGTTGGGAAAATAGGATATATAAAAGTTAGTCAAGCCAAGGTTGGTTTAGTTCATTGTACCAGTATTTCGCTTGATGAAACTATTGTGTTAGCGAAACATGTCGTGTGATTGAGAATTCAGTGAAAATCTTATCGTTTGTGAAGTTTTTTCACCCACCAATATATCGCTTCAGACCTTTCACCTTTCCAGTGACGACATAATATTTCGGGTACCAGTTACTTCCAGTAAGTAGGTATTTTGTAACGCCACTGACAAATAGCATATAGCATATATGCCTTAAACCGCACGATATGAATATTTAGGACTAACAGCCGTGAATAATCAACGTATAGTATACCCCACCAATTAATATTGAAGTCGTCGAACAAATTAATAGCTTTTTACCACTCTCTCAACCTTTGTAGTTCCCATGGTTGTTCTGATAAAGCATTGTGATTTTGTGATAGCTCATTACATAACAGGGTGATTCTGCAATGCTGATACATATCCGACGAAGAATCTGCCTACATAGCCTGTGTGAGATTACTCAATATATCTGACAGATAGTATTAAGGTACTGTCGGGTGATAAGGCCTGGCAGTTTATGAGGAATTATCAATATTTCATGCTACTAGTGTCATCTGTATTTGGAAATATTCAGAAGTGACATGTATGATACAACGAATCGAACGCAGTTCCATTTTTGTGCGTCAAGTGCTCCGTGCTTATATGTTTTCCTCTGATTTTTCATGATTGGGAGTATATTAATTAACTCCATTGATCTTCTTGTAATTGCAATAATATCTAAACCTATAATAATGATCGCTGACGAGTGAATTTTGATCATATTACCGTAATTGTTTTAGATGTATGACAAACTGACATTTATCATACAGGGCGTGGAAAGAAATTCTGAATTGAGAAAAACCCAATCACTAATCTGCGATTGAAGGTCTATAAAAATAACAAGTTTCCATCGTTCAAGTTTGAACCCCTTGATTGGGTATGAAAGTATTGAAAAGGAATATTCTCAGATATATTATAAACATGAAAAAATGGATACATTTGAATAAATACATTGAGAATTCGCATTCTCTATGTGATGAAATTATTAATTCTTTCTCGGCATATTCAACAGAAAACAACTACTTTCCTGGCTATATGCCACGACGAACATTGAATTATATCAATTGAACATACACGATAGGAATTTGAGCATAAAATGAATATCGTCTGAAATTGAGAATTGACATTCTCTTCCAGAATCGGATGAATACTATGATGAATATAACGATATAAAAAATATATTACTTACCAAATTGGTATGAAAATTGGAATGTATGGGAGAAATATACTAGTATACATACTCTGTTCTTGTTGAGTCGTGAATTTATCAAAAATCATCCGTATCCATGATGTTTGGGATATATGCACATCTCTTTCACATAGGTTAGATGATTTTGATTCGAATAAAATTCATTTCGAGTTTCAAACTCTCCTCAGTAACCTGAAGTCCAGTCATTCCTTCAGCCATTCTTCATTTAATACACAATTTTCACATTTCTATAATAATATAACTAAAACTATAGTGGAACTGACATCTATCTCAATGTATTTATTCAAATGTATCCATTTTTTCATGTTTATAATATATCTGAGAATATTCCTTTTCAATACTTTCATACCCAATCAAGGGGTTCAAACTTGAACGATGGAAACTTGTTATTTTTATAGACCTTCAATCGCAGATTAGTGATTGGGTTTTTCTCAATTCAGAATTTCTTTCCACGCCCTGTATGATAAATGTCAGTTTGTCATACATCTAAAACAATTGCCACCCACATGACTGGAGATAAGTCAACAAATTTTCATTCTCAGATAGATGTCAGTTCCACTATAGTTTTAGTTATATTTTATTTATTTATTTATTTATATTCACACAGGCCTATTGGCCTAATTACTTGAATATATATATATATATACAAATATTGAAGAAATACAGTTGATTCTAATGTGTTACAGAAGAGAGAAAAATATAAAAAGAAAAAACAGTAGAAATGTGTGGGACAGCAATACGAAATGAAAAGTGTTGTTGATATCTATAATAGCACATACAAGTGGGTCAGTATGATAACATTTGTTGAAAAATTACTTTTTTAAATCTGTTGAATGTCATAGACCAATCTAAATCAGTTAATGAATTTATATAATTAGCTAATTTGAGCATATTTACAAGAGGGGAGTGGGATGTTGTGGATATTAACGTGGTATTAAACATCAGAGGAAATCTGGTTCTGCGGGCCGACACATGAAAAGATATCAGAGCTAAGAGATCCGGAGAATTGATCTGATAATTTATAATTTTATACAAGAATGACATCATACTCACTTTAATTCTGTTATCAATTGAAATAACACCAAATTCTGACCTGAGCTGAGATGATCGAATAGTTACAAAGTCTGGCCATCTTCTATATTTCCTGAAATATAGGTGCCTCAAAAAACTATTTTGTACTTTTTCTAAGGATTTCAGAGTAGTTTGCGATTCTCCATTCCAAATTACTGAGCCAAATTCAAGTTTTGACCTCACAAGAGTGTAGTATAACCCGATTAATGTTTTTACATGTCTAAAGTTAGAACCTTGTCTAATAACGAAACCAAGTGTTCGTGTTGCAGACTTTGTGGTATTTTCAATGTGTTTTTTAAATGACAATTTATTATTGTATGTTATACCAAGATCTTTGATTTCAATGCATCTCTTGAGATAATCATCAGCTATTTTGTAATCAAAAATTATTTGTTCTTTAGCACGAGATATTGTCATTACTGAGCATTTTCCAACGTTGAATGGTAATTTGAATTCATCGCTCCATTTGTATAAAGCATTTACATCTTTTTGAAGTAAGACACAATCTCTGACTGTTTGGATTTTCTTGAATATCTTCAAATCATCTGCGAATAACAAACATTCCGAATATTGGATCACCGAGGGTAAATCATTAATAAAAAGAATGAAAAGTAAAGGCCCTAGGTTTGATCCTTGAGGCACTCCTGAGTTAGCATGGAATTTTCCGGAAGTATTACCATTATACCTAACTATAAAATTTCTGTTTTCTAAATAGTTTTTCAAAAGCTTCAAAATTTTTGCAGATAATCCAAACTTGTAAATTTTTTTCAATAGAATATCATGATTTACTTTATCAAATGCTTTACTAAAATCTGTGAATATGGTATCCAATTGCAAATTTTCATCCATGGCATTATTAGCAGTATTTGTGAATAAAAATAAATTCGTATTTATTGATTTTTTGCTCATAAACCCGTGTTGTTCGTTCACTATGTTCATTTCGACATGTTTATAAAGTCTATTATAAATAATTTGCTCAAATAGTTTTGCAGGTGCGCACATAATAGATATCGCCCTATAGTTTTCAATTTTCATTTTGTCGCCAGATTTGAATATTGGTGTGCTAATTGCATTCTTCCATATATGTGGAAAAACTGAACTATTGATGATCAGATTGAAAATATGAAGAAGAGGTTTCTTTATATATTGATAACATCCTTTAAGGACATATGGTGGAATTCCATCAACACCTGACGCTTTTTTAGGTTTCAGTTTTTTCATGGCTTGATCTAACTCTAATTCACTAATTCCATTAATGACCAGAGTATCATTACTTACACTTACGTCATCACTGAAATCTAGATTATATGTAGATTTATCAGTATCGTAAATTGACGCAAAAAAATCAGCAAATTGATTAGCTATATCATTATCAGGCACATTTATGCCTTTGTATGAAAATGAATTATTATTCATACAATTTGTTTTCTTTTTATTGATGAAATTCCAGAAATTGTTGATGTCCAACTTCATACTATCCTCTAGTTTTTCCATATAAGCGTTCTGTGCTACTTTAATTAAAGACTTCAGCCTTTTTCTACATTCAATATATCTATCATTGTAAAAAGTGGAGACAAATCTCAACTTCCTAAATCGTTCCTTTTCAGTTATTAGTTTTTTTATGTCTTCACCAAACCAGGCGGGACATTTTTTGCATCCAACATACTTATTGTACTTTGGCACCCAAGTTTCAACGATGTTATTGAATATTCTGTAAAATTCTCCTAAGGCCATGTTCACATTTGAGCAATCGATTACCTCCGCCCAATCAGTGTTTTGCAAGTTCAAGCTGATTTCTAGAAAATTTGCCTTCTTGAAGTTATATTGAAAATCTGTCACTCTTGTTTCCACTTTCTTGATGCTTATATTATTCTCAATTTGTATTTCTAGTGTTGGATGAAATATGTCTTCCTTGATAATCGGAATATCTTCCTTTTTTACTGTTATCAAAAAATAATCTTTTGGCCCTATTACTAAATCTAATGTTTTATCTTGAAAATTTTTCACATCATTATAAAGTATGAATGAATTAAAAATCATGAATTCATCTAAAAAATTTAATTTTTGATTCGCGCTGTTGAATTGTGTGTTAATTCCTTCGATTTCAGGTAAATTGAAGTCTCCAAAAATGAAACATTGTTCGGTATTAAGAATATGTGATTGTAAAAAATATATACAAGATTCATATACATCAGCAGAACTCCGTGGAGGAATGTAGACACAGGATAGTGTAAATATAATGTTAGATATTTTAATATGTAAAATCAATGCCTCAAACGTACTATTATTTCTCATTATTTTAATTATCTTGTATTTTTTACTCACGGCCATCAGAACTCCACCTCCTTTACTTTTTTCTGTAATGGACAAATTTCTATCAGCTCTCACCAGGTTATATACATTACAATCCACAACTTCCCCATCCCTTACTCCTTCTTGTAACCATGTCTCGACTGCCAGTATCACATCATATTCGTGAGACAAACTGTTTCTGAAAAAATCATTCAGCTTCGTATTGAGTCCCCTACAATTCTGATAATAAAGAGATAAATGGACCATACATGTGTCACTCGTAAGCTCCCTCGCAACTATAATCAGCATGGATTGGTAGTTATTCAAGAATTAAAGATTCAAAATACCTCAATTTACACGTGAATTCAGTATTCAACTAGTACCTAATGATAATGTTATTACTAATCATCTAGACAGATATATAGCTGATAGAAATAATATAATGATCATCCACACAGATGAATAATAATATAATTAAATATATCTTCAATTCTATTATAAGTATTCCCTAGTAGATATATCTAAAATGTGAACTGAAAAATTAAGAAGTTCGCATTACTTCAATAAGTACTCCTAAGATAATATAATTATAGCTGAGATAAGAATAATATTGAAGAAAAATAATAATAATAATTACTCTGTGAGAATCTATCATAGAAATAATTAGTATACAGAAGAAGTATTCATATAGGATAATATTGATATTGTTTATAACATTATTCAGAAAAATTAATCAAAAAAAATAAAAAAATGATCACTGTGTCAATCTATCAAACAAATAATTAATAAGTATAGAAAATAACTATTCATATGGTGTACACCTGCCTTAATGTTAAAGTTAAACAAAAACAGAAAATTTAGCTGCTAGCAAAAAAGCAAGGTTGAGAACAGTGACTGATGAACAATATTTATATTTGCAGGGTTGTCATATTGACGATTTTATAAGTCATCTACACTATTTATCATTTTAATCTTTCCATTGTTTCTCACACATATTCTACCTCCTTGGGACCATACTTCTTGAGGGCCATATTTTTTTTTCGCTAACACTTGCAGCTTATATGGTACACTAGATAGGTTTTCATTTATGAATATTCCACTTCCTATTATTATAGAAATGTGAAAATTGTGTATTAAATGAAGAATGGCTGAAGGAATGACTGGACTTCAGGTTACTGAGGAGAGTTTGAAACTCGAAATGAATTTTATTCGAATCAAAATCATCTAACCTATGTGAAAGAGATGTGCATATATCCCAAACATCATGGATACGGATGATTTTTGATAAATTCACGACTCAACAAGAACAGAGTATGTATACTAGTATATTTCTCCCATACATTCCAATTTTCATACCAATTTGGTAAGTAATATATTTTTTATATCGTTATATTCATCATAGTATTCATCCGATTCTGGAAGAGAATGTCAATTCTCAATTTCAGACGATATTCATTTTATGCTCAAATTCCTATCGTGTATGTTCAATTGATATAATTCAATGTTCGTCGTGGCATATAGCCAGGAAAGTAGTTGTTTTCTGTTGAATATGCCGAGAAAGAATTAATAATTTCATCACATAGAGAATGCGAATTCTCAATGTATTTATTCAAATGTATCCATTTTTTCATGTTTATAATATATCTGAGAATATTCCTTTTCAATACTTTCATACCCAATCAAGGGGTTCAAACTTGAACGATGGAAACTTGTTATTTTTATAGACCTTCAATCGCAGATTAGTGATTGGGTTTTTCTCAATTCAGAATTTCTTTCCACGCCCTGTATGATAAATGTCAGTTTGTCATACATCTAAAACAATTGCCACCCACATGACTGGAGATAAGTCAACAAATTTTCATTCTCAGATAGATGTCAGTTCCACTATAGTTTTAGTTATATTATTATAGAAATGTGAAAATTGTGTATTAAATGAAGAATGGCTGAAGGAATGACTGGACTTCAGGTTACTGAGGAGAGTTTGAAACTCGAAATGAATTTTATTCGAATCAAAATCATCTAACCTATGTGAAAGAGATGTGCATATATCCCAAACATCATGGATACGGATGATTTTTGATAAATTCACGACTCAACAAGAACAGAGTATGTATACTAGTATATTTCTCCCATACATTCCAATTTTCATACCAATTTGGTAAGTAATATATTTTTTATATCGTTATATTCATCATAGTATTCATCCGATTCTGGAAGAGAATGTCAATTCTCAATTTCAGACGATATTCATTTTATGCTCAAATTCCTATCGTGTATGTTCAATTGATATAATTCAATGTTCGTCGTGGCATATAGCCAGGAAAGTAGTTGTTTTCTGTTGAATATGCCGAGAAAGAATTAATAATTTCATCACATAGAGAATGCGAATTCTCAATGTATTTATTCAAATGTATCCATTTTTTCATGTTTATAATATATCTGAGAATATTCCTTTTCAATATTACCGTAACTTGTTATCGAATCACTATTATAGGTGGAATGAATAACGAACGTTGACGAATGTGTTTCGAGTACAAACGAACAAGATTTTTTTCGGCAAATTGGCACACCCCGCGTGCACCTCGTGACAGTTATCAGAATTGAGTCGGTCCAGTCGGTCTCTAAACTCGTGCGTCATGCATTTACGTTGTTAAATACGGTTGTGAGTTCTGATCCTAAGTTGTGATCGAGTGAAGTTTCGAAAAACTGATGGTTGAAAGTAATCAAGAACTGGAATTGACCGAGACATTTGAAAATTATATTTTGATTTGAGATGTTGATGGACTAATTTCATTTCCAACCAAAAAGTATTCTGAATGTGCGTGTGTGTTCTGATAGAATTATAGCAGAGATTTCTGAGGAACATTTCCCGTGGAAGTATCTATATAGAAAATTGAAAGCTCGCCAACTACGGTGTTTTAATGGGGTCAAAGAGTTGGTGAATGTGGCATTACCCACCAGAAGAATTGCTCTTCTCTGAATGGGATCTAAGAGAATCAGCGCATGTTTAGGTGCTGAACCCCATACATGAGAACATTATTCTAAAACCGGCCGTTTCTGTGCTTTGTTGATCATGATAAGCTGTGAAGTAGATTTTCGCACGGAATAAGAATCCGAGCTTGTGAAGCAGCTTTTGCGATGATGGTACCAGACATTGTTATATCAGTCATGCTGAGTTCCGCCTTTCTATAGAGAAAATACAGGCTTGAGTTTCGGTGGCGATCAATTCAACTAGGTTGTTGATCCCCTATAGGCAGTAATTTGTCGTCATTGACAGCGTTGGCCTGCCTTTGTCGTAAGTTATCAGTCTCCTGTGAAGAAATGGGAGTTCTAGAAGAGAACGCATTATGAAGAGTACAATCGTCTGCAAAGCTATGGATAGGGCGAGTGGTTGCTCCCAATAGATCGTTGATATGAAGTAGGAACAATGGTGGTGCCAACATTGATCCTTGTGGAACACCATCAGAATTGATGGCAATGGTATCAGACAATACTCCGTCTACCACCACATGGAGCGATCTGCCTGAATGAAAACTCGATAAAAGATGGTATAGCTGGTGAGCCGTATGATGGTAGTTTGTGGAGCAGTCCTTGGTGCCCAACACGGTCGAATGCCTTCGATATATCTAGCGCTACAGCTAGAGATTCTTCATGTTTTTCTGATGAAGCTTGCCATATATGGGTGACGTAGGCAAGTAAATCTCCAGTTGATCTTTGGTGTTATTAATAATTCCTCAGCTTTCCAGATAATTGATGAGCTCAATGTTGATGGCTTTCTCCATCACTTTGGAGATGACCGATAACAGGGCAATTGATCTATAGTTGTTGCTCTGTCTACTTCATTCGAATTTCAATTTTTTTCACTTCCATGTAAGTAAGTAATCATTGCATCTATATCCTAAATCAATATCGGTTTTTTATAGAACTTTCAACTATTTATCGGCAGATGATGGGCTTATATAAGCCCGAAACATGTATACATTTGATGATCCTAGATCATTTCAATGAAATTTGTGGAGATGACTTTGGATTTTGCATCTATGAACCACAACACTCCAATTTGAACCATGAACTTCTTCCAGAGATTAATAGTTTGTTCTGATTTGATTTATGCACAATCAAGAACGATGCAGCAATAGTACATTTCACACCTAGGGAATAATCCCTAGACGTCGGGAGGGCTATAATTTGTCGATGGATTCAAAAACACCTTAGTCCCGAAGTGTATATCCTATTTTATGCACATCAGGATAGGTGAAACGTTAAAGAAAAAATAACGAAGAAAAAAAATCGAAAGCTAATAAATGATAGTTACTCTGTTTCTAAAACATCATCGGAGGAGCTGATTGTTACTATATCAACGACCTCAGTAACTATGGTGATCCAGATCATGATTGTCATCGGCAAATGAAAATCTTGGTGTGTTATGACGAGGAACTATGTTAAACCCTTGAGAAATATAAATAAATAAATATTAGTCGAACACGCCACACCGATTGAAATACGTTGATCTCGATGGAACAAATCGAAAAAGCAGCTCAAGAAGCTGACGGCCAATAATTATTACCAAGAAAATCTGGAGAACAATATAATAAACAGTTATCTGAGTTTATCAAATTGTACAAAGAACGAAACGTGAGAAAATGTATAGAAGGAAAGGCACTGCTAGCAAATTTCTTCTATAAGTCAAAAAAGCTTAAAGCATCGTTATTGTGGAGCGTATATTCGATGATAGAAGCCACAATTGCAACAGACATTTTGAAAATACATTCCAAGATCCAGCTTTTATTGCCGAGAAATTCACTTTGAATCTCTATGGATTTGAAGTAAGTGTAAATCCCTAGAGATTTGAAGTAGGTACCACTTTTTTCCCCGAAAATAGGGAATAACGGTACCCTATTGTAGTGATGCCCGCGAGAGTCTCGTTTTCGAGAGTCTCGCATGGTCATGTCTCGTTTTCGAGACAATACTCGAGACGAGACTCGGACAAGGCGAGACGGGACTTTTATTTGTCTCGTCTCGAGTCTCGTGCAAGACTTCTCGTGTCTCGTGCGAGAGTCTCGCAGGTAAATATTTCTGTGTGCCGACTGCAGACTTGAGAATTTCATTCATAAAACAACATATTCAGAAAGAATTCAGAAAATTCAGCACAGATAGACAAAACATTTCATTCATAAATACTTTAAAAACACAATCCATGATTGTTGTAAAACGACGTAATGCGTGAAACGAAAACGGGCTATTCTCTCTCTTACGGCGGAATAATGTTGGATTAAAGTTTTTGTTTCGTTTATTCGTTCAGAATATACGTGTTACTTTTTATTTTATTTTTATAACTTTCGAATATATTATGATCCTATGTTTTTTTTCCTTGTTTAGATGTATGATGTAAGTATGTACCTATTAGGTAGTTACTTTTCAATAAATAATGTTATTTTTGTTGTAATTTTCTCACTTCTACATTATACCTAAGAAGTAGGTAGATTAGACTGGAACAAGATTATGCATGACGAAAATGCGATACTTTTGCGAGACTCTCGTACGAGACGCGAGACAAGACGAGGCTCGAGGCTGCGAGACGAGACTCGAGACAAGACTTCATATTTCATCGGCGAGACGAGACGAGACTTTATGAAAGTCTCGTCTCGTTGGTATCGTGTGAATCACTATTCAAATCCCTGAAGTGCATAAAAGATATATTCATCAAATTCACTTTCCATTTCCCGTAGTATATGGCATTCCTTCAATTGGAACAAGGACAATTTTTTCACTCTTTCAGCTGCCGAATCGAATCATTTCCTATTCCTTTGCTTGCACATGAATATTCCATGAGTTTCGGGTTTCATGGAAATTGTACGCATTCGACTCATCAGGATAGTCGATTCACATTACTAAACTGTCAACGAAATATATTACCCATAATTACGGTGGATGCTATTTTCGCTTCGGTATATATTTTTTTATATTTGTGGAAGATATAAATGTCATAGCCATGCCGTGCACGTGGTTATAGAGCGGATATATTAGTGATAATTGGAATTATTATTGATCCCTACCATTCTGAATAGATGCGACGAAATTATTTCGTACTGGAATCGTCTTTATTATACATCATGAATATCCCTAATACGTACTCGCAATAATCAAGATTTGTCGCACACTCGCACTAACAAAATTGAAATTCATTATTCCAAATTTTTTGTGATTTTCTCTCCTCGTTTCTATAGAATAAAAATATGAATATAATTTCGACATGTATGGAAAGTCACGTGACCACCACCGGGCAGACCATTTTGCATCTTTTTTGAAGCAAAACTTAACGCCCAAGGCGTATTTCGGAATAAATTATTATTAAAAGTATTTTCCATGTGATACCAAGATAACGTAATATATAAGACAATGTAATATATTGTTACATTCTTGGAATCATCATCATAGAGAGTTGATTTCAAAAATATACCACATATAGGGTTCGTACAGTGCGTCCGTTGAAAACAGTGATCTCAAAAAATGATGACGTAATTATTTGAAAGAACTTGCATTGATAAAATATTGGTAATAATGAAAATTTAGGGCGCCAAAGGTATAATTGTACATTATCCAAATCATTTTCAGCAATCACTTCAACTCTTTTTTTGTCAAAGTCAACGCCATTTTCATATAGGAATTGGGAGTACACGTCATGTTCTGATGAAAATCTCATATATTCAATATTATCGAGTATATATACCTATAATGATTTTTCCAAAAACTTCTAGTTTTATGTTTTTTATTTTGATGTATCCATTTTCAAAAGCATCGAAGTAGTTGCGAATAATGCATTTCAACATTTCAATTCATCTCTCAGTTCATCAGAACAAGTTGGCTCAAATCGTATGATGTGGGATGTGATAAGGTCAAAAACCAATTTATCTAGAATAAAATGGTGGATGAAGTTCCTTCACCAAAATTTCAAATGTAAATTTCTTTATTCCTTCGATAAAGTCACTTTCAAATTATTCATTTTAGTTGATCAGCCTTCATCAATAATTCAATCTGACGCAATTTCGAAGTCTTCGATATAATTTCAGACGTATGTATTATTGAACATAAATAACATGATTACAATAATAGTCACTATACAGGGTGGAGAGTGTATTAATTGAGAACGAAACAGAGGCTCTGTAGGTTGCCAGAGCCGGATATCAAAAAACACTAAAACATGTTACATTTTCGAGGGGGACATCGTTCTAAAATATTTTCACCGCTGCGACGTTGCCGTTTCTGTCGAAAAGTAGCAAAAACTTTGTTCTTTCAATTAAAATGCCCTGTATTTCACTGCATGAATTCTACCTGGAGAGTTGATTTCATCGATATATCACACTTGGGGTCCAGCAGGAATGATTACAGATTCTTTAACTTTAGGATTTTTTGTGTCCAAACCTTTCATTATTGGTCAAAACGGCTTTCATGTCCCTATCTCAACAGTTGTTTTACTATCTACTAACATTTGATTTCGAATTTCGAACCACCCTGTATTTGTTCCAATTGAAGCAAGTCACCCCAAAAAATTTAATATTCCATATTTTCCGGTTATCACCCCGGTTTCCACTTTCAAAGCCATACTTACTGGTTTTCATTGAACGGAATATGTATCCATTCGATATGCACTTTATTTTGAAAAAACTGTCAATGAAAGAGTTAATACTGCCGCTGTTTCAGCTGAAGCGCCACACGAATAGCAATATTTCACAAAAATCCTCTGAACCGATATTTACTCTACAACATTCGCACTGATTGATTAAGTGATTAGCAAAAACAATTATCCCGCCTATGATTTATTGATCGAAATGGACACACACAATGACATTACAAATACGAGTGACCGGCACCAAACTATGAACTGTAATGATAATCCAAGTCCCTATATATTCCTGAGTAATCCTCGCACGATGATTTATGTGTTTGTACGAATAACTGAACATTAATTTCGTTGATGATAACATGTTTGGTGAATAGGTATCATCAGTGCTTTCATAATTTCCATCAAACTTTAATATCTATGCAGTGCTGGTGGACGATAATCTGATTTAATAACTGCTCGTGGAGTTTAGAATGTTGCAAATAAATTTCATCACATATGAACTGATGGACTGGTCCGGTATTCAATTTTTTATATCAATATTCAATTTATTGTACAGGGTGATCAGTTAAGAGTAGCTAGCGGCCATATCTCATGAGATATTGGTCGTATAGATTTGACAAGAAAAAATCATGATAAAAGTCGTCAAGAGAAATTCCGAGTTTGTCAAACCTCCGCTAGAGGGAGTAACAACCAACACCAAGTAGAAAAATGGGATTTTTATAGAATTTTGTTCAATGAAAGTATATCGATGATATCATTTTCATATTGAATGGCCATTTCCCTACATTTTTCGTCTAGAACGTTTTGTTCTATCTGTCAAAATGAAGCGGTGGGGGAAGTTCAATTATTTTTTTAAACGAACCAAAATTTCTCCCGTTCATTTCGACCGATTTTTGCAAACTTAGGCTCATATGAAAGAGCATAATTTGCCCTACAAAACGCTTATTTGGTTTTGAATTTTTGACTTTTGCTGTCGCTGTTAGATGGCTTTAACTGAAATGTAAGCAAATTTTTGAGTTTTTTTTTCAAAAAAAAAACAAAAGTAATGGTATATTAATTTTTATATGTTTCGAAAGAGGATGCATTTCTCTATAATTTGATGAAAATAATTCATTGTTGTTCTAAAATTGTCAATTTATCATCTACTTTTTATTGAACCGTTGATATTTACCAAAATATAATAATTATTGCCATCTTGTTAATTCTACACGAAACGAAAATACTAGGTGAATATTAAAAAAAAATCACCTAACTTAACATGTTAGGTATAGCACCAACGAAAATTTCTGTTTACACAATATCCATTTCTTTTAAAATTCCAAAATGGATTCTTTGAAATTTAGAGAAATCTCGATATTTCGGAAAAAAGATCCATTAGTCGTGATGAGATTCGATTTCTCCAACAAAAGATATTTCAAATGTGAAACCTTCACAAACGATGAGGTTTCCACATAATGATTCTTAGTCACACGACATGTTTCGATCGCTTACACAGTAGCTTCGTCAGGTGAATACTGGTACAATGAAATGAACTAATCTTGGCTTGCCTAAACTTATATATATACTAGCTGACCCGGCAAACATTGTTTTGCCATAAAATTATTTCTAGAAAGAATGTTTTTACATAAATGTTTATCAAAGAACTTTCATAATTTTATTTATACTCCTTTTTAGTTCGACTATCCATGAAAACGGGATTCTCTAGTTTTTCAAACTATTCTACTTATTCTCTACTTCTTTTAAGTTACAATAGCTGATGCTGATACCTGGCACACGTTGTTTTGCTATATACATTTTCTTCTAGAGAATATGGTTTTAGTTAAATATTCATCAACACACTTTTATTATTTTGTTTCGAACTTCTTTTTAGTTTGAATATCCATGAAATCGTGTTTCATCAGTATTTCGAACAACTATTTTCATTTTCTACTTCTTTTTAGTTCGACAATCTATCTCGTTTTTTAAACTATACTTTCAATCTTCTACTACAATTCAGTTTGGCTATCTATAAAAGCGTACGTGTTTCATTATAGTTTTTCAAACTACTATTTATCACAGAGCTCTTTCACCATATTGGATCCACCATATTGAATTTCCCAATTTCAAAGAATAAAATCATAATCTCCGACCCCGAAAACCCCCAGATACAGATTCTGAATATAACCGGATCATAATTACAAAACTCGTTCGCCATATTGGATCTTCCATCTTTGCTTTCCTAATTCTGATGAAAGAATCATAATCTCCGACCCGAAAATCACCTAGATAGAACGCAATCGGATCATAGTTACAAAGATCGCTTGCCATATTGGATCCATCATCTTGAATTTCAAAATTTTGACAAAAGAATCATTATCTCCGACCCCGAAAACCACCCGATACCAATGTTGAATAGAATCTGACCGCCATTTTGAATTTCCCTATTTCGATAAATGATTCATATCGTCGACCTCTAAAACCTCCAGTTACCAATTTTGAATAGAATCTGACCATAATTACAAAATTCGTTCGTCATATTGGATCCGCCATTTTGAATTTCCAAATTTTGACGAACGTGCCATAATCTCTGACCCCAAAAACCCTCAGATACCAATTTTGAATATAATTGGATCATAATTACAAAACTCGTCCGCCATATTAGATCCGCCATTTTAAATTTCTTAATTCTGATGAAAAATCCTAATCTTTGACCTCGAAAACCTCCAGATACCAATTTTGAATGGAATCTATAATTACAAAACTCGTCCGCCATATTGGATCCGCCATTCTGCATTTCCTAATTTTGATGAAGAAATCATAATCTCCGACCTCGAAAACCCCCATTACCAATTTTGAAAGGAATCTGACCATAATTACAGAACTTGTCCGCCATATTAGATCTGCCATCTTGAATTTCCAAAATTTGACGAAAGAATCATCCGACATCGAAAACCCCCAAATACCAATTTTGAATGAAATCGGATAAGAATACTCGTCCGCCATATTGGATCCGCCATCTTGAATTTTTGATTTAAAAAATAGATTACGACCGATTCTCATACCTACCGAATACGCACAAAAAATTTCATACGAATCGATCGAGCCGTTTCGGAGGAGTGAAATGTTAGGATTCTTGAGTTTGTTGATTTCTAATGATTCAAAATGATTGAGTACGACCTGTCTAACCAATACATACCTTAGGGCAAGATCAACAGTTGAGTTGGCAAAGGTTTAGGCTAGGTCGTTACCCACGTGAACGGTTGGGTTACCATCGTTCAGGTTAACCCGAGTAAGTTTCCGAAAACGCCTATAGAGACTCACAAGTTTCAACAACTAAAGCTGCGTTTACTTATTGTTATTCGTATTACATCTCATGAATTTCTTCATTGTTGATGCGGAAATTGCATGTTGTATGGGTTCACATCGAAAAAAATAAAACAATGTTTATTAGTATCACAACATTGGATCTGTGTGTCTCATCAGATATTAGATCCTTCGACATTTTCAATAAACTGTGACTATCTACTCTTGAATGTACAGGTTGTACCATTTTCGATGCCCTTGTTTGGTTCTTGATATACTTGGCGAAATTGAAAAAGTTGCATTTTGAGTAGATTTTCAATAATTCTCTTTTAATTCACTTACCGATGTTGAACTAATTCCTAGTTGAGTTTTTTTGCTTTTAGTTGTTTCAAAGTAATTTAGTCTCAGACTGGACTGATTTTTCTATAAACGACCTGTATAAAAAGAATATGTTATTTAGTTATTACTTCCAAGCAGGTATATATACTCTCTCAGCTTATATATTGTCTCAGATTCAAGATCTTCGTAATTTCCAGGTACTTTCTCCCTACTATTGTGTCTAAAGATGGCCATGATGTCGAAACTAGTCACACACATGAGTGTTTTATATTGAATTTTGTGGTCGACCAACTTTGAGTTTGTTTCTTTATTTTCTTCTTTTGAAAAATACTGGACCACTTTGAGAATGCATGGTTTCCTTGAAACATTTTATTCAATACAAAATATTTTGCTCTTCCAGATCGCTTAGTTATTGATTATCCGGTTTTTCATCAATAGAAGAAGGAGTTATAGTGGTAGATGTAAAAGAATCTAAAGAGTATTGATAAATTCATGAACATGTTTTTTACAATAATGGAATATTCTGAAAGTTGCAACTCATTTTCAACAGTGATATAATTCATTTGGCACTTACAACATGGTCATGCCAAGAAGATTGTTAGATAGCCAAATATCAAGCATTGATATTGATGGGCTGATGATTATATACAGGGTGTATCAAAATAACACAGAAAGTATTCAAGCAGTGATTCCCTGTGATATCTCAGGAAATAAAGTTCATATAAACATTTGCCCTAACTTGCTTTGTTTTCGAGATTTTATTGATATTTCAATGAAAAATCATTTTCTATTCATTTCTCAATTGTCTTTCCATCAATGTCAATTAAACATTGTGGTTTCGTTAATAGTAATATGGAACTCCTTCTAGTGCAACTAGATTCTATTCAATATTTCCAGTGACGTCACAGTGGGTAAATTTATCGATATTCATGGTACACCAACGGTTTTTCCAAGTTTCATATTTTTATTGGATTGAACTATTGGAATAACAATTTTTTCCTCCTCAGTGTGTTTTTTCTATCTAGCTTAGTTTCTGAGGAAATAATGAAAATTCGATTTGACTCCAAATTTTGATGTATGTGTTTTCAAAACTTCCATTGAGATTACTCAGTTCCAGGACTCTCTCAGTCTCCGTCCATACTGAATTTTGACACCATGAAAGCTTATATAGGGAAGTTATAAATAAAAACAATTTTTACTTCCAACTTCAACATCTTGTATCTCAAAAACGGAGAAAGTTTGGACACATGTTTATATGAACTTCATTTGCTAAAATGTCACAAGAAAGCACCCCTTGAATTCTTTCGGTGTTATTTAGATACACCCTGTATACGTTATTCGGTTACGATGGTTCCAGCAACCGTATTAATGACTCTGGAAATACTGATGTTGCTGTTGTTTTCAGAACATGTTTTCATGCATGGTTCTTATTTTCCTATTGTTGAATCTTTCCCAAATAATCGTTCAATTCTTGGATCTGCTGCAATTCCATATATTGGTTAGTGCTATATTGGTGCATCAGAGGCGAGATCAGGAGAGGACCTAATCTGGACCTACTCGTTTTTTTGTGTGTGTAAAGAATCATACCAGACCAAATCTAAATATAGAAGATGATGAATAGTATACACTAAGAACAAAATGCTTGATCAATAATTCTCTTCAATAATATTTCTGCAGTTGACGCAGATAATGAGACAAAGAAAAATATTCAGGTTTGAAGGCCACTTGGTTTATAACATTAGACATGTTCACACTACGATGAGTTGTTTCTTTGCTACTGTGCACAAAGAATAACAGAAAATACATCCAGAAGAGAAACATACAACTGAAATTGATTATATCTTTCATGTCGTTAGATACTGCCAAGTCACGAGTGTCACTGTGATATAATCTCGGCCTTCTCTCATTATTCATTGGTTCCTCTGGGACTGATTCCTTTGTTTTCGTCCTGAATATATTGTTACATATCTTGATACAGTCGCTTGCTCAGTTTGTCTTCTTCAATCCATCAGCTCACTGTCACATTCCAATTACTTGGAACTTGCGATAGCGAACTCTCAGGAGTATTTTGGGATTTTGCAAAAACAATAACAACAAATGTTATGAAACTATGTTCCTCATCATCGATATTACAGTGGTGAGGAATGGGGTATTACACACATACTTATTTTTCATTAATATGATCGTGTGTAGATCCAATTTTGAGCAATCATTGTTCATTTGAAGTCATAACAAGTACTTTCTCCTAGTCATTAAAATCAGCACTTTTCAAAAGCGCAAAACTGTGATTTTTCATTCCACAAAATCAATTTCAGCACCACCTTTGTTTCTACTACATATCAATGATCTGTCCACATAGCAGTCAGAGTATATATTCATATCCCTAGCATATTTATTTATTTATTTATTATTATGCATCCAGCAGGCCCTAGAGCCCAATTACAGGTGTACATAATTACAAACTAAGTGTTTAGATGTGATTGAAAAAAAATTATACAAAATATCAGTTAGGAACTGAGTTAAGAATAACACTTTTGAACTGTGCAAATGATGAAAAGAAAATATGGACAGTAGAGATATTGTTTACACTTCTAGGCATTGTTGTTATAGGAGAGTGGAAATTGTGTATTGTGTTAGGTTTAGGTAAGTAAAATGTATTACATGAAGAAGCTCGAGGAACATTGAACATCATTTGTGATAGGATAGTAGAGGAATTTATTTTATTGTGTATAATTTTGTGAATGAAGCATAAGTCTCTTACTTCACGATGTTTTTTAAGTGATATCAAATTGAACTTACTAAGTAGTAGGTCATAGTTATAGCCTCTAACAGGATAATTACCATTATAAAATGCAAATTTAAAAAATTTCCTCAGAAGATTCTCAATAGCTGAAATATATTTACCATAAGACGGATTCCAAACAACACTACAATAAGCACACTACAAGCTTACTTCTTACTAACGTTAGATATATGCTTTTCAGAGAATCAAATGATTTGAAGTCTTCACAATTCCGTATCAGGAAACCTAAATTTTTCATTGAAGATGAAATTATATGACCAATGTGATTTGAGAACGTAAGTTTTTGATCAAATATGACTCCTAAGTCTTTCGATTCAGTGACTCGCACTAGAATATTGTTATCAAGCTTATAGTTAAAGGCGACTGGAGCATTTTTCCGAGTGGATGTCATAACTTTACATTTCTTAATATTCAACTGAAGTTTGTTCTGGATGCACCAGTGACTTAGAGAATTCAAGTCTTCCTGCAATGCGATGCAATCCTTTTCATCTCCAATTTCTCTGTAAATCTTTATATCATCAGCAAATAAAAGTTTTTGGGATAGGATATGATAAGCAATATCGTTTATGAATATTAGAAATAGTAAATGTCCAAGATTTGATCCTTGAGGTACACCAGAAAATGCCGTAAAGCAGGAAGATTTGATTCCATCGCACTCAACATCAGAAAAGTATGACTTGAGAAGCAACTGAATACTTGTAGAGATACCAAAGCTCGATAACTTATTTATTAGTTGTTGATGTGACACGCGATCAAAGGCTTTACTGAAGTCAGTATAAATAACATCAACCTGATTTCTGCGGTCTAAACAATCTGAAATGAATTGCGAAAGAATACAAAGGTTGGATGCAGTGTTTATAGCCTTGACAAAACCATGTTGAAACTCAGATAGAGATGAACGGATATGATTGTATATTAGAGAGAATAATCTCAAGTATTTTCGAGAAAACCGAAATAATTACTATTGGTCTGTAGTTTTCAATGAGTGTGATTTTTCCAGATTTGAAGACTGGACATATTCTTGAGAGTTTCCAACTCTTAGGGAAGTAGTTTTTCTGCAGAGCAAGATTAAAAATTATGAGTAAAGGTTCGGAAAGCAGATTAATGTGATTCTTCACAACTTTAACTGGAATACCATCAGGAAATATGTTTCAACTCATATTCCTCAGCTAATATCCCTAGTTTATTTCTAGCATGTTCTTGTTATTATATCTGTCTGGGCATTTTGTAGCAAATGGTTGTGACATTTGGATATATTCCCATGAATACTTCAGATGATATTTGTTTCAGAAATACAATAAATACGTGAATAAACAAAATATTGATGAATTTTCAGCTATCAATTTATTTTTTAACAAAGAAAATCTTTCGAAATTGGCCAACCCATGCCAACCAGATTACCGATTCAAGGTGGCTGTTGGCAAAACAATACAGGGCCAGATGCCTTCGACTTCATCTGATATTTGACATTCTTTGAATTTGTCTTCGTCATTAATTTATTATGATCGACTTTATCTCATTATTCATTTCATTGATTTTTTTGAATGTATGATTAATTGATATTCATCATACAGGATGTGGATAGAAATTCAGAATTGGGAAAACCTAATCACGAATCTGCGATTGAGGTCTATAAAAATAACAAGTTTTCATCGTTCAAGATTGATGAATATCAATTTATCATACACCCAGAAACAAATGCCCAGATGACAGGAGTATGTCAATAAATCATAATTCTCATATGTCAGTTCGTTATAGTTTCAGTTATATTACAGGGAGATGAAAATTGTGTATATCATGGAGAATGGCTGAAAGAATAACTAGACTTCAGGTTACTGATGAGGATTTGATATCCGGAATGAATTTATTCGCGTGAAGTGATATAACCTGTTTGTGAGAGATATAATTCCCATATCAATGATACGAATGATATTTTTGGAAGTTCCAAGCTCATCAGGATCAGAGTTTATACAAGTATACTTCTCATATTCATTTCAATACTGAACATATTGGTAAGTTATATTTTTTTATATCACAATACATCATATTATTTTATCCGATTTGAGAGATGAAGTCAATTTTTAATTTCAGAGGATTCTCAATTTTCATAAGGCTGAAAGACTTCGGTCGATAGCCCTTTGGGTAATTCCCCAATAAAGATTTTTTTCTCTCTCTCTCATTTTTCATGCTCTACTTCAGGATATAATTAGGAACAGATATAATTCAATGTTCGACGAGGCAAATAGTCAGGAAAGTATTTGTTTTTTGTTGAATATTCAGAATGATATTATGTGCCTATCTTCATATGAAGGAGAATGCAAATTCTCTACTTCAGAAGATTATATCTTCAAATTTTTATCGTGTATGTTCAATATATGTAATTCAATGTTCGTCGTGGCATATAGCCAGGAAAGTAGTTGTTTTCTGTTGAATAGACCGAGAAAGAATTGATATTTCCATCACATAGAGAATGCGAATTCTCAATGTGTTTCTTTATATATATATCCACTTTTTTATGCTCAAAATTATATCTGGAAATATTCCTTTCCTATCATTTATGTTTAGTCGTATTCATTAACAAATATTGAAAATCTATTCATTTTGAGACCGTATTTGTGATCTTTTTCATTGATGAATGGTATATATTCGAAATACCTAAACCATGAATGTACAAATGAAAGTTGTATCATTGATGATGTTGTGATAGTCGATACCCAACTTCCACTAACTGCTGAGAGAGAATTATGTAAGATTTTGCTGAACTTCACTCATGCTGTACTCTGCATATTCTTATTCTCGCTATACCTAAAATGATTCTAATGAATAATTTGATGATAATGACGTTGAAGGTTATATCATAATGATCCAAGTACTTTTTTGCATTACTTACAGGGAGTAGCTGCTGCATTGAAGATCAGTATCACTACACAGTATGGGGAAGATTTGCAAGAAACAAATATGATGATTTGGTTGGCACTAAAGAACGAAAACAGAACAAACACATCTTGGATCTTGATGATGTTCAACAAGGTTATTCATAATAGAAGAACACATAACATTAGAAACATTAGCAGATCAACTTGCTGAGTGTTTTCTCTTTAATGCAGTCAACACATGTCTGTTAAGTGTTGGAGAATGTTCTAGTCCTGCAAAATACCTCATATTGCAATGAAGTGTGTAGGGTTCCTTTAAAAATTTATACGCTTGAAAAATGCAGGTTCCAGACAAATAGGTTTCCTTGATAAGACCTGGATCTTTCAGGAGCCTATGTCAGGACATGGTCCTGGTCAATATAGTGTGATAAAACAGAGTACCTAGAATATTTCAGTTATTTTGTATGGTCCTTTTCAATAAATATATACATTGCCTTAAGTGATTTCATTTTAGATTCATTGTACTGCATGCTGGCTGTGAAGATATGGATTCACACTTGGTGCAGAAATAGTTTTTTCTTCTGAAAACTTATAAGAATAAGCTATATCCTCGTATAATCTTGAGAAATAACTTCAAACCTGGTATCTTTGGATTCCGATTTGAATACCTCATGATTTTCCTGAAAATCTTCATTTTAAGAGTTATCAAGGGTGGGATCTTTTGATTGAGCCACCTCTGGTATGTATTCTACATTTAAGTTGCAGTACTCCTTTATATCGAAGTATCTGACTGAATCAAATCCTTACTATGTATAGAATTTATATCCATATTGACTAATATGCAGGAGAAAATATGTTATGCATTTCACAGTCCATAAACAGAGTGTCTAAGTACAGGGCTAGTTTCATGAATATGAGTCCCTCTTTATCTTTCTTTATCTTCCAGTTTTACACTTATTCAGATAAAAAACGTACAGGTTACACGCACATTAACAATGATGCAATTTCTCTTCAAGAATACAGGTTATAAAAAGAAATGAATATATATTTCAAATGAAATATTTTGTATATTTTCATAGATTTGAATTTTCAATATCAATCTCATTCCAGATAGATGTAGATATAGAAATGAGAGATTCTTGCATACATATATTTCTTCATTCCTTGTATAGTTGAAGATTTATTGCGACACCCTGTTGAAATGATTGAATTGCATGAAATCAGTATTGAATCCGTTCGAATTGATAGAAAACAAAAAGAAAAAAATAGGGGTTCACATGATACCAACCCTGTAAAGAGTACATTTGGCATAAATATATATATAGAATATGCTTTATGGGCGATGAAGGTATATCCTCTGAATATTTGAAAATATTCAGAGGATATGATTCAAGCAAATCTGTAGCATTATGCTACTCATGGCCAAAAACATATACATAGCATATGCTCAGCATATTGAAGCCACATTGTGAGAATATGCTTGGAATATGATCTCAAGATCTTGCTGAACTTACAACCTGGAGAACCAACAACCTAGTTGAATTCAACGCCACCAAAACTCAAGCATGTTTTTCCTCTAGGAAATCACAACTCAGTTTTTCTGATATAATAATGTCTGCATGGTACTACCATTCCCACCAAGTCCACCATATCTATGCTCGGTAGCTTCATCCAGCAGATCCATCCCGAAAAGATTTATTCCCTAAGAACATATAACCTCCGATAGTTCTTCAAAAAAATACAATACCTTCGTTGTCTCGATGTTCATTGAATATGATAGAAATTTCCTTAAGTGCGCTCCAAAAGATGAAAAGAGTTCGTCTGATTTGGAATGACCAAATGAAAACTCTGAATGAAGTATTTTTCTTTATTCAAAAACCTTGCATCTAAGGATAATCATAAGCCTATTTGAAACCATACACAGTGGGGTATATTTGAATGGAAATTCAAACTTGTTACCTGACATATGCCCTCGTATTACTCATCAGCCGAATGGCATTAATCAATTCTACCGGTATTGTCAATGTTGTTACGGCCATTGGCAATAGTATGTTGACGACAAGGAATTAAAAATGATGTCCATTACTTATCTTGAGTGTTAGACAGTCTTACAGTGAATGATTGAATAGGAAACCGGTATTACCACAATGGATGAAAAATCGACGGCTGACCCTTGCATGAAAAAAAGGTCAAAATCAAATATTTATTTCACCAAGTTAATGTACTAAGCAGTAGAACCAGACAAAGCAATATCCAAATATAAAATTACATTATAAATTAATTGTATTATTATGTCCACATCACAATGTATGACTGAGCACACATATGGACACATAGGGTATTGAAATCGATATTTTACCTTCATTGTCCCGTGTCCGCTGCAATCCAATGAAACCGTTGAGGGCTCTGAAGGGCTTCGAACTATTGCGTATTATGAGCGTGATTGATGCTTTAGAATTGTCCAAAAAGATATGGTGTAGTTAATGGTTCATAAAGAGAAAGAAATAACACTGTACATCTACGACTATAATAGTATATAATGTAACGAGTGTTATGAACGTCCTGTTAGAGTAACGAGTATTTTAAGCACGAACGCAGGAGAGCGGAGCGAGTGTCTAGAAGAGTTTATACACGCGTTACATACTATACTTTTTCTACGAACTCATAATTCTCTCTCTTCGACAAGATAATATACATAATACTATGCAACTGCATGCAACCAACGAGACACGAATAGGTGATATTGGTTGTAGATGTGGCCAGGTTAGATTAGGATACATGGATGGCTTGCTTACTAACCTTTGTGAATATTAAGTTTTCATCTGACGTAGAAGATGAAAGAAAGAAAGAAGAAAACTCTTCGATTCGTTGAGGTATATGTCAAATAAGGTTTCAATTTCTCAGTTTTGTATCCATATTCTGATACTTGTATAGTCGATAGTTATAATGTATCCTTCGATGATCAATTCATGGTCTTCAAGAATAAAACTATACGAAATAATTATGTTGTTTTCATTATCATTTGGTATTGCTATATGGGGTCTTCGTTACGCAGACGTTATAAAACGTATTCGAGTCCGCTTCTTCAAACGTTTACTATGTTCACCAAAAAATACCCCTGATTATATTGTGCGCATCGAAACTAAGTTAATTGAAATATCATCAAATCCTCATCAACTTGGCTCAATAGATTGAAAACAATGAACAACACGAGACTATCCAAAATTTTCTATGAACGTTCACTTGTTTCAATTGACTTTTGCAGGTGAAAGAATATACTTCTCATTTGCAGATTGTCAAAACCTATGGCGAAACTTTCTGAATTATCAATCCAAAAAACTAATGGATGATATTTTGACTGAATTCAAGCGGAAGCTATTATCCCTAGACTCAGAAAGACTTGTGAATTCTTCCTTTCTGCTCATATACAATGGCCTATCAGTCTACGAACTATCAGAATCCTACCTAAATATTCCCTCGCCAATTTACATAACGCGTATTGTCGCCCAAAACAGGACTTGCAGCAAAAAATCTTTGATGTTCTCATTTTATCTACAATCCACAAGTAACTGAATCCCTGCAGCATATTTTGTTTGAATGCCCCATCTATTCAGGCATAAGGCAAAACGTGATTTTGTCAGAATTCAGAAATATTGATGATCTAGTACTTCTACTCAACACTCATGACATTGTACATCTAACAACGCTTAAATAATGTAGGAATGTACACATGGGAATTTGTATAACTATGAAACAATGTTTTTTTTGTGGTATTTTTTCTAGATCCATTTTCCTCTTCACTTTATTCATTTCACTCAGATCAGTCACTGTTACTGCATAATCATGATCGCATATAATTCGAATTCTTGTGATGAAAATGTATTTTTCTAAACACGATAAACGAATCTATCTATCTATACGTTATTATAGAAACATAATTGATTACACACCACTAACCTTTGATGATATCCATTGATGACTTGATGCCTTCGGGGGCAATCACGTTGTATCTGAAATTATGTAGCGAGTGTGGGCAAGATGTAATCGGGATGAAAGAAGCTTGATTACAACGTACCTAGAGTTGGTAAACAAAGCTTCACGTTGAAGAGAAATAACGTATATGAAAACTCAAGTTTCCTAGAATAGACGATGGAAAGGTGAGGTAATCACTGTTTTACTTATTCGGTAGTACAGAAGAATGTTGGACAAGTAACGACGTCATTATGACGTTCTTTGAGGTCACTGTGCTACCTGGGTATTTGATAGATATGCCTCATACCTTCATGTCAAACCACTATACCGATATTCGTCAAACCGTCAGATATGTAGAAAAAAGTCAAATCCAACAATTATAGGATTCCATGAGAACTTTCTCCAAAACTTTTTTCATATTCGTAAGGTTTTCATCAATGGTACAGGCTGTTTGTTTCAAGGCCACATCTGTAGAACAGTTCTTGTTGAACCAGGGTTTCAAAGGTGATGATCCTTCCGAAGAATATGGTAGGGTAAGGTTACCTATATTGCACCACTTTTCGATTTTTCACAGATTAAAAATCAGATTAATGATTTTTTGGCGAATCGTCATCAATAACAATCGATATGATATTTCTGGCAGATGATTTCAATGTTTGATGCATTTATGACTATTATAAATATATATTTTCCGTAAATTTGTAAGAGACTACACGTGGTGCGATTTAAGTTACTGGTTTACCAAATCGCACTATGAGTTTCCTAAATCACACTCCTGGTTGAAACAGTAGTGAATGAGAATACATGAAACAATAATTTTTTTATTTTATTCATACACCACCCAACAGCCGGAGCCAATCACAGGATGGGAAAGATAAACAATTAATTGCAAATTACAATTTTGAAACAAACTAGATTAATACTTACCTAAACATAAGTTTCATACTAAGGTGAATGGAGATGGCCATATCTGCATATGAGCTGAAAAAAAAAAACTATGAAATGAGAAAAAAAGCTCACATGCAGATATGCACACTACCGAATAATACTACAACAATGCTCGTTTCAAACTAGCAATAGTAGAACGGAGGATATCAAATGAATCTTGAGAAGACATATAATCTGAACATATTCTATAAATAGGTGAAAACTGCAGTAGATTAGATTGAGGTGTGCGCAAGTAAAAGGAATATTCATCACTCACTGGCAATCGAGGAACATGTATATCAATGAGAGACAGTAAATGGGGACAATCAAGTTTGTTATCAAGCAATTTATATAGAAATAAGACTCCACTATAAGTACGGCGAGTAGCCAATAGTGCAGTTTCAAATCCACCTGTTAGTGTCAATTGGGGCAATCCTCTATCTGGATATACCCCATCTACTCTTAACCCGAGGTGTTTGATGAATTTCCGCTGAATGTTTTCAATATTATCAGAATGAACATCGTATCCAGGACTCCAGACCACCGAGGCATACTTCAGTTTTGACCTCACAAAAGCATTGAAAATTAACTTCAGTGACTCAGTTTGCTGCATGAACATTGAGTTTCTTGAAATAAATCCCAGTGTTTTGTAAGCTTTTGCGACCATCCCAGTTATATGATCAACGAAGGTTAGTTTAACATCAAAGATCACACCCAAGTCCTTGAACTGATAACATCTATCTAGCAACTCATTGTCGATACTATAGGTATACTCAATGATATGCTTTTTCCGCGTGAAAGACATGAATTCATACTTTTTCATGTTGAGTGGCAATAAGTTAGAATTACACCAGATATGAAGCCTTTCAAGGTCATCTTGGAGTAGCGTACAATCCTGAATGCTATTGACAGTCGCAAAAATCTTACAATCGTCTGCATATAATAACACATTTGACTTGAGGGTTCTGCATATGTCATTTATGAATATTGTGAAGAGCAGAGGACCAAGAATTGACCCCTGTGTAACACCAGATTTGACTAATGATGGTATCGACTCAAAACTGCGAGGATGAAGATATAAAATGACTTTTATTGAAATCAATGAATCATAAAATATGGTGTTTAGGCATTTCTAGACAAACATAGATCGCAAATTAAATAATTTCTAGATGTTTCGTCATCACACCCCGCACACTTCTCATGTGCCCACTAGACACCGTACCATATCATCAATATTGGTTTCATTAGACAGAAAACTGTACCATTCTTCGTTATCAACTACGATGTCCACTTTTTATAAGCCAGAGACAATTTCTGCTTTGTTCTTCTATCCCCCAATTCCACTAGGACCTGCTTTCTCAAACTTAAAAATTTTTGCATGCTTCTCATCTCTCTCCTTCGAAAACTAATCACTTGCTAAAGTTTATAAGCTCGTATCTCCGTTTTCCCCTTTTCTTGGGCCTTTTTCGATATTTCTTAATCAGTTTTATATGGACTCCATGTTACGACTATGGTTTTGAGCTCCTTTTTTCTTTCGCTCTTCATATTGTCTTTATGTTACTTTATATAGGCCGTGGGCTCAATTCCTCAATGGGAATTTGTAACCTAGAAAGAGATTTATCTGATGGAGCTTCAAGTTTAGGTATGTATATGTGTCCATTCCAATGTGAAGATATTTCCGCAGCACACTGTGAAGGATCCTCAGAACCAAACCATATTTTGAGCCAATGGAACACTGAGAGAACATGCTAAATCTATAGAGATTCCAAATATGTTTTCAATGAAGCTTGTAACGAAAGTAAGTGAATCTCTCATGGTTCAATTCAAAATCCTCTGGAATAGTCAAGAGACAATATCAGTGTCGACGTATTTCGTTCTCAAGACCAGGACATTCCGAAAATCGAAATAAATTCGCAATAAGAGATAAAACTAATGTTATTTATGAAATACAGAGGGTGATGACCGTGCGAATGACCGGTATATCTTAATTTCAGGCTAATAGGATTCATTTGATCGGTCTTAAATCTCTTTTATTGAACTGTGCAATTCGCTTTAAAATGGAATGCTGAATTACGAAGCTTGACAAAACACGATCATAAAATTCTATTTACTGTTCCAGATATTGTAGTTTCGTACGTATCATATCATAAACCTCATAGCGAGAATAAACTTCACCATTTATTTTCGAACGACACTATAGTATCCAATAAGACTGATTTTTGAGGTCTGAGTATATGAAACTGAATCATATAGCCAAGATCTTTTTTTATCTCTTAGACAGCATTTGTAATAATAGAAGCATACATTGTAAAATCACGTTTTGCTATGTATACAAAATCGATGTTAGTAATTCAAGGGTGTTCGAGTTATTGTTGAAAGAACGGTAACTTGCAATAAATGTCCATGATCTTGATTCAATCAACTAGGCTTTCATTCATGCATCTAAGGTTCTAAAATTGTCAACTTGTTTGATCAATTCGAAATTTTTCATGTTTGGTTCAAGTTGTAAATTAGTGCTAATTCTCAGTTGCTGCTGTGAATTAGAAGTATGTAGAAAACAGTTTGATTAACTTAATTCACAGATATTATTGGTAAATAAGGCAAAGATTCGTGGAATAATTTTTTTAGCTTCAAGTTCTAAGTTGTTTTCGCAATTCTTGATTGAAAGTAAATCTGAGAACGGCAATTAAGCGTTTTTTTGCAATAAAGTTATCTTTATCGTTAGCTCTTGTGTCAAAATCAGAAAAAATATGGTCATCATATCTTATCCCAGCTCTTGGGATATAATCGAACTTTTCTTTCGAGTTAGCTTCAAAACAATTCAAGAACAGTTCGGCCAAGAAAGGTGATTAATAATTTCCCATGGTTCATCCTTCATCTTGTTCGAAAAATTCTAGAAAATAGTGGAAAATATTTCGGCTCATGCAAAAGTTTGTGAAGTTGACTGATCTTTTGATAATATCAGAATAGAGGTTTCTATATATTTGAGTAATTCACTTGAATATCTTCCAAAGTTGCTGGTGCGGAGAATGAATTAATATTTTCATTCAAGCCTGAGTGCGAAATAGATGTATTTTAACTATTCAAATATATCTGTGGATTTTCTGTCAGAAATATTCAGTCCTCCAGATTCCTTTTTGATCTTTAGATGAAAAAAATACAAATTTGTTTGTCTTCGCTGTTTTTATTTTGGAAAGAAGAATAACCCAGAATCCATTAGGAGTAGGTGACTGCCAAATGGATTTCACTTCCTCTTTGCCCCGCCACGGTGAAATCTTTCTTCGTCCCTCTCAGTGCTGTGATTGTTCAAACTATGGCTGTACCTTTTGTTATTCCTTTAATTCTCAGGGGGTGAATGACTACAAAAATTCAGAATGAAATTTTATTACCCCTGAGTTGGTTGATGGATTACCTAAGATTTACTAGCTGTTTTAAAATCTTGAATGTGTTTGAAAACGGAAAAAGTGTTTTTAGTGCCTAGTTTGATCACTATAGAAACTAGACACTGGTAGTTCAGCGGGAAAATGGGTGGGTGCGTTAGGCTTAGTACAAATCACTAAGTTGAGTGAGAATGAATATGTTTAATGTGGTTGCATGAATTTTCTGGATATTACAGACTCCTGTACATAAGTATATCTGTCCTAACTATCAATCTGAATTCAAAACTACTAAATGGATATTTTTGACAACTCTTTAGAATTCCAAATTATATGTTTAATGTGGTTGCATGAATTTTCTGGATATTACAGACTCCTGTACATAAGTATATCTGTCCTAACTATCAATCTGAATTGAAAACTACCAAATGGATATTTTTGACAACTCTTTAGAATTCCAAATTCCACTGGCCAAAATCAACTCTTTGGTCCAGCTTACATGACAACATTATATCGAATAAAGAATATAATTACTATATTATGAGAATAATAATTACCCAATCCTCCTATACCGCAGTGCACTTTGGTTTCCAGTTCAGGAGTTTACCTAGGTTAGCCTCAAAAGTATGTAATGTTGAAAAAAATATATAAATAGCTAATATATCTATACTTGAACAAAACAGGTGGTGATATCAACCTATGCTATGATATATGACTACAATTTGTAGGTCCGCCGTTGGTGGTAGTTATTGTTTATTAAAAAAAATGGAACGAACTCACCAAAAATATTCTATACTCTGATGAATTCACTATGCAGTTGCCTGACGAATTCAATATGTTGTTGATGAAAACACATCAGCAGGATGATGCAGCCATGTACAGGGTGATGCAGTTAATCTTGGACAGGGTGATGCAGTCCTATCTAGTAGTATGAGGTGATGCAGGATGGTGTATGCAGAGTGATGAAAAATCTAGGGCCTTCAATCTGCCATGTAGTCCCTAATCTTTGGTGACCTTAGCACCTAGACCTGGGTCCGGATGTAAGGGTAGAGGGGCAATATTCCCTAGTCGAAGAACCCTAAGAAAAAGGTCAAGCTTTCTGATTTTGTTCTACCGAAGACGATGAGAGAAATAACAAAATCAAGGAGAGGAAGGATATACACTGAAAAGTTAAAATCCTAAATCTCATACCTTGGATGTTTTTCGGGTTCTTGATGGAGTGGTTGGAGTAGGTGCCACGTGGTCAGCCGTGCCTCTGAATCCCTCCAAATCGAGGAATGGTCCCAACAAATCTGATGGGTACCATCAAAAATAGGTTCTCTTCCTATTAATCCCAACACTAGTGGAAATATAAAAAGTAAAAAATATGTACAAGATGAAAAAGAACCTCTAGCTTACTTTTGACCGAGCTGGTACAACCTCTCCAATCAAAATGGTGCCTTCCAATCTTCGTTGGCAGATCTCTCACCGGAAGATCTGTCTTTTCAACAAAAAAAAACTCCCCACACTGCATCAAATCATGAACAATCGTGGGCGGGAGGTAACCCCGCGAACCCCATGTGTCCGATTTTTCACCAACTCCAATCAACGAAAATGACTTTGTTTTAGAACAAAAACTAGCTATCCCAGTTGAAATACATGTAGATAGACGAGTTGGCCTTTTATTTTTAGTTGGAATTACTGATCTCCATTTCTGTTTGTTTTGATTTGAAACTTCGAATTTCAAACACTGACCTGCGCAGAACAAGACAAACCCAATGCGCATGGGCGTCATCGGTAGTGAACTCGTAGTGAATATGAATCTTCTTTCCCCTTTATGGGCAAATGTCCTATCGAGACATGACCTTTAATCCCCTTTGTTCGGCACAAAATTGAGTTGTCGTGAAAGCGACGTACTGTTCATCCTTCTTGAATGGAGCTTACCATAATCGATAAAGATAATTCGAAGGAAAGATTCATTTTGGAGTGAATTCGACAGTCCGATAGTGTCAATGTCTCTTTGTGACAGCGGCCAAAGTAGAGAAGAATGTCACCTTCCAAAATAAGAAGACAGGGCTACCTATATCTCATAATCAGTCAGTTACCATCTGTCAGTCGTCATCAATTTGACAGTGACATTTCCTATAACTAATGGATTCTTCATTATTGAAATTCAATAAACAATCAAATGATTATTCAAAATAACATCGTGGTAGCGAGAATAATCGTGATGGAGTATAAAATGCCTCGCTTGAATTCTAAGCCAAAGACGATTCGAGGAAACCAGCTAAACAAAACGTCCTGATCTATGGTAACCATGAGCCAACAGTATTCTGTTTACCTGAACATCAATAATATCTACTATTTTTGTTCTCAACAGAAAGGAACAACCAAAATAAACGGCATATGATTAAGAGAAATCATCTCAAGAACGATATGAATCAGTTCGACATGAGCAATACCTCCATAAATCGATGAAAATTCGTTGCCGAGCACGTAAACAATAATAACTGGATCTGTATTCAGGTAGTATTTTCGTATTGGCCAGAACGAAGTGTAACACTTATCTAGAAGCAGAAACAGTATCCAACACGCATGTTAAGTACAGAAAAGTAATGTTTTCCTGACAATTTCGATGCTATGTCCCCCACAGAGGGAATTAGAAAATGTTCACGCCTTTTTGAATCTAGGCACAGATCTCCATTCGATTTTTTTCCTTGTTTCTTTAACGTCGGCCTTTTTCTGCTACTGAGGCTAATCACCGACGCCGGTGAGCACACTATATCCCCAACCGGAAATTTTGCCGAATCCTCTGGTGTTCCAACCAGAGGTAGGAATCTTCAACGAGTCCAATATCCATGGCCTCGGGACCGCCGGCTTAACGTCCTCTCCGAAGGACGGCATTTTTGGACAATTACTGAATCATTAAGCCATTCCGTTGGTTCATCTAATTATTGGAGGATTTCTTCGATGGTTTCAAGATAATTCAACTCATTTTTGAGGCGCTCATTTGAAATTCTGGGCATTCTTCTAGTAGGGGAAATTTTTGGTATAACATCATTTTTTAACACAATATGATGAGTGGTTGGAAATCGCCCTAATCCCTCAAAAACACTAGGAAGTTCCCTCACTAATTCATCAAGTGATTTTTACAGGATTTTCTTTATTTTTAAGTCACATCTGAACTGATCGACTCTCTTGATTACCTTCAACCTAATACAATCCTGAAGACCTAGTGAAGGAGTTTGATGTGTTGCATTCACTACAACAAACAACAGTTTCACCACTTTTTCATCAAAACTCAGCAAGACAAGATCAGTTCATCTACTGTATCTTATTCGAATTCTGAACTACCATAAGCAATCAATGAAATGTCTGATTCACTGATTACAATGCTGAAATTCTGGGTTTTCAACGCGAGATAACCCGTCGAGTTGAGGCTTCGCACCTCTTCGTGGTCACTTTGGAGACCTGCAGAAAATCCCTTTCCAAAGACTCGTACATCCAACGAACAGCGAGGCTCTGGAACACTGCCAAGGGAGGTGTTCCCCGAGGCATATAACCTCCAGAAATTTAAGCGGAACACCAATACCTACCTTCTTTTCTTTGGTTCTCACGATGTTCTCTGAACATTACAGGATAGCCCTTTTCGTGTAAACCAGAACATAAAAAAACACATGCAATGGTACAATACTAATTTCTGCACCTGTATCTAACTTGAAATCTATTGGCTTATCATTAATGGAAACCTGTTTGATCCCCAATTCTTTAACTTTTTAATTTTCACCGAATTCACTCCTTTAGCTGCAGAATGCTCATTTCCATCTAACTCTGCTTCCTCTTCACTGGAATCACTGCTTTCACTCCTCTTCTGCTTCACTTCATTCACTCTCTTATTACTTTATGTTGTGTGACTCTTCAATTTCTCTTCTTGCTTCTCATATTCACAAACATTGGCGAAATGATTTTCTCCACTACACTTCACACAAGTTTTGTTACATGCTGGACAGATATCACCACGATGGATGTAACCACAATATTTGCATTTCTTTGTTGATGCTATAACAGCTTGCTGTCTCGCTGTGCACAACTTTTGACTGATTTTTGCTCACTTCCATAGCTCTACATACTTCAATAGCTTGATCCAGAGTCAATTCACTTATTCTCAGCAATTTTTCTTGTGTGTTCTTGTCAAATATACACATAACTTTGCGATCTCTAATCATTTCTTCTTTGTGACTGTAATCTGTTGTCTTCACTGCTTTTCGCAGCTCTGTCAAGAAACCATCAAAGGGCTGTTCCTCTTCTTGTACAGTCGTCTTCAGAAAATATGTCGGACATGGACGATGATAGCATTTTTAATAACTCCTGCAATAAGAGCGCTGACACCGTCCAACCGCGACATGATCTCTGAAGACGACTGAATGTATGTACATACAATGCTATCGAATCGAAATCTTTCATATATCATATTTTTCTTTGAATTACAGTGTTTCCGGGATACTTCAAGCACTTTATTGTTCTCTCACTTTCTTCGATATCAAATGTTGGACATATCGAAAGCATTCGACCGTGTTTGGCACCAAGGACTCATTCTCAAACTACAATCATACGGCTTACCACCTCAGCTATGCCATCTCTTATCGAGTTTTCTTTCAGGCAGATCACTCCACGTGGTGGTGGACGGTGTATCGTCTGATACCATTGCCATCAATTCCGACGTTCCACAAGGATCAATTTTGGCACCAACATTATTCCTGCTTCATATCAATGATCTGTTGGGAGTAACAACTTGCCCCATCCACAGCTTTGCAGATGATAGTACCCTCCATACTGCGTTCTCTTCCAGAATTCCCATATCTTCCCAGGGAACTGAGAACTCACGGCGCAGGCAGGTCAATGCTGTCAATGAAGACCTTACTGAAATCACAGCCTGGGAAACCAACAACCTAGTTGAATTCAACGTCACCGAAGCTCAAGCCTGAATTTTCTCTAGAAAGGCGGAACTCAGTATGCCCGATATTGTGATGTCTGGCACCACCATCCCCACCAAGCCCACCATATCTATGCTCGGTATTTCCATCAGCAACACTCTCTCATGGGATTATCATGTCAGATCCATCGCAAAAGCTGCTTCACAAAAACTCGGATTCTTGTTCCGTGCTAAAAGCTACTTTACAAAGCGCAGATACGGCCTGTACTAGAATACATACGCTGATGCTCTTTGATTCCATCCAGAGAAGAACCATTCGCCTGGTGGGTGACGCCACAGTCACTCACTCTTTGACATCATTGGTATACCGTAGAAAGGTCGGCGACCTTTCAATTTTTCATTGAGAATTCCACGGGAAGTGTTCTTCAGAAATCTCTGCTATCATCCCTTCACTTCACTAGCAAGACCAGTCAGACGAACTAGACAAGCCCAGTCAGCACATCCTTTCGTTGTCAACCCCGAAAGATGTCGAACAGCTTTTTATCGAAACTCCTTCATCCATAGAACGGCTAGGCTCTGGAATTCATTGCCTGAGGAAGTATTCCCAACAATATATAATCTCCAGAAGTTCAAAAAAACTTCCAATACCCACCTCCTGTCCCCATCCTCCTTAGGATCGCACGATGTTCTTTGAACATTATAGGGATTTCCTTTCGTGCGCTCCAAGCAAAAAAAAAGTGTT
This sequence comes from Phaedon cochleariae, assembly GCA_918026855.4. NCBI lineage: Eukaryota > Metazoa > Arthropoda > Insecta > Coleoptera > Chrysomelidae > Phaedon > Phaedon cochleariae. The sequence goes on from OU896720.1 coordinate 3,811,347, forward strand.
GTTCAATTCCTGGTCTTCATCACCTTCAAAATTTGATAAAACTGCAATTTTTCTTCGCACTATCCTCCTTTTCCAATCTGGTCGCCGTTCAGAATACTGTAGATTTCTGCCCAAATTCACGCCAGATTTCGGCTACAATTGCCATCAAGGTCCAACGGTTTCGGTGGTCGTAGATACTTCTCCATGTTTCTACCCTTTTTCTCTATCCAGACAAGATTTTAAAGCTTCTCACACCTGACACCATGTTTTGATATTCATATTTTAGGTCGATTTAACTTCTCCCTGGCCAGTATTCCTACAACGTAAACGCCTCAGTAGCCATCTGTGTCATTCGAAAGGCTGGGTGTGGCATGAAAAACTGAAAATTTCGATGATACCTGGAAAATTTGGGCAATTTTCCTATATTATTCTACTTCTGATATACTTTTTGTCGGTGGAGATTCTGTGATTTTTTTTATGTTCTGGTTCTTACGAAAAGAATGTATATAATATAAATATACAGGGTGTCCGCTAAAAGGAGGTCAATCCATTAACCACATATTCCTTGAACAAAAACAATATTAGTTTCTAAATATCATTTTTCATTTTAGCCCTTCATATTCGGTATACAGGGTGTCAAAGTTGGAAATTAAAAACTGTTTTTTTCTAATTACTCGCGTATTTGATAAGATATTAATCTCAAAATTGGTACATTACTTCAGCACAAAAAGTTACATCGTGTGAGGAAAACAAAACAGAAAATAACTGTCAAATATTCAAGATACTGGGGGTCAAGTTCACACTTACCCCCATATTTTGTTTGTACGTGCGCTAATGACTTCCTATCTATTTTCCTTCAAGTGTTCAATCATTTTTGAGTATTTTTTGTTTCCTGTAAAATTTCATTTGAATCATTTGTTTTTAAGATAATTCGAAAAGTACTGGTTATTGTTTGATGCCTATGCGGCTTAGGTAATCTCATAATGTTCACATACTCCTATTTATTTCGTCGAAATTAAAAGAGGGCGTATCTTTTTACGTACGAAAAGGTGAATATGGAAATACCGGGTGCTCGGAGCAAATGTACTAAAATAATTTTTACAAAAAAAAAAAAAATTTAAAAAGTGTAAAAATTATTTTAATACATTCGCTCTGAGCACCCGGTATTTCCATATTCACCTTTCCGTACGTAATAAGATACGCCCTCTTCCAATTTCGACGAAATAAATAGGAGTATGCGAACATTATGAGATTACCGTAAGCCGCAAGGCATCAAACAATAACCAGTACTTTTCGAATTATCTTAAAAACAAATAATTTTATCGGAATTTTACAAAAATCAAAAAATACTCAAAAATGATTGAACACATGAAGAAAAATAGATAGGAAGTCATTAGCGCACGTACAAAAAAAATATGGGGGTAAGTGTGTACTTGACCCCTAGTATTTTGAATATTTGACAGTTATTTTCTGTTTTGTTTTCCTCACACGATGTAACTCTTTGTGCTGAAGTAATGTACCTATTTTGAGATTAATATCTTATTAATTACGCGAGTAATTAGAAAAAAACAGTTTTTAATTTTCAACTTTGACACCCTGTATATCGAATAAGAAGGGCTAAAATGAAAAATGGTATTCAGAAACTCATATTATTTTTGTTCAAGGAATATATGGTTAATGGATTGACCTCCTTTTAGCGGACACCCTGTATGTATAATGATCAGAAAACATCGTAAGAACCAAGGGATATGAGGTGGGAATTGGTGTTCTTCTTAAACTAAATTCACAACTGATCGCCGATTTATTAGTTCGGTATAATGGGCGTGTATACACCTTAGTAGAACTTTTAACTCAAACCATGTTTATAATGATCCATTTATACATAAATAATGATTGACGACAGAATTCGATCGAAAAATTAACTGGAATGTTTCATTTTTGGACATAAATAATAGTACCTTTTGAAAACGGACCCTCTTATGACGTAGAAACATCATCTCGCCATAGTTGAAAGAAAATACCAAATGCCCGACGGAGACTGAGGCAACTGATATATTAATTCTTTCAACTGTGATCTCGCGCTAATTCACTCTGTCAGAAATCATGTATCATTCATCTCTGTCTGGAATAGTCTTGTTTCAGTATTATGGTTTTGACGTCACATCATCGTCTCGTTTTCAGAGGTCCAAAAAATCAGGGATTCCAATAATTTTTTATAAAACGTAGGGAGCTCACAGCAAGAAACGGTTTGCGGTGGTTAGCTAGTTTGGGTGAGTTCTATCGAATTATGGAATACAAATTTTTTGTGATATAAGCCCATTAGTAGCATCAAAGTTCAGTTTTGGCCCGATGTTGGTGATAAGTTTTGGGAGCTGGAGATTTCAAAATTCGACTCATGGCAAAATCTCTAATATTTTTTCTTTCATCTGGGCATAGCAATCAAAACATTTTCTGAATGATCAAAAGAGGCATTCCTTTCTGTAGATATCGAGAAGTTTAGGAAGGTATAAATGTAGCGGCCCTACACTTCACCTGAAAGCAGACTGTGATGATTCTCTTATTGTTCAACATTTTGTTGTTACCAGATTATCGTGCATGAAACAAATATTTCCTTAGGTGTTTAGCTGCCAATTGGGAAGAAACTTCGGCTACTCCTATTGCTAGAACTATTCAGTACAAGTTATTTTGGAAGCAGCATTACCCTACCAAACACCTAAAATAACCAAGTAGGTCCTGTTTCGACAAGACATAAAATTGCCGCATCGATGTTCTTCTAGTTATTCCTCTATTTTTATTTTTTATCTCTTGGAGCGCTTTTGGTACCAGTGATTTAACATAAATTCTTTGTGTGACTATAATACTTCAATATTGCGTTACCAGGAATTCAAGGAATCGAAAGAAAAAGAAGCGTTATTTGAAAACAGTTTGAAAATTTTATGTTCAATTGAAATTTTCAAATATCACATCCAAAAAGGAAACTCATGATGTCCTCGTAGGAACCCGATTTTTTCCAAGATGAAAATAACTTGAAGAGACAACTAATCCACACCCAGGGATATGAAATTCCAAAATAATTGTTTATTGCTCCGCCCTAGTGCACAAGTGTGAGAATTCCACCGACGGTCAAATTCATATAGGGATTACTTGAATCTTAGAAATTTCCATATTGGTATAGGTAATAGTTTCTAGAGCCCTAGTGACTGAAACTAAGAAATTATAATTATTGTGCAATGACACTAAAAAAATCAATATTACTATATTGTGTTGAAAACAGTAATTGAAGTCATCAGTAATGTATCTGAGTGTTATTTTCCTAACTGAAAACTTTAGCAAATGGTAGATTGTTAATTATCCGATTACATTAGAAGGAAATCGACCTTCCCACACTGATATCACTATTCATAATAACTCAACACACCCTTATCAATATAAAATTGCAGCATATAATAGTATAGTATGATACAGAGGCTAGTGAATGTCCCTCTTCCGGAAGTAAATTTCAATAAAGAACTCAATTATCATATAACAGATCGCAGTTAACAACGGATACAACGTTAGTTTGATAGACAGTATCCTTTCTAAAAAACTTCTTGATAAAGCTATTCAAGAAGTTTATCCTACTATCAAGAATAATAATCAAAATTATAGAACTTCAACGTATTTCGGATCATCAACTGAAAAATTAGTTTCATTTCTACATAAACAGGACTCAAAAGTAGCATATAGAACAAATAACACGTTGGGAAGGTTTATCAAAAATAATAAAAACAAAACCTCGAAATTCGAAAAATCAGTGGTATACAAACAAACTCAACTGTGGATCTAGTCGTACGTTTAATCAGCGCATTAGAAGAAAATCATAGTTTTGATGATAATTTCGAAATTCTACACGTTGAAAATAAAGGAATGAAACCCAATCACTTTGAATCATTAGACTCGAAACAAACTCGAAAATTTTGACATTTTACTCAACGATCATTTATAGATCATAATAGTTCACCACTGTTTTCTCAGTAGGTGATAATATGTATTTGCTATCAACCCGTACAAGTTAATACGCGGTAGGTACACCGTATTTTAATGTAGATATTGTGCCTAATTTCCGAACGTGAAGGTTTATCGAACCTGTCACACAGGTAACTAATCCTTCGAGTTGGAAAAGTAGGATATATAAAAGTTAATAGAATGAAGAGAGATTTTGTATTTCGTGTAAACATTTTTATTATAAATCGCAAAGCGCTTTCGGCTAAAAAGCCATCATCAGTGCTATACTCGTCAAGTATTTACAAAAAGGTCCAAAAATTAGTGATCACCGACATCATTATGGTACAAACGGGATTAGGAACAGACATACATTTAACAAATGTGTTCCCCAATGGGTTATTGTAAAATTTTTAAAAAATACATGTTGAGATTGTTTTGTTCAAGTCCAGAAATATAGCACGAGGGACCTTAACCTTAAGTTAAGCAAGCCAAGGTTTGGTTTAGTTCATTTTACCAGACCAGTATACGAAGCTACTGTGTTAGCGAAACATATCGTGTATTTGAGAATTTTGTGGAAATATTATCGTTTGTGAAGTTTTTACATTTGCCATGGATTTCAAGTAACGGCCGAGTCAATTCAAAATACCCTGTACATATTTCTCATTTCGCTTATTGTCTTCGTGTCCTTCCCAATATCTGACATGACGTCATTGTGATACTTCGAGTAACGGTCATTTGTATAGAAATTGTCCTATTTTCGCACGAGACCATATGGGTTCGGCCACTAACTCTCTTTATTGCATATCGCAGAGCCTCTCTGTTGGACCTGACAATGCACAATGATGAAAATTAACAATTACCATGCCTATTGACAACATTTGTATGATAACGATCTCATTAGTAGAATTCGGCTGTGATAGCCACTAATCTCGGAAAGGGGACAGTAGGTAGATCCCGGGTTTTAATGAAGGTATATTTCACGCAGAAAACGGAAATCTATTGGGACCGAAAAATATGAGATAACATTTTTTTTCATATCTCTTGGAGCGCACGAAAAGAAATTCCTATATTGTTCGAAAAACATCGTGCGCACCTTGGGAGGATAGGGAGAGGAGGTATATATTGGAGTATTGTTTGAACTTTTGGAGGTTATAATGAGTTTTGAAAAGGAATATTCTCAGTACTTTCCTGGCTATATGCCATGACGAACATTGAATTACATCTATTGAACATGCACGATAAGAATCTGAAAACAAAATCTTCTGAAGTAGAAAATTTGCATTCTCCTTCATATGAAGATATACCCATAATAATATCATTCTGAATATTCAACAGAAAACAACTACTTTTCTGGCTAGAAGAGAGCATGAAATATGAAATCCTCTGAAATTGAGAATCGAAATCATCTCTCAAATCGGATGAAATGACATGACCACTGAAATGAAAATTGGAATGTATATAAGGAGTATAACTCTGATCTTGAAGAGCTTAGAACTTCAAAAAAAAAATCATTCGTATCATCAGTGAAATGGGAATTATATCTCTCACAAACAGGTTATATGACTTCGCTCGAATAAATTCATTTCGGATATCAAATCCTAATCAGTAACCTGAAGTCCAGTTATTCTTTCAGCCATTCTCCACAATTTTCATCTCACTATAATATAACTAAATCTATAACGAACTGACATCTGAGAATTATGATTTGTTGACATACTCCTGTCATTTCACTGATCAGTACAATATCAAAAGTTATTGAAAAATCAATTAAAACCCGTCTCATGCAGTTCTTAGGAATAAACAATATTATTTCTCCGAAACAGTTCGGATTCAGATCGAACAAATCCACTGAAGATGCCATTGTTTATCTAACAAATGGAATCTATAGAGCTTTAGATGAAGGTAAATGTTCAATAGGTGTATTTCTAGACCTAGCTAAGGCATTCGACACCGTTAACCATCAGAAACTTCTTGACGTTATGGAAGACCTTGGTTTGAGGGGAACTGTGTCGAACCTTTTCAGATCGTACCTCCAAAATAGAATACAACATGTACAAATTGATGACGAGAGTAGCGAACCTAAAGAACTATCGATCGGAGTACCTCAGGGAACGGTACTAGGCCCAGTATTATTTTTGGTGTACATTAATGGCCTTCTTTCTATTGAAAAAAATTTGAGTATATCTTCATTTGCGGATGACACTGTCATTCTTTGTACTGCTAGTACTTGGAACGAGGTAAAGAACCAAGCGGAACAGAACCTCGAAAAAATAAGTAGTTGGCTTAGCGAAATGAATCTCACGTTGAATCTAGAGAAAACAAAATTTATGACATTTTCTTGTAACAAATCAAACTCACCAGATATTGAAACTCTCACTTTGAGAGTAAATAACACAGTTCATTTAATTGAAAAAGTTGAATCTATAACTTACCTTGGAATTGAAATTGATATGCACCTTAAATGGGATGTTCATATTAGTAAAGTAGTTAAAAAATTAAGATCTATCCTATTCACTTTCAAACACCTGAAGAATATTCTTGGCATAAAGGAACTCAAAATTCTATACCATTCACTTGTAGAATCCCATATTCAATATGGCATATCCGTTTGGCGGGGAGCATATAGTTGCCACACAAAAAATTTACAAGTTATCCAGAAATTCTTCTTGAAAATAATTTACAATAAAAATCGCACCTATCCTACTGAACAACTTTTTACAGAAATACCAGTTTTCAACCTAACTAAGCTTTACTATTACAAGGTCATGTGTCTACAATATAAAAATAAAAATCAGTTGACATTCATCAAACATGAACACAATACAAGACATAAAAAAAAATCTGAATTCATAACTGAAAAAACTGCGAAGAGTATAGGCCAGAGATCTTTTTACTTTACAGCTCCTAAAATTTTTTCACATATTCCGCAGTCACTAAGAGAACTTAATAACATAACTCTATACAGAAACAAACTGAAAATTTGGCTACGAAACTTATCGATATTTGATACCAACAAAATTACCAACTTCTATGATTTTTAATTCTAATGACAAATTTTTGTACTTATACATTCGAGCATATCAAAATACTTTTAAACCTTCGGCTGATTTTTATAAATTTCAAATTTCATTCACTTACTTACTCACTTTAATATAAAACATGTATTTCTGTGTTCCTAAGTGTGTTTCGTGATATGTATGTAATATATATACTGAGAAGTGTATCCTGAATATACCCACAACAAGTTTATCTTCGTGGGATTTCTCTAGATTTATTTCCTTTTGTTATTTTATCCATATATGTAAATGATCCTCCACACTTTGTATCTAGATGAAGTTTATAATATTGTTTGTTTTGTATGTATGAAAAAATCAGATTTTCTCAGATTTAAATTTGTATTCTTGTATATATACTTTTTGTATAATATCTTTTTTTTTTCTTACATTTGTATTATTTTTCTTTGGAAATAAATTATTATTATCATTATTATTATTATTTGGGCATTTGTTCTTGAATTGTTGTTGTTCTAAAATTGTTCTATCCGTCATTCGGTTGCCCCCTTACGAGCAACCCTCAGAAGTCTCCGAAAGTCTTGTGCGAGCAAGGAATGACGGGGGCCTTACCTTTTAACGTGTGATCCCAAACACTTTCTTAGGCCATCAGAAGAAGTCTGCGTTCGTGGGACTCGAACCCACGATCGATACCTCGACGTGAATCGATATTGAAGCATCGAAGCACTGAGGTACGCCGGCCTGTTTTTGAATGTATGATAAATTCATATTCACCACCTCTAATCTTAGTATCGCTCTCATCTCTATTTCATGCAGAGTTCTATAACCCCACTGTCATTATGTCTTATGTCAGCCTTCACTTCATGTCAAAGAAATTCTGTTCTAATTACTATTTTTGATATTTGACACGCTTTGCCTCGCTTTCCTGGTTCAATGTCCAGCAATGTTGGAATTCTTTTGATATAAAGGATTATAAGATTTCTTCGATGATTTTTGTACTAATTTTTTGACGAAGGTGATCCGTTTAATTGCGGTCCCTGCTTTGTTAAATGTTTCATATTTCAATTTGGTATAATATGTAAACCATAATTTTTTGTTTTCAACATGTGAATTTTCCCCAGAACAGGTGAGGATTCTTCAACTTTCATTATTTGAATACTTTGCCTGACGGGGTTTTTGTCTTTCTTATTGAAGTACTTCCAGTAACAATAATGCTGATGATGAAGCGTTGAAGCTTCCAAACTTGTCCAAATTTCCAATCCAAATAAGGTAGGTATATAGTTTCGGTGGAGTTGACTGTGAGATTTTCTTCCTGCCCTATTATCTTCACTCCACTGCAAGATGCATCGACTCAGATGATGAAAAAAAAATTATAATGAGTTCATTATTCTAGATTTTATTGGGATTTTTTCTCCTTGTCTCTATAGAATGTATATATGAATATTATTTCAATATACGTGTAGTAAGGACAAATCAGATGATTTGCCCCAAAATGTCACTGCGTTTGAAGATTTTTCCCAAAAGAAAAATTCACTAGCTTGTCAGCGACAATTCGATTTGAAAAAGGTTTTTAAAAGAGAAATGGAGGTATATAGAAAATATATCAAATTTTCACTTATCTTTGGACGTTTCGGAACCAAATTTGCTTCCGTTTTCAACATAGAAAACGGATTTTTGTATGGCAAATTCATATTCGTTTTGACACTTCTCAGTTCTCAGTGACAATTGGTGATGTTGGCAATCAAATGAGTTACAGGAAGTTTTTATTAATTAATCTTGAATTTACTATTTTAATTTTCAGATGTGGAAAAGTGAAAATTCGATATTCCTTCTATATACCCCCATTTTTATTCTCCAAACCTTTTTCAATACAAATTGTGACTGACAAGCTAATGCATTTTTCTTTTAGGCTCTCTGATAGGAATATTCTTCAAACGCAGTGACATTTTGGAGCAAATAATCAGATTTGTCCTCACAACACGTATATTGAAATAATATAAATATTTTTATTTCATAGAGATGAGGAGAGAAAATCCCAAAAAAATCTGGGATAATGAATGAACAAACTCCTCGATTAAGCTACAGACAGTATTTATAATAAGTTCTTGAGAATACTTCCATTGGCAAAGAATTCGAAAGCTTCACCGTTCTATAGATGAACGAGTGTTGGTGAAGAGGTTTTCGACTTATCTAATGGTATACAACGAAAAATTTCAGGATTTTCGTTTTTTCGATTCACTCTGTAATAAAATTGAAATCTAAGGAGGTCCGGTAAGGTGGTCATTCGATGAAGGAACATACAGAGTATACTTTGATAAAAAATTTCATCATTGTAAGTTCTACAGGAAGATGTTTCTAGGTCAACCAAAGCTGGGGTTCACCATTTTGAAAACTCTAGAAAACCGTTTATTTACACAGTTCACCATATCCAGTTACTTTGAAAATCATCTCGATTGATGAAGAACTGTTGAATATAACACAAAATGAAATGACAGAAAACACTCTCCAAATACTGCAAGGATACCCAATCAGCACCAGACATCTTAAAGACGTACATTTTACGACTTACTCACGTTTACGTCCAGGGACGTATAAAGTACGTCTTTAAGATGTAAATCCATGTACATCTTAAAGACGTACACGAATTTACGTCTTTAAGACGTACATTTTAGGTCGTATCCACGTCGTTCCTCCCATGTCATATAAAAGACGTCTTAAAGACGTATATTCCAGTACGTCAATTCGACTTATAGAACAATAATGTAAGTTATTTTCTGAAGAGAAACAAAATGTCATCTCTTCACGTTTTTTATTTTCAATTGTTCAGTTTTTTCTTATTTTCAACAAAAGTGATGTTTCTGAATTTTTTCGTCCGACATTTTGGAGCCTCCGTGTTAGATTCGAGAATTTTCACAATAAAATCATATTCTCCTACCCCAAAAGTCCCATAGTAATCAATTTTGAATAAAATCGGACTATAATCACAAAACTCGTCCGCCATTTTGAAGCCGACATCTTGGATTTTTCATTTTCGACAAAAGGATTTATAATCTCTGATCCCAAAATCCTTCACATGCCAATCTTGAATCAGATCAGACCATAATCAGAAAACCATATGCCACATTGGATTCATCATCTTGAATATTGATCGAATCGGAACATAATCAATGAGAAAATCGTCCGCCATATTGGATCCGCCATTCTGTTTTTTCCATTCAATAATAATATCACAACGAATCGTCACCAGAATAATATTTACTTGCCAAATTTCAAATCAATCGGACGATTTAAAGTGAGTCAAATTTAACTTGCACGTTTTGATTACAAACAGACACAAGGATATGTTAAACTTAGTAAAAGCTTGTTATATGATAAATAGAACAAACAGAGTAACTGCAGAAGACGTGAATATGGTATAATCATCGAAGTCAAGCAACAAAGAGCGCGGTAGTACTTGAATGGGTGACCGCTTGTGTCTAACCGTTTGATGAAGTCGTTTATTTCCCTTTTTTTTTTGCTGGTCTGCACTTGTTGCTAACTTCAGTACACAGGTGAAAATTAACTGAAACTATGTGATTTTTCCATAATTTGAAAGATCATGGACCAAAAACACCTAAAATAGACGTCTTAAAGACGTACATATTAGTGGAAAATGTACGTTTTAAAGACGTCTTAAAGACGTCTCTTGGGCGTAATATGTACGTCTTTAAGACGTACTTATGTCCCGACATGTACGTCTTAAAGACGTACTTTGGCTGATTGGGTATGTACTGCTGCACAATTTTCATCTCTCTATAATATAACTAATACTACAACGAACTGACGTCTGAGAATTATTATTTGTTGACATTCAACTACTAGTTATCAAGGTACGCTCTTGTATTTGAATGTATGACAAATTGATATTGATGAAGAATGGCTTGAAGAATATCTGGACTTCAGGTTACTGAGGAGGGTTTGATACCCGAAATGAATTCATTCGAATGAAGTCATGTGTTTGTGAGAAATAATATTCCCATATCACTGATACGAATGATTTTTGAAAGTTTCTAGCCCATCAAGATCAGAGTCTGTATAATAAGTATACTCCTCCTATACATTCAAATTTTTATTTCAATACTGAATATATTGGTAAGTTAGTCTTTTATATTATTATACATCATATTATTTATCCGATATGGAAGAAAATGTCAATTCTCAATTTGAGAGTATTTTCATTGTCATGTTTTCCTTTATGATGTTCAACATATATACGTGTGTCCATTAAGTGCGTAATTCTTCGTAATCTCGTAATCAATTATCACAAGAGAAAAACTTTGGAAAAACAATTTTTCAGTTACTCAAGTTGCTCATTCCAAAAATATTTCCAACAATACTGGGTGTTTTATAAAAGCGGGGCAACTCGAAGACGAGTTTTTTTAATTGGAACACCCAGTATTGTTCATTCGAAATTTATTTCAGCTCTACATCGCTGTGACAAAAATTCAATTTGGTTGCGGCGTTGCCAAGTTATAATTGATATTATGTTCAATTGGGTATGGTATATTTATTTATTGAAATTCCGAGAATATTTTTGGCATACAGTAGTAGCAAGGTCTCACGTATACCAATCTAGTAATCTTGCGAGATAATCATTTACAGGGTGCAGAAATTTACATTCTGAATATTGTTAGATTCAGACGACGATCATAAGAATTTTTCAAATGGAACACCCTGTATTTTTCATCACAGATTTATTTCGACATCATTTGTCTTGTTATCGCTGAAGAAAAAATCAAAAGCGGTTGTGGTGTTTTGAAGTTATGGGTAATTTCCTTATTTTTACTACTATTTTGGGGTAATTTGTACGTCATGATGGTTCCTTTATTTGATTTGAGTGTGGGAATATTGCTTGCCACATAACATTCGAGGTTCTACATAGATCATTCAGGTATTTTTGCGATATGTGCATCGTTCAAATTTGAAATATTCCGTAATCTTGTTACTTATGATTTAAATAATACGTGAAACAAACATGCCAAAAGCAACTTCTACAATATAAACAATGAAGATGCGGATTGCGAAAATCAGGACAATCCTTTGAAATTTCGGCCATTTTTATTGTCGTTATTCCCACAATCTCCATTTAAGTTGAAGGAGGTAAACATAATGATACAAACAATATGTCTCTACTACGCGGCTTTTGGGAGGAAATTCAGCAAAATTTCGAATCAATCCAAGATATTTTGATTGTGGCGATGTGTGACAGGTCATTTCACAAATAATATAGGTGTATTTCGAAAAAAATTCAAAATTGCAGAGCCTGCAAATGTTCCTATTGTGGAAAAATATATGAATGGTCAATGAACAAATTTTATAATACCATAGCAACGCAAAATTTCCACAATAAAAATGAATGAAAGAACTATGACGTACAAATTACCACGAAATAGTAGTAAAAATAAGGAAATTATCCATAACTTGACAACGCCGCAACCGATTTCGATTTTTTTTCTAGCGATAAAAAGACGAAAGATGTCGGAATGAATTTCTGAAATGAAATACATGGTGTTCTATTTGAAAAATTCTGATGAATGTCATCAGAATCTTGCAAAATTCTAATTGCAAAATTGAGCACCCTGTTGAAGAACATGTCGCCAAATTACTGGATTAGTATACGTGGTACCTTGCTCCTACCGTATGCCAAAAATGTTTTCAAAATTTGAATAAATGAATATACCATGCCCAATCCAACATGACTCTTCAATAATGGTGGAAATTGATTTATCTATTATAACTTGGTAACGCCGCAACCGATTTCGATTTCTTTTACAGCGATGTGAAGGTGAACCTTGGCGAAATTCATCCCGAATGAACAATACTGGGTGTTCCATTCAAAAAAACTCTTGAGTTGCCCCGCTTTTATAAAACACCCAGTAATGTTGAAAATATTCTTGAAATGAGCAACTCTAGTACCTGAAAAAGTTTTTTTCCCAAAGTTTTTCTCTATAGGTTATGGCTTTCGAGATATCGAAGAATTACGCACTAAATGGACACACTGTATAATAGCAAATAGCCAGGAGGGTAATTGTTTTCTGTTGATTATTCAGAATGATAATATGTGCATTAATATATTCATCTGAAGGAGAATGCATATTTTTAACTCCAGAAGATTTTACTTTCTAATTCTTATCGTGTGTGTTCAATGGATATAATTTAATGTTCGTCGTGGCATAGCCATTAAAGTAGTTGATTTCTGTTGAATATACCGAAAAAAAAATCAATATTTTCATCACATACAAACTACTAATTCTGAATGTAATTCTTTGAATATATTCCTATATATATTTCTTTTCAATACGTATTTATTTTCATCGACTTTCCCGATCATAACCGTAAATCCCCATCACACAGCCTGTTCACGGGAGTACACTGTGGCACCGTGATTGCCCCCATTATGTTTGGAAATTAGAGCGACAATCTGATTACACAATGCCTTAGAACAGTGGCTATTCGACGGATCTCGTTCACATTTATGAATAATAATTGTGACTGATTTACGAAATTCGTTCAATGGGCTAAGTCTCTGGAAGTGTTAGAATTAGCCTGAATCGCGTCTGGTTTATACGAATTTCTATAGTGAACGGCAGATAACAGCGTTGTCTTCAGCTGGGACCAGGTGCTGAACGGTCGATGTCAATGGGAAAAAATGAAAATTGCTCGACAGGGTTTCAGGCGTAATCCGTAGAATTAAGCGTACCGGCTTCTAAAATGAGATCATAAGGAAATTTGGTAGGTAGTCCAACTAGCTTTGTGTCTTCTATGAAGGCTGTTGGAAGTGGTAAATCTCATGGAACTGTCAATATTATATATTGGATCAGTTGAGTATCAAAGGGCGAGTAGACTTGATAATGAGTTATTGGCATTCAATTACTCCACTGTGTCCTTCCGTCATCTTGAATTTCCCAATTTTGAGGAATAAAATCAAAATTTCCGACCCCGAAACCCCCCAGATACAGATACAGAATCAAATCATAATTACAAAACTCGTCCGCCATATTGAATCCTCCATTTTCAATTTCCTGATTTTGATGAAAGAATCATAATCTTCGACCAGAAAATCACCCAGATACAGATTTTGAATGGAATCGGATTGTAGTCACAAAACTCGTCCGCCATATTGGATCCGCCATCTCGAATTTCCTAATTTTGACAAAAAAATCATTATCTCCGACCCCGAAAACCACCCGATACCAATTTTGAATAGAATCTGACCATAACTACAAAACTCGTTTGCCATATTGGATCCGCCATTTTGAATTTCCCCATTTTGACAAATGATTCATATCTCCGACCTCTGAAACCTCCAGATACCAATTTTGAATAGAATCGGACGATAATTACAAAACTCGTCCGCCATATTGGATCCTCCATTTTGAATTACCAAATTTTGACGCACGAACCATAATCTCCGACCCCGAAAACCCCCATATACCAATTTTGAATGGAATCTGACCATAGTTACAATACTCGTCCGCCATATTGGATCCGCTATTTTGGATTTTCTAATTTTGATGACGAAATCATAATCTCCGACCTCGAAAACCCCCAGATAGGAATTTTGAATGGAATCTAACCATAATTACAAAACTCGTCCGCTATATTGGATCCGCCATCTTGAATTTCCAAAATTTGACGAAAGAATCATAATCTCCGACCCCGAAAACCACCAAATACCAATTTTGAATGAAATCGGATAACAATACTCGTCCACCATCCTGAATTTTCGAATAAAAAAATAGATAACGACCGATTCTCATACCTACCGAATACGCACAAAAAATTTCATACGAATCGGTCGAGCCGTTTCGGAGGAGTTCGACCACTAACACCTTGACCGGGACAGGAGAATTTTATATTATATTAGATAAATCCTATTATTTATCTGATTTGAAAAAGAATATTGATTCTCATATTCCAAGGATTTTTATTTTCATGTTCTCTTTTTGGATGTTCAACATATATAATTCAATGTTCAATAGCCAGGATAGTAGTTGTTTCCTGTTGAATAATATTCAGAATGATGCTATGTGCAAGATTTCATTTTCAGATTCTTAACGTGTGTGTTCATTTGATATAATTCAATGTTCGTCATGGCATATAGTCATCAGGAGAGTAGTTGTTATCTGTTGAATATACCGATAAAGATATATTCTTTATATACATCCATTTTCTCATATTCATATAATATATCTGAGAATATTCCTTTTTAAAAAAATAAGGCTCTTCTACGCTTCCGTAAAAAAACGACACTTTTTCGATAGATAATCCCAAGTTACTATAATACTAAAATTCGAATGAGTCACCCTTGAAGCAAGTAATGGCTGTGTAAGAATTCCATATATTCTGTAGGTACACCATAACTCATTTGAATGTCCTCAACATCACCCCATTCCACTGCAAAGCAGCCTGACGTACGCATATTTTCAGCATTCCAAATTACGGAATAATATTTCAGTTCAGCCCAATAAACTCCTTTCGTCGGTCGACCGAAATATACAGCATTCGGTATAGCAGTACGCGATTCCATATTCCTTATTTTCCATCTTTCTCCACATACACTGTTAAAATTCTAATTTTGTCACAATGGGGACGTTTCCTTCGGATGAATTTTATAGTATATTACATAACTAGTGTGGAAAGTGACATATTTCGCGCGAGTTGACGTTTAGCACGAGCCGCAGAGTGGCGAGTGCGGAAACGAAACGAGCGCAGGAAATGCACTTTCCAACGAGTTTTGTACACTATTTTTCCTACGACCACAAATATTTATATTATATGTCATGAGTGTTTATGAGACCAGAGTAGGGATCATGTTTCTAATGATATTCGATCTCATGAAAGTATTATCATTATCAATATCATTTAATTTTCTTCAATATTCAAATGACATCATCAGTTTGATGTAAACTTAACGTTAACTCAATATGAACTTAACATTAATTCAACATTAACGTAACATCAACTTAACATCCACTTAACATCAACTTAACATAAATTTAACAGTTTCTTAACATTAACTTTAAATAAACTTAACATTAACTCAACATCAAATCAACATTAACTTGAAATTAACCTAACATTGACTTAACATGAACTTAACATTAACTCAACATTAAATCAACATCAACTCAAAATTAGCTTGACATTACCTCATAATCAAATTAACATCATTTCATTAAATTGCTAATACATTGACATTCATTCAACTTTCAATTGAAATTAACTTGATTTCAACTTTTCATCAACGTCATTACGTCAACATTAACGACAATAACTCATGTTAAATCGACACTAACTTTCCATTAACTTGACCATAACTTAACTCACCATTATTCAGCATAATAATCATTCATTGGTACATCATAATCTATAATCCCTGTTACTGTGCGATTTTCGAATATTTCCACCCATGTGAGTTTTACTTTCGAACTTTCTTACTGTTATATAATCTATGGTAAAAGTCCATGGTATCTCAAAGTGGAGTGAATAGATTCTTAAACTTGTGTGTCTTGTTTATGTAACTGTTATATGTTGTCATAGTGAAACGAGTCACTTTCTCAATAACAAATCAATGTGTTTTGTGCTGTTTTCATAGGTGGTCGTAGGAAAAATTATTCATATTCGATCACAGGTGATATCATTATCATTATCATTATCATTCAATTCCACTTCAGTATTTAAATGACATCATTAGTTTAACGTTAACTTAACATGAACTTAATATGAATTTAACATTTACCCAACATCAACTCAACATAAATTTAACAGTTTCTTAACATTAACTTGAGATTTACTTAACATCAACTCAACGTGAACTCAACATTAACTCAATTATTATCCAACATTAACTAAACATCAAAACAACATTAACTAAAAATCAACTTGACATTACCTTAAAATCAAATTAACATCAACTCAATATCAAATTGACATTAACTTCACATTAATCACTAAATTGCCGATACATTGACATCAATTCAACTTCCAATTAAAATTAACTTGATTTCAACTTTTCATCAACTTAACATTACGTCAACATTAACGACAATAACTCATGTTAAATCGACAATAAATTTCCATTAACTTGACCATAACTCAACTTACCATAATTCAGCATAATAATCATTCATTGGTACATCATAATCCATACTCCATAGACCCTGTTACTGTGCTATTTTCGAATCCACCCATGCGAGTTTTACTTTCGAACTTTCTAACTGATATATGTTGTCGTAGTGAAACGAGTCACTTTCTCAATAACAAATCAATGTGTTTTGTGCTGTTTTCATAGGTGGTCGTAGGAAAAGGTACTTTCCCGCACGATTTTTGTATCGTTGAAAATGAGGATATTCAGGACTAACTAAAGATCCATGTAACTATCCTGTCGCTCCGTGTCGTTCCTGCAACTGCCGTCGCGTGCGAAAATGTACTACTCTCCGCACTTGTTAGGTAGGTAACTAATTCACACTGATTATTGCTTTCGCAATCTATAATCTATAATGACAAAATCGAAATGATTCAAATAATTTCTTTCTTCGAACTAGAGCAATTGAATAAGAAGAAAAGGCATGCTTGTGTTTTTTTTGCATTGAAATCTACCAAGTTATTGGATCCCCAATCGAGAATTGTTGCCAAGTCCATAATCAAATAATCGTTGCATTAAAATTATTCGAAGTTATGATATAATGATTTTTCTCACAAATGTGAGTCATTCTATCCTCGATTCACCCTATTGGATCAATCCCATCAAGAGCAATTTTTGTTGAAAACTCATTCAATTCCATAACAGTTTTTCTACTGTGTATACGGCTTCATGGCTATGATAACATATAAGCCGATACCTATATGAAATCACCATACATCGCTGGAACCGTAAATCAAATTTTACGGATTTCCGTTGCCCACAGCGATACGTTTACGAAAACAAGGGGTGCAGGGCTAGAAGCCCTATCGCTGAAGAGTATTCGCCAGGAAGATGCTTAAAGTATTGTCCGGTATATTTTCAGAAGTGACCGAGGATCTGAACCCCTATAACGTCCGATTGCTCTTAATAAAAACATCGTTTTATTGATCATAAAATTTGTTATCCTGATAATGTACTTTCAGCACATTGAGCTTTCTCCACTCCGGGCTATACTGATCTTTACGTAAATTATTCATTTTTTCAGATTCATTTATGCTCTGCTTTTACTACCATCGTAATCCATTCGATGAGAATAACAACACGAATACATCAACTGAACTTCCATGGGAATACTCAACAATAGGACTCTTTCAGAGAAACATTTAATTTCATCATTTCGTACCTACTAACCCTAATTAGTTCAGTGTCGCAAAATCTGTCTTTCCCATCAGAACTCTACATTTCTCAAAATAATAATTGAAATTCACTACATTTCGTAACATAAAAACGCGTGACGTAATCATCCGGAAAAATTCAACGTACGTATCTATTCTCTATTTCCGTAAGACAAGTGCAAGAATGTTTCTGGATTGTCATTTCAATCGAAATATTTAAAATGTTCGCCTCCTCCGGAGGTGTTCGCCCTAGACTGCAGATAACAAAGAAACAACACAAAACTGAAGAATCAGATAGAGAGAGGAATATCTTTGAAAATTCGCATCTTGACTAGATGAAACAAGGATTTGAAAATGAAGGTGACGTAAGGAAGTTAGGTTGACAGTGTAGTCAGTCTTCTCCTTCTCTTTCTGAGAACTCTAGGAACTGAGAACTGGGAACTCCAGGCATTACACTGTTGCCAAGGCCACAAAATGATGGGTTTAAATGAGCATCTTGCAAGTATGAAAGTAATCAATAAGTGATTATAAGAGACCAGGTCTTCCAATTGTCTTCTGTGAATGTGAATACTGTTGACATTGCTCATATTGAATCTAATAAGGTAATTACTAGTTTCAAATCTAGCAGCGTCAAAACATGTGGTCCTTCTTTTTATGCGAAAGGCAGACGTCAGATTACGATGACTTTCAGTTTGGTTTATATAGTCATTGAAGCTGGCATTTTTTGAGGTTGCCGAATTTTATAATTGAAAAAAATATTTTTGCGATGATTTTTAATAAAGAATAACTGCATCAAATACTTTTTATAGAGGTAATGATCAATATGAAATAGGTTTGTGGCGTAAATTCGACTAGTATGTGTACAACCTAATACTTACTTGGATTACAGAATTTCTGCATCTTATAACAGTCTGCACTATGAAAATTGTGGAGACATTGTAAAGGTGACTTGATTCAATGAATATAACCACCACTCATTGAGTGTTTTGAAGCTGACCACCTAAAGTTTTTTTTTTGTTTCTTGGAGCGCACGAATATTAATCCATTTTATGTTCGAAGAACATTGTTCGTACCTAGAGACAATAGGGAGAGAGCCTCAAAACTGATGAAAAACTAGAGGGAAATAAGCCAAATCACGATTGTCGAATGATTGTCTAATAATTCCAGATTTGATCTGCTGGAATATAGAAATGCAACCAATCTGTATCTGCATTTCATATAATATGTGAAAAAGTAGAATTACAAAAATAATGGGTGTTATATATCATAGCTAGAAGAAGAACATAAAAAATAGCATTTCAAAATAATTCAGGAAACTTACAAAAACTCGTTTCAGAATTTCAGTAAGAGATCACTAGATTATGCAGAAATCATATAGCTAAGCTAGATATGAGTGAATTCATGAAGCAGAATGACTAAAATGGTAAGATAGTAGTTGATCTGTCTCAGAATATCACTGAGTAACTGGAATACGGTAAGATCAATCCATATTCAGGGATAGATCATCTTCTCTGTCTTTTCTGAAGATCAATCAGATGATTCTCTTGACGATTCCAGACAAAATCGACATAACTTAAAAACTCCTAGAAAATAATGAGAATGTTAATATACAATATTGTTTGGATGTTTTGAGTATCATTAAATGTACGTTATGAAATAACATTGATTTTATGTGATTCCTGATTTATTTATATATAATATTCACCATCAACATTACATTTTAATATTCAAAAGAGGCACAAAGGCCTATTCCCGCAACGTATCTGTGGCATGAAGTATCTCTCTCGATAACATCACAAAGTAACAATAATAATAATATTAATAATATGTTTATTCACCAAAGATCTATGAAAAAATATATAGGTAGAGATTTCAAAATGAAAGTAAATAAACAGTGGCATCACTGAAGAAATAATCACGAGTAATTATGACTTGTGCGTGATATAGTCAATCATATATGAAATTTATCAAATATGGATATTGAGATTCTCCATAACATCTAAGAGTATCTAAAATATTTAAAAATATCTAGAATTATCTGAAAATATCTAAAAATATCTGAAAATCTCCACCCACGTTTACTTAAAGGCATACTATATCTTACATATTATAAACAGTTAACATTAATACATTTCAGTTTCACTGCAGAGACAGAGGGCTTGTGGGCGTTGTTTGAATGTTAGAAAAAAAATCATATTAGAACAAATCGACCTAGTGCATACCTACCTTGATATACTAAACTAATATTATCTGTTTTACTATAACGATATGTACTAGTATATAAGAATATTTGAAATACTTTAAATAATCATGTTTTTTTACTAACTGTCAATTATGTCATGAATTGACAGACGAGGCGTTTCATATAAGTACTGATTTACAATTTTTTTCAGCATGGAGAGGGAATATATAGTTTTTATATCATGTGGTAGTTTGTTAATCACTTTCGGACCTAGGAATTCATGTGATTTTTGTCCTATAGATTTGGCAGCTGAAGGTATCAGGTATTGGTTTTTATTTCGTGTTGAATATATCTGTTGTTTATTTATTAGCTGATTCTTTCCTTTGAATTGTTTCACTATAAGAGCTTTGTAGTGTAGTTGTCTGATATGGATGTTTGTTTCATTATACAGTTTTTCAGTTGAATATCTAGAGTGTTTATTTATTATCAGCTTTAAGAATCTTTTCTGTATCACGTCTAGTGGTTTCAGGTAGGTTTTTGAGATTCCTCCCCAACCCACTATACAGTATGTTATGTGAGCGAGGCTATGGTAGATTATTTTCTTTTGTTTTGGGTCGAATATGTACTGGATTTGGCGAAACTTATGTAAAACACATCTCAGTTTTCTCACAACATAGTCCACATGGTGATTCCATCTCAAATGACAATCGATCATTATTCCGAGGTATTTAATGGTTGTAACAGATTTAATTTGGATCTGGTTCTGTATTGTCAGATAATTAAAGTCTGTCCGGGAAGTCTGGTAGTTGCTGAAAGGCAAGAAATTAGTTTTTTTTCACATTGAGAGATGGTTTCTTATAATCGAACAAGTCCTTGAATAATTCTAAATCTCTTTCCGCATTTTGTTTCACAGCAGCCCAGCTCTGCCCAGTGTAGGATATGGCAGTATCGTCAGCGAAGCTGATGATTCTGCCGGTGCTTTCAATAGAAAATAGCCCATTAACATATATACAAAACAGTATTGGTCCCAGGACCGTCCCTTGAGGCACACCACATTCAATTTTTTCTGGATTACTAGTAACATTCCCTATTTCAACCATTTGTTCTCTATTTTCGAGATAAGATATAAACAATTTGAGGGCATTGCCTCTGATTCCATTGTTTTCCAGAGTTTGTATCAATATCTGGTGGCTAACCGTATCGAAAGCCTTCGATAGATCTATAAACACGCCTATAGTGCGGGCTTGCTGTTGTCGAGGGCTCTGTAGATGTGTTTCGTGAGCTCAGTCAGTGCGTCTTGAGTACACTTTCCATCTTGGAATCCGTATTGTGAATCGGACATTACATTATATTTTTTGAAAAAGGAGTTAAGTCTGCTTCTTATGAGTTTTTCGAAAATTTTGCTAAAATTTTTGATTAGAGATACCGGTCGATAGTTTGCTGGCTCATCTCGGCTACCTGTCGGCTACAATGTAATATAACATTTATGTTTAAGTTATGTTTTCATGTTAAGTGGGGGTATTCGCCCCACATATGGAAGCTAACCTAACCCACCCTCAAATATTCCATATAATTGCCAAATTCCTGACGACCAACTGATGCGTCACAAGTATGCGTATGATACACCATGAATCCGATTGTCCAGCACATCTCATTTTTGTGACGATTCCGACAGTTCCGTTATAATTGAATGGCAGCGTCATAAAAGGGGCATTGTTGTATAACGCCACAGGGTGCTTTACACGAGTACGGTTGGTCATACATAACCATAGTCGCAGTAATGCACTAGGCCACTCACTTCGATAATTGCATACAGGCATAAAGCAGGGACTCAATCTCGATTCGAAAGAAGTTAATCGATTGGTGGACGTGTCAAACCGACTACACAGCGCCCGCAATTTGTTGGTATATTGTGTGCCTGCCATACAAGTTCATGTTTGTTATGGATATATCCAAATTGACTAGCTAAATGGAAATTCAAATTGATTATACAGAGTCGTTATAACTACCCGCGCTGTGGCAAATCTAGTTGTACGAGTTTCTATGAAAAAAAAAAAACGACTTATTTGTCGAAAAGGTGACTGTTCCACCACCACTTATCAAAAACCATTTTTGTCATGAACGTATGTCTTCAAATGATTCATCTCACTCACCCCTAACTCCCGTCCTCAACTTCATCATACAAAATAGTTCAGATAGGGTATGTTTTAGAATACTGTTCGTACAAAGATCACCTTTCGCCAACGTACTAAAAGGAATATTTTATTGGCTCTCAACACCAACAAAGCTTATGGCTCCGACGGAATCCCACCGATTGTTCTCAAGAATTGTGTTCCCGAACTAACACCTGTGCTCTGCAAGTTGTTCAACTACTCTTACATATTGGGGATATCCCCGTTCATCTGAAAAATTGCAAGAGTACAACCAGTTCCTAAAACAGGCAAAAAGATCCTACCTAGCAAATACAGACCGATCGCACTGCTATCTATTATTTCAAAGATCATGAAAAAAGCTATCAACATCGAGCTCATGAAATACCTGGAACATTCAGGTATTATCAACGATAAGCAATATGGCTTCCGTCATCAGAGATCAACTGGTGACCTGCTCGTTAACGTCTCACATATATGGCAGCAATTTTTTGAAAAATATGGTGAAACCTTAGCCGTGACACTTGATATTTCCAAGGCATTCAATCGAGTCTGGCACCACGGACTCCTCGCCAAGCTTCCATCTTATGGCTTGCCTCCTCAGCTATGTTCTCTGCTAGCTAGTTTTGCCTCAAACAGATCTCTCCATGTAGTGGTCGACGGAGTTTCATCTGACCCTCTTCATCAAGGATCAATTCTAGCACCAACACTATTTTTACTTCATATCAACGATTTGTTGAAAGCAACTTCAAGTTCAGCCGCCTCCAGTTCCAGGGCTCCAATACCAGCCAGGCAAATCAGAAACGGAGGAGGAAGAAATGTTGACAACATGAATATGGACTTGGCAACAATTCTCGAATGGGGATCCAATAACTTGGTATAGATTTCAATGCAAACAAAACACATTCAAGCCTTCTCTCTAGAAAAACCGATCCCGCTATGCCCAACATAAGCTTGTCAGGAGTAACTATACCTTTGAAGACGTTCATTTCGATGCTTGGTATATTACTATCAGTAATAACCTTTCATGGAAAAATCACGTGAGATCAATTGCTAAAATTGCATCCCAACAACTTGGTTTTCTGTTTCGGGCCAGGAGCTATTTCACTTCTAGTCAGCTGCTTATGATCTATAAGGCACAGATAAGACCTGTCCTGGAATACTGTTTCCATATTTGGAGAGCAGCACCCAAACATACCCTGAAACTGTTGGATTCTGTCAAAAAAAGGGCAATTAGTCTCGTGGGTGATGCCTCGCTCACAAACTCACTCACTTCTCTGCAACACCGTAGAAAAGTTGGCGATCAGGCTCTATTTTATAGATATTTTCATGGACGATGCTCTTCTGAAATATCAACAATTGTTCCTTCCTTGGCAGTCCCCGCGAGATTAACCCGTCGAGTTGAGGCTTCGCACCCCCTCACTTTGGAGACCTGCAGAACATCTCTCTCCAAAGACTTGCTCATCCAAAGAACAGCAAGGCTCTGGATCACATTACCAAGGGAGGTGTTCCGCGGAGCATATAACCTCCAGAAATTCAAAAAGAACAGCAATTCCTACCTTATTTCCCTTGATTCTCACGATGTTCTCTAAACAATACAGGATATCCCTTTTCGTGGGAAGCAGAACATAAAAAACAACATAATTATGGGGTTCATCACCCAAACATACGCTGATGCTCTCGAATTCCTTCCAAGAGAAACCAGTCACCGCTTTATACAAACAAAAAACAATTCTGACAAAATAACAGATGTAACAGCGGTTCCAGATTCCTATAGTGCTGTATGAAAACTAAGATGAACCATCCAGAAGCTTTATCTATTTTGATTGTGCTGACAAAATTTTTTTTTTTTTTTCGTTTTATTCATATATTAATGGGGCATTTCCTCCTACATTTTTTCGGCTTAAACATATTAATATAACCGCATCCTCTGTGTCATAGGGAATGCGAATTCTGAGAATATCTGAGAATATCCCTTTCCAATTCTTCTTCAATTTCGCCCTATATCTCAAAAAGAAAAACGATCTATGAAAATGTTGTTTGCGATACCGTGAGTTTTACAAAAAAGTTGCAAACGTTCGCGAAATCCGCAAATCTCTTTATCTTTGAAGATAAAGGCGGATTTATGCACACCGCTTTTTTTTCAATCTGTAATCTCACAATCATTAAAGATTTCACTAATAAGTTGAAACTTGGTATTGCCGATCATTCATGTATGCATCTACATTGAATTTTATCTTTCATTAACTATTCGCTAAAAGATGACCAACTTTTGAATCTCAACAACAAATACAAATAAAACAGTTACTTGCGCAGGCGCGATTCTGTCATGAGTCAGACAAACAATTTATCCTTCTTCTTTTTCTAAAATGTTGTTGGAAATTGGAAATTCTGAAAATTCTAGTCGTATGTTCAAATTAGACTCTGATGAATAAAAAGATAGATAGATAATTTATTGTATTCGAAAAGAATCACAATTCTTATTACAAGGGTGAAGCTCAAGCCTATTTGACAGAGATGGTGTCATATTATCATTCATTTCACACCAGAGGTAATTCATTCAAAAGTGGTAATACATTGAAAGTAGTAATACATTGAAAGTGGTAATACATTGAAAATGGTAATACATTGAAAGTGGTGATAAATTTAAAGTGGTGATACATTACAAGTGATAATACATTGAAAGGTGTAATATATTGAAAGTGATAATACATTGACTTTGAGATATGATTGAATGTGAGGAAAAGAACGATGGAGAAGAATATAGCAGAATGTAAACAAACCTGATAAGCTCGGCAAGACAAGTGTTGAGCAATTATCACGGACTCTCTAGCCCTATTCGTTGATAATGAATGATCTCAACCTAAGTCTGCTCGTTATCACACAAACCAATTGCTTAAGAATTGTTAACGGACCATAATTCAGGGCATATGTCAAGTCGTTCAGGTTCCTCATCTCCAGAAAAATATGTTTGACGCTCGTATACTTTCGTATAGAATAGAATGTGATATAGAGACTTCCTTTTTTTCATGTTGCATATTGTGCATAGTTCTCCAGTATTGATGAAGTAATTCAAACCATTGAACGTAAATTTCAGAAATTTCTCAGCTGTGCTAAAACTCCTACTGTATGTATTGAAAGCGAAGCAGTTAGATGATTCTGTGCATTTATTCGTAGGGTCAGACTTTGGAAAATATAGCATATACTCAATCTCTTTCAGTCCTCACTCAAGAGTTTGCTTTTGAAAGCGTTTAATATCGATTCAGTAATCCGTTTCGAGGTACTATCCAAAAAAGTCTGCCATTTGTCTGCTTGCCCTGCCTTCACAAAATGATCTTTGACCTGCAGTAGCTAGTTATATTTTGGATCAACGTTATCCAGAGTTATAAGCCTTTGGAAACAAATGTTTGGTAGCCTGCTGCTATCTAAAGTTTTTATATGGTTCATCCAGGAGATGGCTATTCACATAATTTTGAGACAGAAGCTTCAAGACGAACTATACGTAGTCTGGGGTTTTTTTGGCTAGACAAAGCAATATTT
Source organism: Phaedon cochleariae (assembly GCA_918026855.4). Lineage (NCBI taxonomy): Eukaryota > Metazoa > Arthropoda > Insecta > Coleoptera > Chrysomelidae > Phaedon > Phaedon cochleariae. The sequence continues at coordinate 3,837,533 of OU896720.1, forward strand.
TGGAAAAAACAAGCGGTGGGTGAAACTCGGTAGACTGGGTAGACTCTGAATACGATACGAATGGAAGATTTTGATTATTTCATCACTGACCGTTATGACACAAGAGTCTAAAATTGAAAAAAAGTGGTGCATAAAGGTATCATAATCCTTGAATAAAAATATACTTCAATGACAGTTGATGAAAGCAACAGATTATAGAAAAAGCGGTGTGCATAAATCAACCTTGAGTGAGATATAGAAAATGGGACAGCCTGTATGTACATCTATAGAGATCGTTGAGCATTAGGAACGTGAAAACGGTAATTTATCTGATATGCTTTCCATGGCTTTCCATCATGTGAAATGACCAACTGAAACCGCGATGATCAAACAGCAAATGGCCGGTGCATGTTCAGTGAAGAGGCGACACAGTTATTCTTCATATAACTGAAATTATTTGATTGACAAGCAGATACGCATCGTCCCTTTGCACACGAAAATTCGTTCAAAGAGATATAAATCTTGATATATGATTTCCATATGGCACCGAACAAAAACAAAAGCGGTGGAAACGATGGAAATACCAAGATACGGCAATGCTTGGAAAATGTGCTCACTAATATCTATTCATTCGTAGCACAAAGGATAAATTATGATCCATTTGAACTGACATGACAATAATTGAATACGCTAGTTACGATGTCATGTTAGTCATGTATGTGGACGCAGGAAATATTCGCCATAAAAAAGGAAGATTGGAATCATGCTTATTTCAGATTGTTGAGTCCATATTTATTTTGCTACCAATATCTAGATCGGAAAGCACTAAAGCATGACGCCACGTCAAATGATAACGTGTAAAATGGAGTCGATCCAAAGAACTAAAAATAAACAATGAATGGAATCCGTTGCGCTCCAACAAAACAACTAGAAATATTGTATAAATCATCAGGTATACCAGTAAATCTGTCTCAATGTATAATTTCTCATTGATGCAGAGCAGATAAGAGAAACATCTAATCGATAGTCAGTGACACTTTTTTTTTAATGTAATAGTAATAATAATTATAATAGGATTTTATTAGGCGGAAGTTCAGCTACAAAGAGCTATTCTTACACTTTTACCTAAGTGCATAATATATGTATAATAAGTATAGGTATTACAAGATATTTTCCAAGCAAACAAACTGAATCTAATTTATATTCTTAATATAACCCTTCACTTTTCTATTTTTTCAGTTGTGGAAATATCAAATGACGTAGAAGTAATCTGTGCATCTAAGTAGATTGTGTTCTCAGTTCATCAAGAATTTTCTTTTTTTAGCTTCATTCTGAATGACTCGAAACTCAGATTTTTAACGTTATCATCTAAAGCATTATAAATTTGTGGTAGTTGGTAGATGGTTCAAATTTACTATAGAGTAGTGTGGGATGTTCACAGTAGCAACATTCCTTATAAACTGTTTTACCACTATAACCAAACCGATTTTTTAACCGCCTCGACACGTGTTTCGCTAACTATGTTAGCATCTTCAGGAGAATTGACAACTGGCTATGTCAGTATCAGCTGTCAGTCAATAATAATGAGCAATTTGACAAATGGAAGTATTGAAAATCATCGAATAAATTATTGGAATTATTCAAAACAGAAAACAATGACAACAGAGAAAGAAATATGAAATATGCAAACACAAAAGAACTGTATATTCGCAAATACAAATTTCTGGGTTCGTTACACAGGTCGGGCGAGAATTGGTATGAGAAACAACAGGAATAAAATAACTATAAACAGGATGAAAGATAATGGTGAAAAATATTACACAAACTTACACTTTACACTGCCTTTGAATGAAATATGAGAGCACTAAGAGATCAGCAAGGGAACTATGCCTGCAGGAACTAGCATCCAAGAGTACATGTTCTTAAACTCACAAAAATGCAGAAAAATTATATTTCACCCTTAATGGGCATAAGAATGGAATCTACTACCCTACTGAATGAATTCGACTCGAAAATATCCAATAACAAAAAAATCATGACCAGGTGGAACATCCATCATTTTAACAGATAAATAATTCATCCAAATTCAATATCATAAGCAAAGGGTTGAAAAATATTGAAGTCCTTAGGGTTGTAATTATGTTTATCGGAGTTTACTATCAGGAAAAGCTTTGGAAAGTCAGGAATCAATGAATTACTCTGCTTTCTCAGGTTTTCAGGTTTCGAACTTTCGAACAAGTGAAATTCAACTAGAATCAGTGTCAGGTTCCTTATAGATAATAATCAGAACCAGTCTAGTAATGGAGCTGGTTCAAGAACATTTCAATACAACATTTCCATCGTATATAACAATAAATAAACCAAATCCAGGAAGGAAACGATGCTTCCTCTTCTAGCTGATGATATAAAAAATTCGATTAGATGTATACACCCAAACTGCAGGAGGAAAATGGTGTTCCATTGTGAAGAGTTGATCATCAATATTGTTTCCACGCACTTTATTATTGAAAATATTCTGAAATTCTGCAATTGTTTACTTCGGACCCCGGGAGGATATGATAGGAGAATATGAAGAAGTCAAATCCGGTATGGAGACTTCCGAACATGTTTCATCAGAGTTTGTTCAAATGATGAGGTGACAAGACTAAGTTTTCTCAGAGCACGAAGCTGAAGCGCGATATCGTCAGATATTCATGTCATTTTCAATTAGCCAGCTCCACGATAGACCGATACCGACATCAAAGATCCAACTGAACCGGCGAAATGTCTTTGTCTTATGAATATTCAACATGTATGAGCGAGATGCATTGACGTGCCACTGAATATGCAATTTCCAAGGTGGACAAGGCTATTCCGCATCCCCTGAATGTCTTTGTGTTGTGGGATGCCAGTCATAGCACCCGAGATCTATGAGATCTATCAGATCGAGGCTGTGCCTGAACGGCCGTCAAATTCGCCATAAAAGCGTTTGTCACTAGCTTTGATTGCCACCTCAGTCCGGCGATTGTATCTTAATCAGAGACGAAATTACCCAAAGTATGATATATACGCGTAAATGCCTAGCAGGCAATTACTAACAGCCTGATGCATGTATCGTCGAAGGCTTTGGACATGTTCGGTCCGATGGGGTCGTGATTTACGCCAATGCCATTGATTAGAGGACGTCACATAAGCCGAGATGCAACGCGCTGTTTAGCAATAATGTGGGTTAATCAGCGGATGCTCGATGTCCGTTAGAATCAAAGGTATTAGTTGGGTAATCTCGTTCTGACTCACGTTTACTACCTATACCTGCATCCGACCCAGTGAACTCTCTGGCAACCTAGCATTCGAAAAAGTTATCCACAATAATCTTATGTATACTACGATCGTATAACTATGAGCCGTTCAAGAAGTTTCGAAATTCTGATTTCTTTCCGGAATAAAACACTGAAATTTTGGAAAATTGTCTCATTCAATACTTGCTTCCACCAGCGTCTTCGCTCGCGTTGATTTTGCTTTGCTGCACAGTGCACGGGCCAGTGACGACCTTCCAGAATCTAGACAGATCAGATGTTATGCTTCCGAGGCATTTCAACATTCTGACTGCTAGCATACTACTTTTTTGTTATTTCATTTCATTTTGTCAGTCGTGTATGACTGACGCACTGTTACTATTATTCACGGCCGTGCCAGGCTTTTTTATTGGGCAACACTGATATTATTATATTCTGGTTGTGTCCAAATTACTCATCTGCCTAGAATGGAGAAGAAATGGAGGAGAATGAGAATACATTTTTCTATTTTACATCATTTTTAACCTCACCTTCTCTTCTTTGATAATATACTCGAATATCAGTGTTGCCAGATCCTCTAACCTCATTCTGTGCTGACGTCCAGCCGCGTTCAGCCACCTATCGGTAAACCCTGGAACCCGAAAGTCTATTTCTGCACACACTGGTACAACCAAATATAAACTTTCGCGTCGCGCAAATATAGACTTTCCTGACACGCGAATATATAAAGATTTCGTCATATATAAAATTTGTGCATTCGATATAGACTTTTTTCTATATAAATTCAGTATAAATTTTAAATATTACAAATAATGATTATGAACCAAACGGCGCGAGGCATACTAATATATATTGAAATTTCGTCGCACTTAAATATATTCACATTTTTCACACGATATAAGAAATTTTGCATAAATATTGATAAGTTTGTATATTATATAGGATTTTTTCTATATTCTGAGTTAAAATGTCTATATATCTGATTTTCAGACTATTTCACATGATGTACCTCAGGGATCCGTCCTTGGCCCGTCACTCTTCATCATTTACGTGAACGACCTCTTTCACTTTATGTCTGCTCATGAATGTGTTGCATACGCCGACGACACAACCTTAATCAACACTTCTATTCATGCAGAAAGTCTCTTAATCACCATGGCCGATTCCTTGGATAGGGCACAAAACTGGTTTAATGCAAACAACCTTAAATTAAATAATGACAAAACCCAAGAACTAGTCTTTGCTAATGAATTTGCGGGCAGGGAAGAGAGTGTCATGCTTCTAGGAATAGTTATCGATGAAAAACTATCGTGGTCATCCCATATTGAGCACTTATGTCATAAATTATCCACTTCAATATTTCTGTTGCGCAACATGAAAAATCAACTCTGCGAAAGTACTGTGCGATCCTGTTACTTTTCTTTCTTTTATACACATATAAATTATGGCATACTATTATGGGGAAACTCTGTTCATTCGTGTTAAGTTTTCAAGATACAAAAGAGATGTTATGAACCAAACGGCGCGAGGCATACTAATATATATTGAAATTTCGTCGCACTTAAATATATTCACATTTTTCACACGATATAAGAAATTTTGCATATAATATTGATAAGTTTGTATATTATATAGGATTTTCTTCATATTCTGAGTTAAAATGTCTATATATCTGATTTTCAGACTATTTCACATGGTGTACCTCAGGGATCCGTCCTTGGCCCGTCACTCTTCATCATTTACGTGAACGACCTCTTTCACTTTATGTCTCCTCATAAATGTGTTGCATACGCCGACGACACAACCTTAATCAACACTTCTACTCATGCAGAAAGTCTCTTAATCACCATGGCCGATTCCTTGGATAGGGCACAAAACTGGTTTAATGCAAACAACCTTAAATTAAATAATGACAAAACCCAAGAACTGGTCTTTGCTAATGGAGTTGCGGGCAGGGAAGAGAGTGTCATGCTTCTAGGAATAGTTATCGATGAAAAACTATCGTGGTCATCCCATATTGAGCAGTTATGTCATAAATTATCCACTTCAATATTTCTTTTGGGTGTATGATAAATTGACATTCATCATACAGGGCGTGGAAATTATTTTCAAACTCTTATCGTGTGTGTTCAATAGATATAATTCAATGTTCGTCGTGGCATATAGCCAGGAAAGTAGTTGTTTTCTATTGAATTAACTGAAAAAGAGTAAATATTCTCATCACATAGAGAATGCGAATTCTCAATGTATTGCTTTATATAAATATATATCCATTTTTGTATGTTCATAATTTATCTGAGAATATTCCTTTTCAACACTTTCAATATTTCTGTTGCGCAACATGAAAAATCAACTCTGCGAAAGTACTGTGCGATCCTGTTACTTTTCTTTCTTTCATACACATATAAATTATGGCATACTATTATGGGAAAACTCTGTTCATTCGTGTTAAGTTTTCAAGATACAAAAGAGGGCGATAAGAATTATTGCCGGTGCAGGTTACAGGGATCCATGTCAACAAATTTTCAAACAACTCTCTATTATGCCTGTCCCTTCCCTATTTATCTACTCTACTCTTCTGGAAATTCACAAGAATGAAAGAACTTTGAGTGCCAACTCCGATTTTCATGAGTACCAAACGCAAACGACTTGAGGCCTCTCCGATATAGACTCAACAAATCCCGAATGAATTCATTGAATATCGGAATCTATAATTTCCTGCCTCAAGAGTTCAGGATTCTCAATTATAACTGCTTCAAATTGAAACTGAAAAGACACATGCTGTCCCATTGTTTTTACTCTATTGATGAATATCTGAAAACACCCCCACTTCTCGATAATTTGTGTTGATTTCATTTCGGAAAACAACAAAATTTATATTTTAGATTCGTTAGATTCGTGAGAATGTTGTATGTATGTTTGTGATAGCTTAGGTGTATATTTTATTTTATTCTGTAATTGTTTTTGAAGAACATTTTGTACTTCCAGTGACTTGCCAAAAACATAAGAATTGTAACTTGGTCAAATAAAATTCTATTCTATCTTATTCTATATCGAAAAAATTATTTATGAACCAAACGGCGCCTCATACCGTTTGGTTCATAATTTTTTTTTCGATATATAGAAATTTTACTGCGATATATAGAAAAAATCCTATATAATATACGAAATTATCAATATTATATGCAAAATTTCTTATATCGTGTGAAAAATGTTCTTTATACCCACTAACCCAACCAACATTTTAAGAGAATTATACCAAGCAGAGAGGAGAAATTACTCGAAGAAGTCGAAATTTACTAATTTCCGACAAAATATTTTACCTATATGCCCTGAGTAACTTGAAAGTTATGGATTAGGTTGTAAAATACCTGGTTAGGACCTCAACATTTCCTATAAAATCCATCAACTTTATAGACAAATTGCATAGTTGGAAACTACTCATTACAGACTTCAAACATAACTTCATGGTCCTAGTGAGCATTTAGTTATCAATTAGGTAATATTTAACATCAAAATCACCAGTAAAATGTCTTCCAGGCCCTCGAACTATCAGGATATTTATTGGAGTTGAAATTTACCAAATTCTAACTTGATAAACGATCATAAAGTCAGGGAATAATCAGATGGAGAAAATAAGTCGGATTTATACTCTGTTTTGCCTATTTCTGACCAATTGAGTCGAAGGAGTTTCTTAGACTTTTTTTTAACCTAATCAGTACCAACTTCATATCCGATGATGGCAAGATTACCACTATGAAATCCTTATAGAACGAAGTGTCCTTGAGAGAGCCGAGAATACCAAAATTAGTCCTAAAATCATGTTCTCAAAGTTGATGACTATTATTGATCCTGGTGCTTTGAGGTCGGCAAATGTTTTGAAATGATCATTAATTGGAGACAAGCGCAATGTATGAGTTTTGAATGTTTTATTCTTTATCACCAGTGAGTGGTTCAGGTTGCTTACCGCTTGAACGCTTCTGAAGCAAATCATGATATCTTTCTATACATTACGATGATGTTTGATCATCTAAACCATCGATTTGTTTTGACATTCGAAGTTTTACTTCCACTTATTCCATTGGTCAGATCTGAATGCATATTTCAAATAACTTTTATTAAAAAAAAAACAGGTATGAATTATTACACTTCGGTTGAGAACGTACAAAAATGGCAAATGTACTTAAAGTATACTAGAACGGCAACACTGTTCGAGAGATGACAACACGGCGATGGACTTTTCTGATTCGCTGAAAAATGAACCCTGTCATCCAGCGACCAATTAGAAAACATACCGTGGTGCAGAATAAGAAATTGAAAGCGAACAACGAACATTTGACAAATTATATGGTTAAAGGGAACATCTGATAATATAAATCCATCAGGTTGACTGCTACTCAAATAATATACTCGTTGATAAAGTCTAAAATCCCAATATGGGGAAATTGGGCTCCATAGTCAGAATATACAGAATTTTCGACTATGAACGAAGCCTATTCGCCCTGAAAGTTGAAGATTCTGGAAAATTCGACTTTCAAGTCCTATATGAAACCGACGCCATATTTGGGCTCGAACCTTTTTCACCATTGACGGAAAAAGAAGAAATCTCTACATAGCGACCACATCCTAATGAATAGTAATACAGAAAAGGTTACATTTCGCATATATGTTCATATTCTACCAGTTGATTCATTTTTAGAAGGAATTGTTGAAAAATAATTCGAAAACACAAAGAATATCATCCAGTATTTTTCTACAAATCCAATAATTTCGTGGGCCCACTAATTTTACATTTGTAAAATCAACATTATCACAATAAATTTTGCATCGCAGGTTGAATAACGATTCACAACAACCTCAAATAAGCTAAACAACATGCATATTATCTACACCTTCCACTACTATCGAGTTTTCTTTTGAACGCCATGTTCATAAACTACACACGTAAATGAGTAGGTACAGTCGATCGTGAAACACGGTACATATTTGTTTTCCGAACCCAACCAAATGACAGTAAACCAGGTAGAAATCTTAGTAAACCCACCCATAAGTAGGTAATGAATAACGTCAGAATAACTAAAATCATACCACTATCGGACTAGAATTAGCGCAATTTCACCTAATTGTTTCCACGACCTATTGGTCAGGATACCCTAATATCCCTATTCTCGTCTTCTGAATTACTTCCAGTTTTTTCCCCATATTGGTAAATTTGAAGTAAATAAGACGTAATATTCACTTAGGCCAAATAAGTCGTTGACCTATTCTAAGGTCGAAATGACGTATATCATACCTAAAATGTTTGTTGGGAAACATGATACATAACAAAAATATTTTTCAGCTACAAGTTTTGTGATATTGTTGAAATAACATTGCGATAATGTCCTTCTGAAGTATCCAACACAATATTGTGAAGTGAAACGTTTATGAGACATCGCATCAATATTGACATAGATAATATTGTGATATATTGATTTTAGGTTTATCAGATATATCTCAGACAGAGTTTGTATGTTATTTGTGCAACGTTTTCGTTTCACCACCTTATAACGTAGCTTACATGCATACAGGATACAAGGAGATGATATTTGTTCTTTTACGGCAAAGTAACCTTGTCAACTGTCAAAAGTCAATTCAATTCCATTTCAGCCATTTTGTTCGTGGTCTTTTATATTGAACAAGCCAATAAATAGTGTGATCAGTGAAAATATTGATTTTTAGGTATTATTCGTATAGTTATCAAAGTAAGTGAAGAACTAAACAAGTCTTGGACTCAAATTCGAAACAACAATGAATTGCTCATGATAACTACTTATAATCCAGGTTTGCTCTGCTGGAATATAGAAATGCAACCAATCTGTATCTGCATTTTATAATATGTGGGAAAGTAGGAGGGATTCGTGAATACGGATTGTGTTCATATTTCACGAATTACAAAAATAATGGGTGAGTTATTTATCATAGCTAGAAGAAGAACATAGAATAGAATTTCGAAATAATTTAGAAAACTCCCAACAACTCGTGTAGAAATATATTTACCTATTACTTTTCAGAATTTCAGTAAGGGATCACTGGATTATGCAGAAATCATATAGCTGGACTGACTAGATTTATGAGGCAGAATAACTAAAATGATACTTAGGAAAATAGTAGTCAATCTGTCTCAAAATATCACTGGGTAACTAGATCATACGTATAGTTTTTCAGGAGTTTGGTTAGATCAAATAAATATAATAGTTCATCTTCTCTGATGTCTTTTCTGAAGATCATTCAGGTGATTTTCTTGATGATTCCAGACAAAATAGACATAACCTAAAAACTCCTAGAAACTAATTAGAATGCTATTATACAATGCTGCATAGATGTTTTGAGTACCATTAAATATACGTTATGAAGTAACATTGATTTTATGTGATTCCTGATATATTTATATAATATTTACCATCAACATTACATTGCAATATTTATACGAGGCACATACGTCGATTGCCGCAACGTAACTGTGATATCAAGCATATCTCTAAATAACATCACAAAGTCACATTGTAATATTACATTTATGTTTGAGTTATGTTATTATGTTTAGTGGGTATTTAAGTGCGACGAAATTTCAATATATATTAGTATGCCTCGCGCCGTTTGGTTCATAATTATTATTTGTAATATATAAAATTTTTACTGAATTTATATGGAAAAAAGTCTATATCAAATGCACAAATTTTATATATGACGAAATATTTATATATTTGCGTGTCAGGAAAGTCTATATTTGCGCGTCGCGAAAGTTTATATTTGGTTGTACCAGTGTGTGCAGAAATAGACTTTCGGGTTCCAGGGTTTACCGATAGGTGGCTGAACACTGAAATTATTATATTCTGGTTGTGTCCAAAATACTCATCTGCCTAGAATGGATAAGAAATGGAGAAGAATGAGAATACATTTTTCTATTTTACATAATCTTTAACCTCACAATTTTTTTTTTTTCGAGTAAAAATGTCATTCCCAACGGTTTCAGTCATTCTCAATGAAATTGTTGAATGTCACGATAATGTGGTGAATCTACTTTCTCAAGGAGATTCTTCAAGAGCCTTATCTCAAGCTCAGTGGAAAATTGAGGACTACTGTAGGTTGTTGAACATATTCATTGATAATATACTGGCCTGTGAAAGGTTGAAGCAGTTATTATCATCAGTTTACATTATACTGTTTGATATTTATGGTCAAATTGAGCATGTTCTCAACACTGTTGATTCGCAGGACCGAACCTATGTATGTTTCACTTCATCAACTAGCAGTAACAGTGTTGGTCCTCCGAAGTATGATATTTCAAAGGAACAATTAAGGATTTTAAGAACATCAGGTCTGAGTTGGACCAGAAGGGACCAGAATATCAGGATTACTTAGAACCTCAGTGTTGCCAGATCCTCTAACCTCATTCTGTGCTGACGTCCAGCCGCGTTCAGCCACCTATCGGTAAACCCTGGAACCCGAAATTCTATTTCTGCACACACTGGTACAACCAAATATATACTTTCGCGACGCGCAAATATAGACTCTCCTGACACGCAAATATATAAAGATTTGGTCATATATAAACTTTGTGAATTTGATATAGACTTTTTTCTATATAAGTAAATTCAGTAAAAATTTTATATATTACAAATAATAATTATGAACCAAACGGCGCGAGGCATTCTAATATATATTGAAATTTCGTCGCACTTAAATATATAGAACATTTTTCACCCGATATAAGAAATTTTGCATAAAATATTGATAATTTCGTATATTATATATGATTTTTTCTATATATCGCGTTGAAATTTCTATATATCGAAAGAATATTTATGAACCAAACGGCGCCTCATATATGATGCATCATATTATTCATCCGATTTTAGAGAGAATGTCAATTCTCAATTTTAGGAGATTTTTATTTGTCATGCTCTCCTTGCAACAGATATAATTCAATATTCGACGTGGCAAATAGCCAGGAAAGTTGTTGTTCTGTGTTGAATATTCAGAAGGATATTATGTGTATACAGTGTGTCCATTTAGTGCGTAATTCTTCGATATCTCGAAAGCCATAACCTATAGAGAAAAACTTTGGAGAAAAAACTTTTTCAGTTACTAAAGTTGCTCAATTCAAAATTATTTTCAACATCACTGGGTGTTTTATAAAAGCAGGGCAACTCGAAGAAGAGTTTTTTCAAATGGAACACCCAGTATTGTTCATTCGGAATTAATTCCGTCGAGGTTCACCTTCACATCGCTGTGAAAAAAATTGAAATCGGTTGCGGCGTTGCCAAGTTACAAGTGATAAATCTATTTTTACCATTATTGAAGAGTCATGTTGAATTGGGCATGGTATATTCATTTATTCAGATTTTGAAAATATTTTTGGCATACGGTAGGAGCAAGGACCAACGTATACCAATCCAGTAATTTTGCGACATGTTCTTCAACAGGGTGCTCAATTTTGCATTCAGAATTTTGCAAGATTCAGATGACGTTCATCAGAATTTTTCAAATGGAACACCCTGTATTTTTATTCAAAAATTGATTTCGACATCTTTCGCCTTTTTATCGCTGGAAAACAAATAATAATCGGTTGCGGAGTTGTCAAGTTATGGTTGATTTCCTTATTTTTACTACTATTTCGGGGTAATTTGTACGTCATATAGTTCTTTCATTTATTTGTATTGTGGAAATATTGCGTTGCTACGGTATAATCAAATTTATTCATTGACCATTCATATATTTTTTTACAAAAGGAACATTTATACAGGCTCTCCAAGTTTGAATTTTGTTCAAAATATTTGTGTAATGACCTGTCAAACATCGCTACAATCAGAGATATCTTGGATTGATTCGACATTTTGCTGAATTTCCTCCCAAAAGCCGCGTAGTAGAGACATATTGTTTGTATCATTATGTTTACCTTCTTCAAGGTAAATGAAGATTTGGATTGTGAGAATAACGACAATAAAAATTGTATTATTAGGGTTAGCACCTACTATGATTAATTAAAGTCACTCACTTTAATTATTAGTTTTATTAACCATATAAAGTGGAAAATCTTACAGCATCACCATCATGTTATTAGGTGGTAAAAAAAGGTAGAGGGAGAGCTCTATCTGACGGCTGTCATTGGTCATTCTAAAAGCTAAGAATTGCCAACATAAAATAATAATGGCCATGTTTACAGAACCGGCTGACGGAACATCCCCCTTTTTTACAGAATCAAACAAAATCTTTCATCCAGGTCGGTTTTGTACATGAGCGTTTAGGTCGGCCTGGAGTTGGACACTTTATATCATTTTTTAAATTAACCTTGGGTGATGGAGACAAATCAGATACATCAGATGTTGAAACATTGGTATCAGGCAAGACCTGAATACTTTCAGACACCCTAAGACTAGGTTCACTGGCACTGCTGTTCACTATCATATCACTGGACACATTATTATTATTATTGTTATTACCTAGTTCTCTATGCCATGAATCATCTGCTTGGGGTACTGAATTCTCTAATGGAGGGGAGATAAAGTTTCTATAAATTTGATTGTTTGATTCATTATTATAATATGGGGCCTCTATCAAAAACCACCTATTTCGACGGAATACGCCTCTTGGTGTTTGTATAGTATATGAACGAGGCTCATCTGTTTTATCAATTACTGTTCCATACGATCTTATATCAGTAACCCAAACCGGATCATTTGGTTTCAACTCGCACATATCTTTGGCTTTATGTCTCAGATCATAATTTTCACTTTGTTTCTGTTTACTTGCTGTCCCCTTTTCTCGCATACTAGGTCTGGGATCAATAACCTGCTCTAATTTACTGGGAAGGATAGGCAAAATACCTCTAATTTTCCTGTTCATAAGCAGTTCTGCCGGACTAAAACCGCACTCTAACGGTGTTGATCTATATGATAATAGAGCCAAAGATAGGTCTTCGTTCTTCTTGATAATGTTTTTTGCAATTTTGACTGCTGCCTCTACACACCCGTTTGATTGAGGGTAGTGAGGACTACTAGTTACATGTCTAAAATTGTATAATGAGGCAAACTTCCTAAATTCCGATTGGAATTGGGGACCATTATCTGATCTTACCACGTCAGCTATCCCATATCTCGAGAACACTTCCTTCATTTTCCCTATAATGTGACTCTCAGTCATGCTACCAAGTTTGGAAATTTCAAAAAACCGAGAATAATAGTCTGTAATAATTAGGTACCAATCTACACATTTGAAAAGATCTACTGCAATTTTCTGCCAAGGTCGAGTTGGTAACTCATCTTTGACAAAAGTCTCTTTAATGTTAACTCGTTCTTCTATACAATTAGGACATGAACGAATAAGATTTTCAATCTGTGTTGAAAGGCCTATCCACCACACAGACATCTTAGCTCTTTCACGTGACTTTGTGGTACCTTGATGTCCTGAATGAATAAAGTTTATCACTTCCAATTGAAGTTTAGGAGGGATAATTATTCGAGAACTTTTAAGTAACAAATTTTCATTGAATGTTATATCATTTTTATACTGAAAATATGGGCATAATTCAACTGATAGATCTTTTTTGTCAGGCCAACCAGAAATAGAATATTCCTTTAATTTTATACAAATTGGATCCAATGACTGTTCCAATGCAATTTTTTCTAAAAAGTGATCTTTTATGGGCAAATGTTTTATTATGAGGCGCACATGAGCATCTACTTCCTCAGTTAGTTCATCGGAGGATTCCAAGGTCTGCAGAGGATTGCGAGATAATGCATCGGCCATTAAAAGATTCTTACCTGGAGTATACCGAACGATGTAAGTATACCGCATTAGTCGAATTCGGAATCTCTGCAACCTAGGTGACAAATCATCCAAACTTTTTGTCTGTAGTATTTGAATAAGTGGTTTGTGATCAGTTTCAAGAATTATGGGAATACCAATGATATATTCTTTAAACTTTTCACAAGCCCAGGTAAGTCCTAGGGCTTCTCTTTCAATTTGGGCATACCTACGCTCCGTAGGTGTAAGGGTTCTAGATGCATAAGCAATAATTTCAAATTCATTATTATCATTGACCTGCATAAGTACAGATCCAAGACCAAATGATGAAGCATCTGCACTCACTATTACTTGTTTTTGAGGGTCAAAAAATGATAAAGTAGGGGCATTAGACAATAAATATTTAACTTTCTTCAAAGCCACTTGTTGAGGTTTTCCCCAAGAGAACATAACATCATTTTTTAAAAGATAGTTGAGAGGTTCAAGTGTATTTGATTTATCTGGAATGAAACGTGCCGCAAAATTTATCATTCCTAGGAGTTGAAGTACTTCTTTCTTATTAGTGGGCTCTGGAAAGTCTATAATGGCTTGAACACGTGATGGTTCAATAGCCACTCCAGTTCCAGATATTACATGACCTAGGAATGTTATCTGTTCCACTCCTATGTTGCACTTCTGCTTATTCAAAGTGATTCCTTCTTGACATAAGCAATTAAGAACCTTTCGAAGTATTTGATCATGCTCTTCAATACTTGGAGCATGTACAAGAATATCATCGATGTGGGTGATGACCCCTTTAATATTCTGAAGAATTTTTGAAAATTTTAAACTAAAATATTCCGGGGCACATGATATGCCGAATGGAAGTCGCTTAAACATGAAACGACCAAAAGGAGTGATAAAAGTAGTCAAGGGTTGAGATTCTTTTGATAAACGCAATTGATAGAAACCAGAATTAGCATCTAGTTTTGAAAAATATTTAGATCCTTGTAGTTGAGCTAGAGAGTATTCTACTTTAGGAATTGGAAAATATGAGCGCAAAACATTTTTATTGAGAGCTGTGTAATCACAACAAAGTCTGACTGAATCACCCTTTGGAACAACCACTATTGGGGAAACCCAAGTAGTGTGTTCTTCTACTGGTTCAATGATATTGAGTCTAATCAGCCTGTTCAATTCATTTTCCAACTTTCCCAGTAATGGAATAGGAACTACCCTGGGACTACATTGCACAAATGGTATGGGATTTTCAATCAATTTGATTGTTATTTCATCTTTAAAATTCCCTAATTCTTTGAAGATATCAGGAAATTCTGCAGCTATATTTACTTTCGAGTGATTAGTTTTTGAATTGATTGTCATGAGAGAATTATTATGAAATTTAAGTATCTCGAGAGCTAGGATACCTGGTCTTCCTAAAATAGGCATCTTCAAATTTCTGATAATAAAAACATCTGTAGGGAATGACTTATTCGTTGAGTCACTTTTCAATAAAATTGTGATTTTTCCACACACATTGAGTGGTTTTCCATCAGGACCTGATATACAATCTCTGCATGTTTCGATAGAATTTAACATAGACTCATTGAGCATGTGAAGAGGTATGCAAGTTATATCAGCTCCTGTATCTACAAGAAATGAGAGAATTTTATCATTCATCCTTAACTTAGTCATCCATTGATCATTATCATTAAACCCTACTGTACTCACGGAATGTCCTGGACATTTATTGACATTATTAGTAGAAATACCTGTGACTGTACGAGTAATACTTCCAACAAATTGTTCATTATCCACTTCTTGAGTTTGTGAGCTAGGTGTCTCACAGTCAGAATTTATATTTCTGACATTCCTAATTGGTTTAGTTTTCTGCCCTTGTTGTGTGATCTTGCAAACACGGTCCCAATGACCCTTATTTTTGCAGCTTCTACAAATTGAGTTACGAGCTGGGCAAACAGGTCGAAGGTGAGATGGTTTACTTCCACAATACTGGCATTCAGAGAAGTTCTGTGGTTTATTAGGAGCTTTATCATAGGTTTTCTTGAAGTTAGCTGACCTATGATGTATTGCTTGGACCTCAGATGAAGAAGATTCATTTCGCAGAATAGAGTTTTGCTTACTCTGTATTTCTGATTGCTTTGCAGTAAGAATTGCATCTGTCAAGGTTAGATTTGACTGACGTTGAAGTCGTTCACTAGTTTTAGTATCAGCCATTCCCACGACAATGCGATCTCTTATTAGTTGTTCCTTGAGGGTACCATATTCACAATATTCAGCAAGCGAGTGGAGTGATGTGATGAAGCTATCCACAGATTCACCTGGACGCTGAGTTCTTGAGTTAAACTTGAAGCGTTCGAAGATAACATTCCTTCTTGGAATGAAGTAATCATCGAATGATTTCAATGCTTCTTCGAATGTAGTAGGTTGCTGAGTAAACGTAAGGAGCACCTGTTCACTTTCCTCTCCCATGAGATATATCAGAATATCTATTTTCTCTTGATTCGACTTTGTAGAGAGACCTGAGACGGATATGTATCTCTCGAATCGTTTTTTCCATGCTGGCCAGTTTAACGGAGATGAGAACTTGAACTGTTCTGGAGGAGATACATTCAGAGTGAGGTTAGGAGGAGCAACAGGAGATGTATCAGGCATTTTCGCTGATTTGGAGTCGTGATTCACGCTGCCACCATGTATTATTAGGGTTAGCACCTACTAGGATTAATTAAAGTCACTCACTTTAATTATTAGTTTTATTAACCATATAAAGTGGAAAATCTTACAGCATCACCATCATGTTATTAGGTGGTAAAAAAAGGTAGAGAGAGAGCTCTATCTGACGGCTGTCATTGGTCATTCTAAAAGCTAAGAATTGCCAACATAAAATAATAATGGCCATGTTTACAGAACCGGCTGACGGAACAAAAATGGCCCAAATTTCAAAAAAAATTCCTAATTTTCGTAATCCGCATCTTCATTGTTTGTATTGTAGAAGTTATTTCACAGACAGGCGTTGCTTCTGGCATGTTTGTTTGTTTCACATATCATTTGAATCATAAGTAGCAAAAGTACGGAATATTTCAAATTTGGACGATGCACATATCACAAAAATACCTGAATGATCTATGTAGAACCCCGAATGTCATGTGGCGAGCAATTGTTCTAAAAATTTGTTCAAAATGCAATATTCACACACTCAAATCAAATTAAGGAACCATCAGGACGAACAAATTACCCCGAAATAGTAGTAAAAATAAGGAAATTACTCATAACTTGAAAACGCCGCAATCGATTTTGATTTTTTCTTCTGCGATGAAAAGGCGAATGATGTCGAAATGAATCCGTGATGAAAAATACAGGGTGTTCCATTTGAAAATTTCTTATGATCGTCGTCTGAATCTTACAATATTCAGAATGTAAATTTCAGCACCCTGTAGAGGATTATCTCGCAAGATTACTGGATTGGTATACGTGAGACCTTGCTACTACTGTATGCCAAAAATATTTTCGAAATTTCAATAAATAAATATACCATACCCAATTGAACATGACCCTTCAATAGTAGAAAAAATGGGTTTATCAATTATAACTTGGCAACGCCGCAACCAAATTCAATTTTTTTTACAGCGATGTAGAGCTGAACTTGAGCGGAATGAATTTCGAATGAACAATACTGGGTGTTCCATTTGAAAAAACTCGTCTTCGAGTTGCCCCGCTTTTATGAAACACCCAGTATCGTTAGAAATATTTTGGAAATGAGCAACTTTAGTAACTGAAGAAGTTTTTTCCCCAAAGTTTTTCTCTATAGGTAATGGCTTTCGAGATATCGAAGAATTACGCACTAAATGGACACACTGTATACATATTTTTTTATCCAAAGGAGAATGCAAATTCTCAGATGATTTTGTTCTCAAATTCTTATTTTTTGTATTCAATTATCAACGTATTTCCTGAGATATATAAAAATGTGTTCAAATTCATGATTTATCTGAGAATATTCCTTTTCAATACTTTCACCCAACCAAGAGGGGTTCAAATATGAACGATGGAAACTTTTTATTTTTATAGACTCTAATCGCAGATTCGTGATAAGGTTTCGATGAACATCAATTTGCCATGAATCCAAAAACAAAAGGGTATAATGAAGTTATCAATTTATTTGGTTCTTCTTCCTGATGGAGGCTGAGATCATGTTTCCCTTAGAAGGCTCTGTATAATATCCCAGACAATGAAATTTCAGAACAACTCCACAAACTATACTAATCGGTGGTTAAATTTGAAGGGCCGATGTTGAATGTGAACCACACCTAAGCGTCAAGTTGTTTTCTGCATTTAATTTGACATTTCTCCATTTCAGACTAACTCAATTTAAACCATGGAAAGATACACAATCGTGCAACGCGTTAAAGTTATTCAGGCTCATCATGAAAATGGGCGTTCAAATCAAAATGCATATCGTGCACTTCGTGATTTTTTCGGACAATTTAATCGTCCAAATGTGCGTACAATCGGAAAAATCGTGCAAAAATTTGAGCAAACCGGATATGTAGGAGATGTGAAAACACCAGTGCATGCTCGTACAGCTCGTACTGCAGAAAATATTGCTGCTGTTCGCGATAGTGTGGCTGAAGAGCCGTCCACCTCAACTCGTCGAGTCGTCGTCGTGTCCAACAATTGCACCTCTCACGCTCGTCGTTGATGAACATTATGCATAGGTAAAGACTTGCATTTACACGCTTACAAGGTGCAATTGACTCAAGAACTGAAGCCTCTTGAGTGATGAGGCACATTTTCACCTCAGTGGATTCGTAAATAAGCAGAATTGCCGCATTTGGGCGAATGATAATCCAAGAGTGATTTTCGAAAAACCAATGCACCCACAAAGAGTGAGGGTTTGGTGCGGTTTATGGGCTGGAGGCATCATCGGGTCGGGTTTCCAAAATGAGGCCGGTCAGGCAGTTACTGTGAATGGTGTTCGCTATCGTGCGATGATAACGAACTTTTTATTGCCTGAATTGGAAGATAGGGATGTGGACGAAATATGGTTTCAACAGGACGGTGCCACTTGCCACACAGCTAACGACACATTGGCTCTTTTGCGTCACAAATTCAATGGCCGTGTTATTATCTCACGTGATGGCGATGTGAATTGGCCGCCAAGATCATGCGATTTGACACCGTCCCTAATAACACACGTTATCCAGACGACATCCATTTTATATCCATTTGCCGTCCAAGACATCCATGGACGCCAAATGGAACTATCGTATGATGTACATTGTTGTATATCCAGCTGATGATCTAGTATGTACTCCATCTGGAAGCCTATCTATGTCCATGGATGCACATCGAATAGCCACTTGGATGTCCATACCGGATACTTGGCAGTACATATTGGACATCCATAAGTGTATTGTCGGGATGTCCATTGTAGCGAGAAATTTTGAGAAGAGTGAAATGAGAAGAAGAAGATCTGTATTCATCTGTCAGAATTCGAAACATAATATAGGTTATATGTTTATTTCATTCATCCATTTTGGTGGACTTTCATGATATTTTATAGTTGAATTATGCCCCAGTTTCCTGCTTTAAACGGCCGTCATACAAGTAAGTTCTTATTATTTCTGTGTCTATTCAGGTGTTCCTAATTGCGAATTGTTACGATAACATAACATATTTCTTGGATAGGTAGGTAAAACACCCTTCACCAGAATGAACAGAAGGAAAAGGATTTGAAACAGGTTTCTTCCGACGTATCTACTATAAAGTAGAAAAAAATTCATCGGATGTTGTCAAACTCTTGAATGATACGACAACAGATGTGTGGGCAAGAATCACTGACAATTTCGCAGTTTGAGGAATTTTCATCTTGGGGCCAATTATCTTGCTCATCGACCTAAATAACTGACGATAAAAATTTATGGAACACCTTTTTCACAACATGTGGCTCTTGCATGATGAGGCTCCACCACATTTCACTCTGAATGTCCATTGCTGTTTCATTCAACAGTTTTCAGATAATAAGTAGATGAAACGGCAGAGGAAATATACTATAGTTTATGGGGAGCAGTACCTATAAATTTTAAGGTGTACTTCAGACCAGTAAATAATGAACAGGAATTATGGAGACAGATTCAGAATGCATTGAATATTTTCAAAAACAATGCAGAAACAATGCAAAATATGCATTTCAGTTTTTGTGCTGCCAGTGCATTGGACCACTTCTTTTCCAATTTATCATCCTAAGTAGGTACTATCTATTTTTTTATCATATCATATACTTTACGTTTCACCCATGAACAATGTTTGAGATAAAAGAAAATAACATAACCTGTCTTTTGAATACGTATAGGTTGGTATATATGACCAATATATGGACACCATATGGATGTCCATAATGGACACCAAATGGATGTCCATAATGAACACCAAATGGATGTCCAGGGTGTCCGGGTGAGGATATCCATTGGATGTCCAATGGATGAAGGTGTGTTATTAGGGGTTGGACTTCTTTCTATGGGGTTATTTGAAAGACAAGGTGTACGTCGATAAGCCAGCAACAATTGAAAAGCTCAAGGATGCGATAATTCGGCACATTAACGGCATAAAATCTCAATTATGCCTCAGCGTCATCGGAAATTTGGACCATCGGATGGAGGTGTGCCGCTGAAGTCGCGGCGGCCATTTGGCCGATATTTTGTTCCATACATTATTGAACCATACCAATATATCATAATAAAAAGAAATGACAATAATTTCGTGAATAATTTGTGTTTTATTCAAAATCAACATCGGCACTTCAAATTTAACCACCCTTTATAACTTCGCCTTCCTTGCGCATTGATGAAATCGATAGCAAGATAAATACTAATAAAGTCAGTTTCACACCAAGTCGAGCCGAACCTCTGTATTGACATATGCATAAAGTTCAACTCCATCACGGGGAGGCGGATATTTTATGAATAGCTGCGTTTTATCGACACATATTTACTGAAACGACTAGGGTCAATGAGACACCAAACACAAAATTCAAATCGCACGGCGTCATTTGCATTTGGCAATCGAGTGATAAAACGCACCTAATGAATCCTTCGCTCCGAATGGGGTTGCGAGTTCCAAATTCGCGATTTGTAGGATTGTAGGGTTATATTATGTAGTCGGCTGGAAAATTCATCGGAATTTTCAAGATTAGAACAGAAGCTGGTTGTGAAGACCAAGATTTCTGCTTATTGGATTGAGATGAAACGGGTCTTTGTCTTTCTGGTGAACCAGACAACGGATCACTGGACCATATTCGGACATTCACTCCTTTTTTTTTATGTATGATAAATTGATATCCATCATACAGGACGTGGAAAGAAATTCTGAATTGAGGCAACATCTGCGATTGAGGTCTACAAAAATAACAAGTTTCCATCGTTCAAGTTTGAACCCCTTGATTGGGGGGATGTATTTTTTTTTATTCACAGAGATATGATCGCATCAACCCATACGGTTATTAGTGATATAAAGATTACATCGAGATATTTCAAAAATGTGTAACAAGGAGATCAAATTTTGGTGAATCTATCGGGTGGTCACAAAAAAACCGGAAGTTTTTATTTTCCTCGTGGTTTCATCATTTCTCAACCGAATTCGAATTTCTTGGCGTCGTTTCATAGCTAAAGGGCTATAGTATACAGTGGAATATTTGAAAATTTCATGATAAACAAAAACAAAATGGCGGATTCTACCAAAATATTGTCATTTACAAAAACCGCTGGAGAAAAATAAAATCAGATTTTTTCAAACTGTACCGATGTCATCTTGGGCTATTCATTTCTGAAGGGAATGAGTACTCGAACATCGAAATCGAACAAATAGTTCAGTAGATACACTCATTTCTTTGCAATTTGTTATGGAGTGAATGTGCTAATCTCGTATAAACGATTATTATTATTTTGCTTCAGGCTTCATGAAAATTCAATTGAATTTGGATTTCTTAGAGTTATTTCAGGAATAAAGAACTGTAGTACACGATGGAACGTTTGAAAATTCAATAATTGAAAGAAACAAAATGGTGGCGTATCCAGAATTTTTGTGATTTTCAAAAATCTCTGGCGAATAAAAAAATTTTTATTCTTTCAATCAGGACCGATACAATTCAAGATCATTGATTTCTTAAAAGAATGAGCACTCGAACATCTGAATCCAAGAATTAGTCCAGGAGAAACACGTTCTTTTTGGCAAAGTGTTATGGAGTGAATGTGCCAATCTCGTGATAAGAATTACTTTTAGTTTGCTTCTGGCTTTATCAGAATTCAATCGAATTTGGATTTCTTAATGCCATTCCAAAGCTGAATAGCTGTAGTGCACAGTGGAACATCTGAAAATTTCATAATGGAAAAAAAAAACGAAATGGTGGAGTAACTCTAACTTTCGTGGTTCACAAAAACCGCTAGCGAATAGAATAATGTTGATATTGACATCGAGATGTAAGTCCATGAAGATTGCGTGAAACCCTGAAAATATATAAAACTTTATACTAGTTGTAGACAAAACATAACGAATTTTGAAATGACCTGAATGTGTCTCCCTTTTGCTTCAACTACGGAACTGAGCCAGCTGCTGTATCGACCGGGCTATTCCTAACTGAAGCATTGCATTTTCCACGCAATAATCAATTATTTGCTTCAAATCTCCCAAGTTCTCGAAGTTTCTTTCATTTGTAAATACCCGTTCCTGTAAGGTACCCCATCAGACATTAAAATCAACAGAGTTCAAGTCCGGGTTATTTGGAGGCCACATTGTTGATTCGATTAGATAAGGAACTCTGTTATTGAGATAATCAATAGTTGCGCGCGCCGTATGCACATGAGTACCACCCTATTTTAAATAATCAATTATGTTATGTTGTTGTTGCTGTTAGTATGTTATTATCAGATGGAAATATATTTCTAGAAGTTCGTTTTTCGGCACATTCACTCCATAACATTACAAAAAAGTGCGTACAAGTTTTGTACTATTTATTTAATCCAGATGTTCAAGTTCTCATTCTCTTTTGATATTAATGAACTCCGGTTCTGAATTGAAAAATAAACATTTTTCTATTCGCTAGCGGTTTTTGAAAATCACTCAAATTTGGGATACTCCATTTTTTTGCAATTATGGAATTTTCAGATGTTCCACTGTGTACTCATTAATCCAAACTCGAATGAATTCTGATAAAGCCAGGAGCAAACTGAAAGAAATTCTTATCACGGGATTGGCACATTCACTCCATAACACTTTGCCAAAAAGAACGTTTGTGAAGTTTTTACATTTGAAAAAGAACGTGTTTCTCCTGGACTAATTGTTCGATTCAGATGTTCGAGTGCTCATTCTTTTGAAAAATCAATGATCTTAATTGTATCGGTCCTGATTGGAAGAATAAACATTTTTGTAATCGCCAGAGATTATTGAAAATCACAAAAATTCTGGATTGTCCACCATTTTGTTTAAGAAATGACTGTATCTACTGGACTATTTGTTCGATTTCGATGTTCGAGTGCTCATTCTCTTCAGAAATGAATAGCCTTGAATGACATCGGTACAGGTTGGAAAAAATCTGATTTTCTTATTCTCCAGCGGGTTTATAAATGACAATACTTTGGTAGAATCCGCCATTTTGTTTTTGTTCATTAGAACATTTTCAAATATTTCACTGTATACTATAGCGCTTCAGCTATGAAACGACGCCAAGAAATTCGAATTCCGTTGAGAAAAGATGGTATAAATTTCATATCTTTTTCGAAATCACTTTGAAAAACTGTCATGAGAATGTGAAATTCCTATTTGAATATTTTAATAAATAGAGAAGTTACGGAGGAGACATTAAAATGATCAAAATCTGTTTCTTGCGTATAAAACAAAAACGAATAGATTTTATCAAAATATTTCTCCACATTATAGTTAGCCTTGACAAACTCCACATTTGGTGTCATTTAACCGACCTCGTATCTCTCACCGTTATAAAGATACCCATGGTGAGCATGGTAAGTGGGTCACACTGTATAGGTGTGAGATCAGGGGACCGGGTTGGCCATACCATAAGAGGGCCATAGATATCCTATCATTATGAACAGACGAACCGTTTAATTGGAACATTAAATTACCTCTCGAATTTAGTTGCACTTCTTCCAGAGCATCGGAAAATCCATTTTCCAGGGAATGAGGAAATGATTGAGATTATTTGCGAAAAAATAAGGGCCTATTATTTCTTAACAGATATAAATATAGAGTCAGCAAAAAGTATTGAGTACCTTGGAGTTCAAATTGACTGTCATCTTAAATGGAATCTACACATAGAACATGATGTCGTGAACAAACTCAGGTCACTAATACATTGCTTCAAAAAGCTAAGAAACATACTATATGATAACACTTTACTTATATCAGATTATAATAGTTTGATTCAATCTATAATGAGATATTGAGATATTGTATATTGATCTGGGGTGGAGCAAATGGAACAAGCATCAAACCACTTATATAATATATATATAGTTCAGAAAAGGATCCTAAAAATATTCTTATGGGAGGACTATTATTATTCAACGTCAAAATTATAAACTGAATTAATATACTGAATATAAGACAAATATATAAGCAGAACAATTTGACAAAAGGACATGTTGTGTAAATGTTGAGTTGTGTTGAAGAACATTTTCAATGCGGTGAATTTCGTTATTGATAATGTGTTGGTTAGATGATTTGGTTAGATCATGAAGTGATTTGATTATTTCTTTTTTGATATTTTTTTGATGATTTGATTGAATATTGAAGTATCTGTCAGTATGGGTGTTCTTTACGATATACACTTGTTACGAAAACATTGTTTTGATTTTTTAATAAGGATATCTCAAAACGGTAATTGATTGTTAGATTCAATTTCCAAAGTTGTATATTATCAGCTTAAAGTTAGTGGATA
The DNA here is from genome assembly GCA_918026855.4 of Phaedon cochleariae. Classification (NCBI taxonomy): domain Eukaryota; kingdom Metazoa; phylum Arthropoda; class Insecta; order Coleoptera; family Chrysomelidae; genus Phaedon; species Phaedon cochleariae. The sequence goes on from OU896720.1 coordinate 3,862,520, forward strand.
ATATTTACATTTTCTTCTCTCGTTTTCTCTCGTTCCTCTCGCATCTCTCGTTTCTCTCGCATCTCTCGTCACAGAATACCAACTCTCGTGGTGTTTTCTCTCGTTTCGTCTCTCGTCGACTTTCCTCTCTCTCTTTCTCTCTCGTCTCGTCGGGACGAGACATGGACAAGACGAGAAACAACAATCAACATCGGTATCACTAGCCAGTTAACACAGATTTATCCCAGAGATTTAAGAGGGCAACTTCTTCATGCCACAGATCACTTCCGTGACTCGAATTTAGAAATCTGAAATCTGAAATCTGAAATCTGAAATCTGAAATCTGAAATCTGAAACCTGAAATCTGAAATCTGAAATCTGAAATCTGAAATTACAATAACTGCTATCCTGGACCCTTTTCGTCATTTCATTATTCACATTATGATGCCAAATTAAACTCACAGTACGTATTAAGCGACTCTCCATTCATTCATCAGAATTGATCAATTCAGTTTGTTACATGAATAGACAAGGGTTTCTGTGAGTCTCTTGGTTGTTGGGGAGCATCACAAATTCACCTAAATTTTAAGTCTCTAATCCAATCGAATGTGATGAATATTGCGAATGTGTTGTGAACACACGACATGTTTCGCTAACACAGTATAGCTTCGTCAGGTGATTATACTGGTACGATGAACTGAACCTTTACCTTGGCTTGCTTATATATCCTACTTTTCCAACCTCAAGGATTCTTTACCTGTGGAAAGGTTCGATAAACCTCCATTTTCGGAAATTGGGCACGACATCTACATTGAAATACGGTGTACCGGATTAACCTGAAAGGGTCGATAGCAAATACATGTAATTACCTACTAAAACAAATTCAACAGTGGTGAACTATTGAGGTCTATAGTCAACTAGACTAAATGATCAATCATTAAGTGAAATGTCAGAATTTTCTTGTTCGTTGATTTTCAATGATTCGAAATGATTGATATTTTTTTTCTAAAGAGAACAAATTCAACATACTCCAACCATATATTGATGATGATTTCGAAATTCTACACGTTCAAAATTAAGGAATGAAACTCAATCATTTTGAATCATAAGAAATCAACAAACTCAAAGATTCTGACATTTCACTTAACGATCATAATCAGACCTCAATAGTTCACTACTGTTGAATTTGTTTTCTTAGTAGATAATTATATGTATTTGCTATCAACCCTTTCAAGTTAATCCGGTCCCAAGTAGCACACATATATTGGGACAATATCGGTGCAATATTACGAAAACATCGGCAAAATATTGTGAAAGTAATATTGGCGAGAAAAAAAAAATGTGAACATTCGGCGATATTGGTGCAATATCAGTTTCCAAATGTGGGTAGAATATTCTCATATCAATATTGGTTGAATATTCGTTATATCGGACACAAAATGTAATATCAATAATGGCGAGAAATTAATGGTGAACATTCGGCAATATTGGTGTAATATATGGAGATATCGGTGAATCATTGAAAATCATCATGAAGGTATGTTGTCTCAGAAATATTGGTGAAATATTCTCATACCAATATTGCTGGAATATTCGTGAAGTTATATTGGTCACGAAATGTGTTATCAATATTGCTGATAAATGGACAGTGAACATTTGACAATACTGTGCGATATTGGTTGGAAATGTTGGTACATTATCGAAAATCATTATGTAGCTATGTTGTCTTCAAAATATTGGTGGAATATTTTCATACCAATATTTGCTAGTTATTCGCATCAGGAATAATCACAAAGGTCAGCCCAGCCGGAGTACAATGGGAGGGCCTTGCCCTGGGGAAGCCGCCTTGTTGATCACGGTTAACCCCTACTCCAGGTTATAATACTTTACAATCGTCTAGAGCCAATATTTATATTCTCTCGTCTGATCGGCAATGGGAGTACGTAACCAATCATTTATAGCGCCATCTATCGACATCGGTTTGGGAGTGCGTAATATGGAATGAATATCGGAATTTGGATATCGATATGTATTCTCAAAACAATATGTGAACAATATTGCTTACATGATATAGTGAATCACATATGAGCCAATATAAGATGATATTATTTTCTGAATATGGCTAGAAAACTATTCACCCGATATGCAATTGAACTTGAAAATACAATATTGTTTTTCTCTTCTATGTCCGATATAAGATATATCGAATTGCCGTTATTGATATTCATATTTGAATGATTGAAAACCCCTTCAGAATCGACATGGGGAGAATGTTCAAATTGCGATATTGGTTATGATTGTTGGAAACAATATATATACGATATTTTCCGCATGATATCAATGAATATAGGTAAACTCGATGTTCCAAATATTGTTGAAACAATATTCATCCAATTTGCCGTCGAATCCGATTACACAATATTGTATATCCGCTTCAGAATCGACATGGGGAGAATGTTTGAATTGCGATATTGGTTATAGTTGTTGGAAACAATATGTGTGCGATATCTTCCGCATCACATAGTTGAAATGATATCAGTCAATATAGGTAAATTCTATGTTCCAAATATTGTTGAAACAATATTCTACCAATATGTCGTCGAACTCGAACATACAATATTTCATAACCGCTTCAGAATTGACATGGGGAGAATTTTCAAATTGCTGTATTGGTTATAATTGTTGGAAACAATATGTATACGATATCTTCCGCATGATATGGATAGAATGATATCAATCAAGATAGGTGAATATAATATTTCGAATATTGTTGAAACAATATTCAACCAATATGCCGTCGATCTCAAATATACAATATTGCACAACCGCTTCAGAATCAACATGGGGAGAATGTTCAAATTGCAATATTGGTTGTAAATGTCGGGAACAATATGTATACGATGTTGTTGTATCGACATTCGTAAAACAATATTATATAACATTCATAGATATGTTTCTCAACACATTGTTAACGAATTTTACAACCAATATTGCTCCAATATTGTAGCTGACAATCCATATTCAGCTCAGGTTGAACCAATATTCCACCAATATTATCATTCCAATATTGTTTGTCCAATATACTTTCATATTGGACCTATATTATTTTTCACATGTACGATATATCTATATCGGCCCAATATGAAATCGGGTTCCAGCCAATATGATGTGCTACCTGGGGTAGACCGTATTTTAATGTAGATATTGTGCCTAATTTCCGAAAATGGAGGTTTATCGAACCTATCCACAGGTAAATAATCCTCCAGGTTGGAAAAGTAGGATATATAAGCAAGCCAAGGTTGGTTTAGTTCATCGTACCAGTTTATCACCTGACGAAGCTACTGTGTTAGCGAAACATGTCGTTTGATGATAAATTTGTGGAAATCTTATTGTTTGTGGAGTTTTTACAAATATCAATGATGTTTTCTTGTAATTTTGTAAGGGATGATTGTGTTTCCGGGGTGTTCCTTTCACATCTGAATTCAAGAGAGTTTTCACCTTCTCCTGGACACTCTGTGTATCATCAGATACTTTGTATTCAAACATAGTACTCCACGCGACATTAGTCGGATATATGGACAGCTTGATTAAAAAATAAAACATAAAATTTCCAATTATCCGAGAATAACTTGATAATCACTTTTCATTTGGAAGTCCGTTCTGTGCATAGCTGGATCCTATATACCGGAGGGGACGGAACACAGGGATATTTTTCTCGACCGTAAGGATAATTAAGGGCATTATTCAACATGCAAATATCGCGGAAGCGGCGACCAGTCACCGTGAAATATCCAGCAGTGTCAGAACTACTGGACTCTCTTTCCCCATGATGTTGAATGATTATTTGTCCTTTGACTTTGATTTATGAATATGATTTAGTGGAGAGCGGGAATTTATCAACTTTTTGTGTGATCGTCTATAGGGAAAAGATGGAGCAGAATATGGGCTTTCAGCATTTTAAAGCCTATTGATAAATCATTCTCACTTTTTGATTAATTACAGGCTCTTCCGGTTGGAGCATACTCTGGATAAAAACGTGGAATCTCAGTCAAAATGTACTGAATCAGTTCTCAATTATGGTCCGCGCACTTTTTGGTTGATCTATGAGCGTAAATCAAAATCGAGTCAATGCTATCAGTTGAGATTGGGATAAATTTCAGTTTTGAGTTTTTATTTGTGTCAGTTTTATTTCAATGCTGATCATCATGGGCGTCCACAGATGGGGGACATCAGGAGAATTCTGCACTTCCTACATTTTTCAATATATTAACACTTCGTTTCTTGAATTTTTCTAATTATTTTCATTGCTCACAAGAACAATGCTACCAGCTACCAGAATTGATGTACACTCGTCTTCAGCGAACATGTCGCGGTTGGACGATCTTATTGCAGCGGTGATCAAGGGAGCTGACACCGTCCATGTGTGACATTTTTTCTCATGTTCTGTTTTTTTTATCGCTTGATGCGCACGAAAGGGAATCCCTATAATGTTCAAAGAACATCGTGCGTTCCTAGGGAGGATAGGGATAGGAGGTAGGTATTGGATTTTTTTTTGAACTTCTGGAGATTCTATGTTGTTGGGAATACTTCCACAGGCAATGAATTCCAGAGCCTAGCCGTTCTATGGATGAAGGAGTTTTGATAAAGTGCTGTTCGACATCTTTCGAGGTTGACAACGAAAAGATGTGCTGATGTAATGTTCAGAGAACATCGTGAGAACCAAGGGAAGTAAGGTAGGAATTGGTGTTCTTCTTGAATTTCTGGAGGTTATATGCCTCGGAGAGCCTGTTCTGCAGATCCAAAGGTTTTTGGAAAAAAACGAATATCCGCTATTTCATCTTCATTTTTTCCCGAACAGTTTATAACGAATTATCATTCTCGTTACATATTGAGGCAACAATATGCATCATCAATTAAATCTCTGGGCTATCTTATCCGAAATTGTGAAGAGTTTAGTTCCTAAGAGGCGCTCCGCAGTATTTATCTATCTATATTGTTAGGAGTAAACTAGGATACTGTAGTATTGTATGGAATCCATGCTACTCCGAGTATGTCACAGACATAGGGAAATTCTAAAATTTGCCTACTTCAAGAAGCATGGATTCTATCCGAACAGAGGATATGATTATGAATCACTCCTCAGAGAATTCAATTTCATTTCGTTGAAAGAACATCGAAAAATTATAGACCTCATTTCCATATACAAATTGACTCGTTTGTCTTGCTATCATCACCCAATTTCAATCTACCTCGTATAACCTCACGATCTTATATCACTTTCCATATAGATGTATGAAATTCATATCACCCTTTTCATTGTCCTCTCATATCGATCTGTAGAACAAGCTTCAGTTGAATATTAAAAAATGTAAAGTTATGACATTCACTCGAAAAGTTGTTCCAGTCACCTTTAACTTGATGACAATATTCTAGTGCGAGTCACTGAATCGAAAGACTTGGGAGTCATATTTGATCAAAGACTTACGTTTTCAAATCACATTGGTCATATAATTTCAGCTTCAATGAAAAGTTTTGGTTTTCTGATACAAAACTGTGAAGACTTCAAATCATTTGATTCTCTAAGAAGCATAATATATCTAACGTTAGTCAGAAGTAAGCTTGATTATTGTAGTGTTGTTTGGAATCCGTCTTATGATAAATATATTTCAGCTATTGGGAATGTTCAGAGGAAATTTTTGAAATTTGCATTTGATAAAAGGAATGGTAATTATCCTGTTGGAGGCTATAACTATGACCTACTCCTTAGTGAGTTCAATTTGATATCACTTGAAAAATATCGTGAAATAAGAGACTTATGCTTCATTCACAAAATTATACACAATCAAATAGATTCCTCTACTATCCTATCACAAATGATGTTCAATGTTCCTCGAGCTTCTTCACGTGCTTGTAATACATTTTACTTACCTGTACCTAACACAATACACAATTTCCACTCGCCTATAACAATAATGTCTAGAAGTGTAAACAATATCTCTACTGTTGATATTTTATCATTTGCACAGTTCAAACGTGTTATTCTTAACTCAGTTCCTAACTGATATTTTGTATCACTTTTTTCTAATCACTTCTAATCACTCAGTTTGTAATTATGTACACCTGTAATTGGGCTCTAGGGCCTGCTGGATGTAAAATAATGAATAAATGAATAAATAAATAAATAATAATCTCAGTGGTGTTGACAGAATCTTTCACAATTCAAAAAAAACTAAATCAACATCATTGGGTATAATTAATTTTGTACAATGCTTATCCATTTGTTGTCAATTATTTTCGTTTTCAGTAGTGTATTCAGTATTATAGTTGTTATATCATCACCTGTAACTGGGTGTAATAAATGAACTCAAGCTGTCCCATATTTGAAACGTTCGCTTCTTTACCTCTCTCAGCAGATTGACGATCTGTGATTTATTCAAAATATTAAACACGTTGCCATGGCAACACACCTTCAGTTCGAGTCCTGTCCGGCCTGTCAATTTCAGGAACTGTCAACTGTCATTTTCCAATTTTGTTGCAATCAGAGTTATTCCAACAATTTTTTTTATTATTCCAGATTTTTCGGTATTTTCTCTGCTTGTTATCATGAAATTGTATGCGAAATGTAGACGAATGTGAAATAGAAGAGAATGTACTTGCATAATTCCAAGAACTCTAGGTAAAAATTGAGCTCTCATCTTTGTGAGAAATTCTTTCTTCAGTATGCTGAAAATAATGCAATCAGAATATGGGTACAAACCTGAGAAATCGGAAACTTTGAGACCTCATCGAATCGAATAGATTTCATCTTTCTTCCATATTCTACGTCAGATGAAAACTTCTTATTCACGAAGGATAGTATAAGGAAGTCATTTATGTATCCTAACCTAACCTTGCCACATCTACAATCAATATCACTTATATGTGTCTCCTTGGTTGCATGCAGTTGCATATTATATGTTTATGATCTTCTCGAAGAGAGGAGTTATGAGTTCGTAGAGAAAGTATAGCATGTATTGCGTTTATAAACTCTTCAGACACTCGTTTATTAACACATGATCCACTCTGCTGCGCTCTTGCTCAAAATACTCGTTACTAAAAGGACGTTCATTACACATGTTACATGATATTCTATCATAGCTGGCTGACAACATGCACGGCTGGCCTCTTTGAGGTTAGTTGGAAGTTGAATATTTCTATGACTTTGGTCTATTTTTATGAGCCGAATCTCAAATGTCATCACCACAGTTTATCAACACGTTAATTGACTGCAATTGGTAAGGAAGATCAATGTTGATTGTTCGAAGAAACAACTGCCGCAGCCAAGTGACAATCCCAAAAAGTTTGTAAATCATAATACAAATTGAGTTGAGCCCTTGTACTCCTCTTATACTTTTATTCCGCGAACAAATTCTATTGAATCGTGAACATGCAAGCTTTAAGCTGCTCCATTCATCTCATCTAATAACATTAACAACCAATTTATAACATGATATCAAAGTCCTAGTTGTCGAAATTCCAGACGACGCCTGCAGGCGAGAGCTTTCACTCGATTCGACTCGCAGATCTCCAAACCAGGGAAAAGCAAATGGCAAACAATCATTCGAATTATCCATTCTATCTTTGATTCGGGAATGCATTGATGAGACAATCGTAAGATGCCCTCAGCTTCCATTACCTTGATGACAAAGCCATCTTAATCCGAGATACGCTCCGTGAACAGCCTCGGGCTAAAAGCTCTAATTGTTATCATTTACCGCGCGTCGGTTGTCTTCGCAGCCCTTAACGTAAGGGTAAGGGGATGGCTTGCATAGGGTATGAGATCGAACGGAGATATCCCGTGGATATGTTCATCCGTCCAAGACAGAGATATTTGTAAGAGTTATATCCCAGTAAACACACTCACGTCTAAATAACGTAGTAAAATTACCACAACGGTGGGTTGAAATAACGTTTGATGGAATCTTCTGATCACGTTGAATCAACGCGAAAATGTCGCTGACATCAAGATTCAAGATTCAAGATTTTTTTATTTTCACAAAAGAATACAGTAGTTAATCATTAACACCATTTCCAAAGATCTAAATTACCTATATACAAGACTTTTGTAGTTGAAATGGAGAGCTATATGATATTAAAATGACTCACTGGAGTAGACTCACGCTAGGCATTGTAGCCTATTTTGTGATGTCTAAATCAGCAAGGCATTTGTACAAGTGTATGTCTCATGTAATGGTATTCGAATGGCATGTGCAGTAAATCGATAGAGAAAGAGAGAAAAAAAATCTGATTAGGATACAAAAGAGATTGGATAAATTGAAACACTTGGAACATACACGTTATTTTTAACCAGTACAAACATGTATTTTCAACTACTGATTTCAACGTTAATATTCGTTTGAAACCGGTGGAAAGTGCCCGGTTCTCAACGAAATTTTTCATGGGAAATAAACGTGACATATCAACGTTTAAACAAGTTGATAAAACAATATATTCCAACGTTCACTTCGGATCAATTCTCAATCGTCGAATTTTCGGTTTTTCGAACGTTTCTTCCTTTTTCCTTCCTTTCCTCAGCTGTTCCACTTTCTTCTTAGTTAGGTGTCCATCTTAACGAATCCCTATTTGAATATGCTCGACTACTCGTATTTGTACCTAAACTCTTGATATGATCGTCGGCTAGATGTAAACGGATTGAATACACGTTGTCTAATGACGATTAACTAACGTTGTTGAAAAACATATATTTCACGTTCCTTCTTTTTTTTTCTTTCAACTGTTATCAAATACTCCCAATGAAACGTTTGATTAACGTTCATTTCAACAGTTCAATAAACGTTTCGATTAAACGTTAGTTCACCGTGAGAACCCTGCCAAATCAATGAAAAGTAGTTTACCATGTGAAATACACGTTTTAAAATGACGGTACGGGTCTTATACTCATGATTTTGAAAAAAGTGAAGGGAAAATGGAAAATCCGACTTAAAGATTTTCATCATTGTCAAACTTTTGGTTTCTCGGGAGGTGAACTCATTCTTGTTAATGTCAATAGGACACCTTGTTTTTGAGTTTTGCCAAGATTTAACCGACACTGGATTACCGACACAGTTTACGAGATCCCAATGATGAGGCTCTAATTCCAGCCACCCTGTACATAATTGGTTATTTTCAATATCGAGAAAAACGCTCTGTCATTCAGTATCTCAAACGTAGGATCATTCGTTTCAAAGTCGATGGATATCCAGTGATTGAATCAGTATTTCCTGATTTAAATTAAATACTGAAATTAACGTCTGTTAATCGTTTGAAGAATTCGAATATCAATGAATGATCTTTTTCACAGAATAATAGACGTTTTTTACACGATCAAATGACGTATCAAGTAACTCAAAAGTTGTGAATATAAGAATCTGAAACGTTGAAGTAAACAAGAACTTGTTGTTTGAATCTATTAGTTTTCCAACGTTATAAACAGGTTATTTCTAGCAATTATTCCACCGTACATTATAAATGTGTCGTTTCATTGAGATAGAATGACGTGTTGTTGCTTGAAAGTATCAACGTTTTATTTCAACGTTTGATAGTGGTTGCAGATGAACAGAAAGTAATGAATTGTTGGGAATAAACCGTCTAAACAACGTGATTATATCCTGGTCATCTTCAACCAAATTTCAATGTTGAAGTTTTCAACCACTAACGTTATTTCCACGATTCCAACCGATATTCAACGTTGCATCAACGAGTTTGTGTTTACTGGGATACAGAGCTCAGAACTGAATTCAGTATCAGCCAGTGAAATTGGTGGTGTTAGGATATTATAGTTATTTCCAAATTGATCGACATTGACCTTATCAAACATGTGAAAAGCTCAAATCATTAATGATTGATGATAGACAATATGGCTTTCGCCATCGTACATCAACTGGAGATTCGGGAATGTGAAGGTAATCATTTATTTCCAATTGGTTAGTTGAGAGGAAAAAAAAAGTGAACCATATAATTTTTTCTCATGTTCTGGTTCCCACGAAAACGGATATACTGTAATATTCAGAAAACATCGTGAGAACCAAGGGAAATAAGGTAGGAATTGGTGTTTTTTTTGATTTCTGGAGGTTATATGCCTCGGGGACCACCTCCATTGGCAGAGTGTTCCAGAGCCTTGCTGTTCGTTGGATGAACGAGTCTTTGGAGATGTTCTGCAAGTCTCCAAAGTGACCACGTTGGGATGCGAAGCCTCAACTCGACGGGTCAATCTCGCGGGGACTGCCAAGGAAGGAACAATTGTTGATATTTCAGAAGAGCTTCGTCCATGAAAATATGTATAAAATAGAGCCAGATCGCCAACTTTTCTACGGTGTTCCAGAGAAGTAAGTGAGTTTGTGAGCGATGCATCACCTACGGAACGAATTGCCCTTCTTTGGGCAGAATCCAACAGTTTCAGGGTATGTTTGGGTGCTGCACTCCAAATATGGGAACAGTATTCCAGGACAGATCGGATCTGTGCCTCATAGATCATAAGCTGCTGACTGAAAGTGAAATAGCACCTGGCCCCAAGATAGTTTATTGCTGATAGTGAAACCAAGCATCGAAATGGATTTCTTCAAAGATATGGTTACTCTTCACGAGCTCATGTTGGGCACAGTGAGATCGGCTTTTCTAGAGAAAAGGCATGCTTGTGTTTTGTTTGCATTGAAAGCTACCAAGTTATTGGATCCTCATTCGAGAATTGTTGCCAAGTCCAATTGCTAAATGATAGTTATAATAAGTGGTGATCCTAAACATGGGAATGAGATAGGTGTTTCGAATGTCAGAATCAGTTACCGAAAGAGAAATTCAGTGAAATTATTTCTGAACCGATATATATTTCTCTGTGTGATTGAATCAGGAATGCCATTATACATTGCATGTAATATCTGGCACGTGGAACATCTTCGAAAAATCTTCAAACGAAATATTGGGGGAGTATGTCGACCTTTGTGCCTTATACTAAGATTATGCACGTCAGTTCTGAAAGAATTATTTTCAGGCAGGTAGGGAGGTATCTTTTCCCAAAATTATTATGTGAAATAGAGTGGCAGCATGTTGTTTTCTCCTTTTTTCCATGCCTAACCATCCGATAGCTTTCAATTTGTGAGATACTCTCTTTCTCTTCCGGATACCAAAAATAAATCGCAGGCACGAGTTCTGAACCTTTTGGATTTTTTGTTCAAACTGCTTCACATGATGTTGTCCTCACTTTAGTGTACTTGTTGCCATGAATTGCTTTAAGTGAATGCTTTTCAAATCCCAAGTCCTGTCGTCGCCAACCTCGAAATATGTCGAACAACACTCTGCCAAAACTCGTTTGTCTATAAAACGGCGAAGCTTTGAAAATATTTGCCAAAGATGTGTCGAGAACGAATGATCTCCAGAAGTTCAGAAACATTTGAATACCTATCCTTCCCCATAGGTACATGACATAATAGGGATTTGTTTTCTTGCGCTTCAAAAGATGAAATAATACCAGAATATCAAAAAGTGGTATCTTGATTTGAATTCATATTTTTCACACTTCTGAACAGTCGGAAGGAATTTCATCAATAGTTCAATATCATCACTCTCCGAAGCCGACGGCACATATTAGCAACAAGATCGCAAAAATGCAAACAATTTTGCAGAGATTTCCGCAGCAAACCCAACCTTAGATTCTCAGGGAAGATTACTTTCAGATTTTCCAAGTCGAATGCCTGATATCGTCTTCTCAAAAATGTGCACCTATTCCATGCCAGTTATTTGCCATCTTGTACAGGTCGGGTATTTTACCATCTTGCTGAGGAATAGCAACCAATCCCCAGGAAAGAGCCAACATTTTTGCGCATTTATTCACTAGAAATTCCACTCTGGATTCAAAGGAAAACAACCTCCAAACATAACGTCAGTTGACCGTCATATACCCGAGATCACCTCTCGCCAACGTACTATAAGGAAGATTTTATTGGGTCTCAACACCAACAAAGCTAGAGGCTTCGACGGAATCCCACCGATTGTTCTTAGGAAATGTGCTCCCATACTAACACCTGTTCTCTGCAAGTTGTTCAACTACTCTCACAAATTGGGGATATTTCCGTCTAACTGGGAAATTGCAAGAGTACAATCAGTTCCTTGAAAAGACAAAAAGACCCTACCTAACTAGCAACTACAGACCGATCGCACTGCTATCTATTATTTCAAAGATCATGGAGAAAGCTATCAACATCGAGCTCATGAAATACCTGGAACATTTAGGTATTATCAACGATAGGCAATATGGCTTCCGTCATCAGAGATCAGCTGGTGACCTGCTCGCTTACGTCTCACATATATCAATCAATCAATCAATCAATTTATTTAATTCAATTCAGATACATACATACATGTTCTTTTATATTGTTAATGTTACATATCGTAAATAAATAGTATCTTATTACATTAAATTGCGAAAAAAAAAAAATATTAATAACTAAATGAGTAAATAAGTGGTGGTGTTCAGTTCTTGGGAGACGCCTAAGCAGAGCTTGTGTTGCGTATTTTCCCAGATCTGGACACAACCATGAAGGTGAATAGAAAAAAAAATAAGATGAAGGAAACTATTCATTCATTTCAGTAAAAAATATTGATTGAGAATCAACAAAAATCAATGATCAACTCACAGGAGGATCGGACAAGACACTCAGGCAAAAGGGAGACAGCTTCAAATAAGATATTAATAAATTATTCGGACATGGTTCAGTAGATAGATTCAAGTGTTTGTATTAGGGAATCAAAGTTGTGATCGACGAAGGATCTGATTGTTTTCTTGCGTTTTTTAAAGCTTTTTATATTTCGTAGTTCAATGGGAACTTGATTGACAAGTTTTGGTCCAAAGAAAGTAACAAACCTTTGGGTATATACATTTTTACAAAAAGGAACACTAATTGTTCTCTCGGATCTGGCTCGGGTGTCATGTATGTGTCTTAGATATGTAAGAGGCGAGTTCATCGTCCATAGTATACAGTGATAGGTGTATAATTTTCTGATATTAAATAAGCTAGCCTCCTTGTATAAGCTCTCAGTTGGATGTCTTCTGTCTCTTTTCAGTACTATTTTAAGCAAGGTGTTTTGTATTACTTGAAGATTATGTGAGTTTGTTTTATTCAACCCACCCCAAACAATAATACAGTACCTTATAACTGATTCTGCTAATGCATCGTATGTCATTAGTAATAAATGTTTATTTACTTTGTCTCTGAGTTCGTAGAATTTGAAAATGAGTTTTCTAAGTCTTTTCACGAGAAAGTCTACATGTTTGTCCCAGCGTAAATGTTGGTCAAGCATCACACCCAGATATTTTATGGAATCCGTTTTTTTTATACGTGGACAGGAGCAAATTGAAGGATTTTGGCAGTTGGGGGTATGTATGAAAATGTTTTCCTCTAGTGGTTGGTCTCTTGTTGTTGGTGAGAAGGTCAAGAATTTGGTTTTATCGATGTTTAGACTCAGAAGACTAGAATTCAGCCAGGAAAATATAATGTTTAATCCGTTTTGTGCTTTCGCATAAGTAGAGTCCCATGTGTTATCATAGAAAACCAAGGCCGTGTCATCAGCAAACGAAATAATATCACCCTCAATGTTTTTCAAGTTGTAAATGCTGTTGATATATATTAGGAACAGAATTGGTCCCATGACAGTGCCCTGGGGAACACCCATGGCGACTGGCTGTGGCTGGCTATAGATATCATTAATTTTGACCCTTTGGGTTCGACCTTGTAAATAATCGGCTAATAATTCCAAAGACTTGCCTCTCACTCCCACATTTCCTAATCTCTGTAACAAGATATCGTGATTGACAGTGTCGAAGGCTTTGGCCAAGTCTAAAAACACTGCTAGACACTTTTTCTCTTCATTGGCGCTTTTCAGTATTTTATTCACTAAGTGAAACACGGCGTTTTCCGTTGACATATTTTCTCTGAATCCATATTGGCATGGTGATAAAATCTCATGTTTTTCCAGGAAATTTACAAGTCTACTTTTTAAGCATTTTTCAAAAAGTTTCGCAAAGTTATTTATTACCGATATGGGTCTGTAGTTTGTGGCGAGTTTTTTGTCTCCGGCTTTGAAAATAGGCGTTGTGGTGGCTTCTTTGAAATTATTTGGAATCGTGCCATTTACAAAACATTTGTTAAATATATGACATAGGGGATCAAGGAAGTATTGGTGACATTTTTTTATTAAATAAACAGACACTCCATCAGGACCAGCAGAAGTATTGTTTTTTAAACTAGAAATCAGATTCGTTAGTTCATTGCGTGTTACTGGATGGAGGAATAGGGACTCTTGAATATTGAATTTTTGTTCGGGAATGGGAGTAGTCTTTTTATTGATCTTATTTGCCATGTTCAGACCAATGTTGGAAAAAAAATTATTAAAATAGTTGGCTTTGCTGAGGTCATCTGCAATTTTGTCCCCATTTTCATCAATAATGTCATATTTGGTACTGTCCCTAGAGTGACTTTTTTTATTTGTTATTTCATTAATTTGTTGCCAAATTTTTTTTTTATTTTTATTCGCCTCTTTTATTTTATTCATATAGTATTCATTTTTGGTTTCTTTAAGGAGTGAGTTGAGATAGTTTCTGTATGTTTTATACTCTATTTTAGAATTTAGGGATTTAGTTTCATTAAACTTCTTCTTGAGTAGATCTCTGTGTCTGATAGAATAAAGTAGACCCTGTGTCATCCATGGTTTTAATTTTTCCTGATTTCTTTTACTTGCTTTTTTATTTATTTTGCTACATCTTACAATGGTTTCAGATATTTTATTTATAAATTTGTTGTAGGCTAACTTTGGATCCTCCGTTGTTGATACTGCTTCCCAGTTTTCTTTCGAAATAAGTTTTTCGAATTTGAAGTAGTTGATAAAGGTGTTATTTTCTTAATGATGCAATCTATTGAAAAATATAGTGGAACCTTAGCCGTGGCACTTGAAATCTCCGCAAGGCATTCGATCGAGTCTGGCACCAAAGACTTCTCGCCAAGCTTCCATCTTAAGGCTTGCCTCCCCAGCTATGTTCTCTGCTAGCTAGTTTTCTCTCAAACAGGTCTCTCCATATAGTGGTCGACGGAGTTTCATCTGATTCTCTCATCATGAATGCTGATGTTCCGCAAGGATCAATCCTAGCACCAACACTTTTTCTACTCCATATCAACCATTTGTTGGAAGCAACTTCATGTCCATTACATAGCTTCGCGGATGATAGTACCCTCCATACCGCCTTCTCTTCCAGGGCTCCAGCCAGGCAAATCAGAAACGAACGAGGGAGAAATGTTGACAACATGAATATGGACTTGGCAACAATTCTCGAATGGGGATCCAATACCTTGGTAGATTTCAATGCAAACAAAACAGAAGCATGCCTCTTCTCTGGAAAAGCCTATCTCACTGTGCCCAACAAAAGTTTGTAGGAGTAACCATACCTTTGAAGACATCCATTTCGATGCCTGATATTACTATAAGCAATAACCTCTCTTTACGTGAGATCAATTGCTAAACGGGCATCCCAAAAACTTGGTTTTCTGTTCTGGGCCAGGAGCTATTTCACTTCCAGTCAGCTGCTTATGATCTATAAGGCACAGATCCGACCTGTCCTGGAATACTGTTCCCATATTTGTAGTGCAGCACCCAAACACACCCTGAAACTGTTGGATTCTGTCCAAAAAAGGGCAATTCGTCTCGTGGGTGATGCCTGGCTCACAAACTCACTCAATTTTCTGGAACACCCTAGAAAAGTTGGCGATCTGACTCTATTTCATAGATATCTTCATGGAAGATGCTCTTCTGAATTATCAACAATTGTTCCTCCCTTGGCAGTCCCCGTGGGATTAACCCGTCGAGTTGAGGCTTTGCACCCCTTCGTGTTCATTTTGGAGACCTGCAGAACATCTCTTTCCAGAAACTCGTTCATCCAACGAACAGCGAGGTTATGGAACACTTTGGAGGTGTTCCCCGAGGCATGTAACCTCCAGAAATTTGAGGAGAACACCAATTCCTACCGCATTTCCCTTGGTTCTCACGATATTCTCTGAACATTACAGGATATCCCTTCTCGTGGGAACCAGAACTTCATAAAAATGAAAGCAAATAAACTGCCCAATAACAATAGACCTTTTGCCCTGTTATCAGTAATTATCTTTAAAGTTATGGAGGAAGCCATCAACATTGCGCTCATCAAATATCTAAAAAGCTCAGGAAACATTAATGATAGACAATATGGGTTTCGCCACCGGAGATCAACTGGAGATTTACTTGCCTACGTCACCCGTATATGGCAAGCGTCATTAGAAAAACATGAAGAATTCCTAGCTGTGCCGTCAGAGGGTGTGAAGCGCGATGCCCAATTCCCACCATGCCCACCTTCATTTCGACGATTACGAAGATTGTCGAAGAACGCAACGTTACCAGGTTTCGAGAAAAAATCAGGAAACACAAGATTCCCACCATGCCCACTCTTTATAGATTCACACAATGCCCAATTCCTACGATGCTCAATTCCCACCATGCTCATTTTCCTTGGATTCCCATCATACCCAATTTTCATACATTTCCACGATGCCTAGTTCCTACGATGCCCAATTCCCACCATGCCCACCTTCCTTGGATTCCCACCATACCCACTTTTCATACATTTCCACGATGCCCAATTCCACCATGCCCACCTTCATCATGGTGGGAATCCAGAGGAGGTGAGCAAATAAAGAAACTTTTAGGGAATATAGAGAATAGTTTCTTGAGCCATATTGTCTGTGATTGAGAATGCTAGTCGAGCATTACAACTGAGCTGTCACTTTATCTCGTAATAGTTCAAGCCTGCTACTAATTGTGTAAAATGAGGCAACTGATATAATGATCCGTGAGTTCATTCAATCTATTTGTGAATTTGGAACTTGAGAATCCCTATTATCTCAAATTGCCTTCCATTTACTTCCTGAAGATCATCGTCATAATATATTTCGTGATATAATTTGACAAATTGTTTTCTGTTTGTATGTTTTCGTTTCACTCCGGAAAAATCTACTTAGAGCCGAAAGCTCTTGCCTGCAGGCGCCTGGAGTTTGATATCATAAGAAATTGCTTGTTAATGATATCACGTTGAATCAACAAAGCAGTTTATCTTTCACGGTCTCTATTTGTCCTGGGTAATCCGGCAAGACGTCAGCCATTATTGTTTTCATCCGAATGAACAGGAGCCAAATCTACAATAATATTTTTTTGATCGTGGGATTCGATGATAGAAACCAATCAGTGATAATGGATTTTACGGAATGAAGTGGTGGATTCCCCTGTAATAATAGTCCTGAAAAAATCACATACGCTTTCAATTAACTATATGGAAACGTTGAACATTTACTTTCGAGAAACGATATATATCTACTGGAATAGCTGAGGAATGAATGTATGATAGACATTATACAAACAGAATAATAATAATTTATGAATTAGTAATATCACTTTATGTCGTGTTCATTTTAACTACCTCATTTGAAGATGATACATTTTTATTAGCTTATTAGTTATGAATAATCACGACCAGCATTACATTCCTGTCTCACACAACGATATTGTTTACCTCCATTTGAACAATGAGTCAAGCATAGTGGAGTATGGACTAGTATCGAGAGAAATGAATAAAAGCTATTATTATTGTTGATATCCTCACTAACCTAACACTTTCCACGTCTTTTATCAATATAGGTACCTGGCACTGGCGCGGGAGTACAATTCGAACACCCTCGAAAATTGAATAAACCTGATCTGTAAATGTAGGTAGAATATTCTCACCATACGGATTATTTGTTGCATCGCATACAAAATGGCACGGCATCCACGTTTCGGGTATAGTATTGAATTAGTGCATGTATCTGATGACATCATGCATGCCAACACAAATTGTAACAAAGTAAAGTAGTCTGAGGTCTTGCTTTCATATCTACTTACTCACATGATAATAAGAGAGGTATTATTATAATCTCCAGAAGTTCAAGAAAAATTCCAATACCTACCTCCTATCCCTATCCTCCCTAGGAACGCACGATGTTCTTTGAACATTATAGGGATTCCCTTTCGTGCGCTCCAAGCGATAAAAAAATCAAAGAAAAATTGTCAAGTGAGTCACAATAGTCACTTCACATATTTATTTTAGTTAATTCTTTCGGACGCAGGAAAAATAGCATGTTTCATTCGAATCAAAAGTGACTTTGTTTGACTCGCGAATTTTGCGTTCGCTCAGCTTCGCTAGAAAACAATCTATACTATAACTACTATTTCAGTTATTGAAACTACTATTCTTGTTGACAGTAACATTAAGCTTCTTCTGGTATTATAATATCTGAATCTATGATTTCAGTGGCGTCGCAGTGGGTAACCTTGTCGATATTTATGGTAAAAATCATTGTACGCCATTGGTTTTTCTGAGTATCATATTTTTATTAGATTCAACACAAGAAACAACTAACTCGCTTTCAATAAGTACTACTTTTTTATCTTGCTTAGCTTTTGAGGAAAGGATAAAAAATGATAAGACGACTCCAAATCTTGATAGAAAGGTGCTCTCAAGTAAGGCAGACATTGAGATTACTCGATAACCTCACCAACCAGTTCGAAATTTGAAAACATGAAAGCTTATATATATATAGGGGAATCATTAAAAAAACAATATTCCCAACTTCAACATTCTGTACCTATTTCAAAACAACGAAGCGAGTTGAAAAACATGCGTATTTGATTTTTTTTTCTATAATACCTATATGACAAGGAATTAGCTAACACCTGATCATTCATTCACACCCTGTATAATTGAACAGTGTCTTTCAGAAAGTTGACATCAGATGGGAAAAAAAGGTTCAATAACAATTAATTTTGGAACTCGACTCAAGCGTTGAATTTTGCTTAGGAAATAACCGAGGAAATAACTATAGATGACCAACTCGGTAGAGGTCACGTGACTTCCGGTACATGTCAAAGGTTGAATTTTCTTCAAATCAGTCGCTGAAAACAGACTTATTTATTGTTTGAATTTCTTCACTGCGAAAATTTGTTCCTATTCCGATTCTACTTTCTACTCATAATAATTTTCGTCTCAAATTTGAACGTTATATTGCAACTTTTAGTTTTTAATATTTTATAATTCCTACAAAAACTCTGTAGTAAGTGTTAGAAACTGTCCTAAACTCTGATTAGATACGTAGTGTACATTCGAAATTCTGTTCAATGACTTAGGCATCATAAAAATACATTTAAATACATTTTGCTTCTAAATGCTTGATGGTACATTTAATTTTGCATTAAACAAGATCCTCATATCTTGTGGATGATTAACGATGATTAGCAATTGATACTTGGTAGCATGATGAAGCTTTTGGTATGAAACAGTTTTGTTGGTGTTAATTTTTTCCAATATTGCAGAAATTTCGAAAAAATCAGAAACTATAAAAATCGGAAATATGTTCATAATCGGCATCGGAAAAACTTTTCTAAGTGGATGTTTTCGAAATTCAAAAAAATAAGTTTTCAGCGGACAATTAAAAAAAAACTTTTGACATGTAGCGAAAGACACGGGACCATGACCGAGTATGTCATTTCTCATCTTTTCTAAAGCGAAACTTAACGCCATAGGCCAATTGCGAAATAAATTATTATTGAATGTTTCTTCCATTATGATACCAACTCTTTGAACGACACTCTATGTATACTGGGTGTTCCATAAATACGCGTAGAAAATTTGCGAGTTGCTGACGTCTAAATAAAACGAGAAATGAAACGAGAAATGAAACGGAAGGTTCCGATGAATATAAGCCCGCAAATTATTCATTTCTGATATACCGTGTGTCGAAGATAAATTCTTATTTTTGTTATTATTGAATTTCAAAATTGTGCATGATATTCGAGTGAAGTTTTGTACGTATCTGGAAATATTTTTCAAGGCCAAATCAAAATTGATGTCGGCTTGTGAGGGTCACCTACAAAAAGGAACTTTTTCAACATTCGAGTTATCGTAAAAACTTCACAAACGATAAGATTTCCACAAGATTCTCAAACACACGACATATGTTTCGCTAACACAGTAGCTTCATCAGGTGAAATACTGGTACAATGAACTAAACTAACTTTGGCTTGCTCAACTTTCATATATCCAACTCTCGCAACCTGAAGTTACCTGTGGACAGGTTCGATGAACCTTCATTTAAATTAGGCACAATATCTACATTAAAATACGGTGAACCCAATGAACTTGAAAGGGTTGATAGCAAATAAATATTATTACCTACTAAGAAAACAATTTCTACAGTGGTGAACTATTCAGGTCTAATTGATCGTTGAGTAACATGTCAGAATTTTTGAGTTTCTTGGTTTCTAATGATTCGCAATGATTGAGCTTCATTTCTTTGTTTTCTACGTGTAGAATTTTCAAATTATCGTCAGAACTATGATTTTCTTCGAATATATGGTTGGCATATGTTGAATTTGATTTCTTTTCCAAAAAATTCATCTTATGTTCATGAATGCTCTGATTAAACGTACGACCTGTCTGACCGATATATACCTCAGGACAAGATCCACATCAGTTGAGTTTGTATACCCCTGATTTTTTTAATTCAAAAGTGTTTTCTTTATTTTCTGATAAACCTTCCCAACGTGTTATAGTTTCAGTTGATGATGATCCCAAATAGGTTGAAGTTCTACAATTTTGATTATTTTTCTTGAAGGTAGGATAAACTTCTTGAATAGCTTCATTATGAAGTTTTTTAGAAATAATACTGTCTATCATATTAACGTTGTATCTGTTGTTGACTGCAATCTGTTCCATGTGTTACCTTTCTATATGAGACTCTTGAATAGGGTCGTAGGGCATCTGACTCATTGATAGTTTGAGTGGCAAGGATATAGAATTTCTCCTTAACTATATCCTCATAAGGAAGATCAAAATTAAAGAAATGAAATCAAAAAAGAAAAATTGGGCACCACGTATTCTATTTAGGGAGAATACGAAAACCTTCACACTCAAGTATCAATGTATAAATGTAGAAATGTAGAAGTAAAACACAAAATTTCAGCTCCAAGAATATGAGTATAATGATATTAATTTGTCAATTCTGAATTTACAAGAATTTTGCTACATAATAAGGTCGATGAAGTTCGTCTAATTATAAATCAAAGTTCTATGAGCAAACAAAAAAAATGTGTATAATGATATTACTGAATTTATTATATTTTGAAGAAAATTAGGTGATAATCTGAATGGAGTGTCAATTTCTTCCAATGGCCACACAAAATACCTCTATCCAGAGCTGTACAATGGGTTCCTGTCCAACCTCATGCATCCTGATTAGCTGGGACTTCCTCGTTCGAATTCCCTAGAGCGTCGAGTATTGAAAGGGAAGGGCTGCTTGGTGAGGATATTATTTGGTCCTGAGTACTCGTAAGGGTAGGTTTACATAAGCAGGCTCTCTTCTACTCTTTATTCGAAAGGTGTTCCAGGAAAGCTAAAAGCATATGCGAGGCGACAGAGAATGTTCCAGCAGGTGAAGTGGGGGTATTTTGCAGTGTGCCGTTGAAGTGAAATGAAGAAATTGGCAATAAAGGAGTAGCAAGGTTGAAGTTGTCCAAAATTCGATCTTGGAACAATGTGCATCCAGATCAAGTTCATAAAGTGAAATAATTTTTGGTAATGAATAGCAAAAATGTACTTTTGCTCAAGTTAAACAAATGCAACACTGAAGGTGTTGGAGTTGAAAGAAAAGTTAGATAATAAATGTCATTTTTTTTTTGTACTGAAATTCAAGTAGAGGAGAGAAAACAATATATATATTATATGAATGTCAAATTCTTGGTTAGCATGAATTTTAGATATAACCCTTATAAAAAGTACTATGTATTTACAATAATTTGATAATCATTTTCAGAAAATATGATTGAAAAAAAAATATTTAATAAAAATACCACTAAAATATTAATTCACAATAGGTGACTAGGTGAGCAAAAGGCATTACTCAATCTGATGAATCGAAATTTGTCTAAACAAGCAGAAGGTAGTATCAAATCTATATCAGACTCATGCTCAGAGAGTGTGAGAGAAAATAATTCATGAAAATATTAATCTAGAATATGTGAGTAGTATGCATTCCTCAAACTGGAAAGTCAGAAATTATCTAAAGATACAAATATTGATTTATAATGAGTGAGCAATATGCAGTTTCCAATCTGAAAAATCAGAAATTATCTGAACATACAAATATTCATTTATAATGAGTGAGCAATATGCATTTCTCAATCTGAAAAATCAGAAATTATCTGAACATACAAATATTCATTTATAATGAGTGAGCAATATGCATTTCTCAATCTGAAGTCAAAAATTATCTGAAGATACAAATATTCATTTATAATGAGTGAGCAATATGCATTTCTCAATCTGAAAAGTCAAAAATTATCTGAAGATACAAATATTCATTTATAATGAGTGAACAATATGCAGTTTTCAATGGAAAAATCAGAAATTATCTGAACATGCTAATATTGATCATTAATAATGAGTGAGCAATATGCATTTCTCAATCTGAAGCAAGAATATCTGACCAATAAATGATTACTGATTACTTTCGCATCCCCGAAAAGAAATAGTTCATAGGGAATGAATATTTATCAAGCTGAACCAAGAGGTATCCAGAACTCCTTTGGACCACTGGTCAGACATAGGCAATGTGAGCTGATCACTCGACACTAATTGAAAACTGTTGCAATCAGGTAAGTATCATTAGATTCTCGGATTCAAGTTCAGAATAAATGTGATAACTTACCTTTATTACAACAGCCCATATCCAGTCGAGATGATGCCAACACCAAGTCTACTCAGCAAAGTCCAAGGCCTTTCTGGATAACTCCACAGGTTAAACTCCTTGGGTTCAGTTCAATGGGTTCAAATTTATAGGTCTTAAATCATCCTTTGGTGTATTCATTTCCTAAAAAAGAAAGCAAAGCACGACAGAACAATCCACACAAGCTTGGGAAATAAAATACGGAAATTTCGGTAATTCCTTATCCCAATGGGACAGTGAATTAAGCAATTTCAGCTTTATTAAGAAAAGGGAAGGTAAAGATACTTATGAGAACTCGGAAAAACATAAGCACAAGTCCAAGCTCAAGCACATGGATTCGTTACTCTAATTATTACTTCCTAAAAGATAGTAAAATCCAAATTTCAGTGAAATTAATGTAGTTTTAATTCAAAGCAACACATGATCTCATATCTAAAAATCGGATTATATAAGCGAAGCTATTTTCCAAATATAGGAAAAGCGAAAAGCAAAGCGGTAAAATATTAGTCAGATAAACTTACTCTTCAGAAATCCGCTCCAAAAAGAGAGTGGTCTTGAAAATATTTTCTTCAAGATCACCTTCCAAACAAAAAAACCTAGGTAGGGGGTCACAAGAACTTACATTTTTATTGCAATCAGGAATTGAAAAAAACACTTGGTTTCACTAGATGAGGAAAGTTGACAACAGTTTGAATTTAATGAGATGCTATGCATCCTTTTCTAACACATGGAGATGAGTCTACCTTTCTCTGACATTATAAACGATATACTGTGTCCTGGCTAGGATGTCGGCCGGCGGAAGCTTCTGCCTAGTGCTGCGACAGATGGAAAGATAAATTAATGAATGTAACCTGAACACAGTTCACGTTACACACCCCTACTAGTCGGTAGAAAAAATTTCGAAACTCAGAGAGAAATTTTTTATGAACAAAGTATTCACTTTACCAAGGAAACAAAATGCTTGCAAATTGTCAACCTATTGCTCAAATTAACCAAAACTTATTATTAATATTTCAATATCCTCCTATTTAATATGGGTGTCCCTTTTCGAGAGATCTAAAATAAGAGGGATCAATATAACCTAAAATAGTAAATGTGTCTTATATGAAAGACAAGAAAAAAAATGTATGTACAAATGAGGACTTTCCTTTTTCCTGCAGGTCAGAAAAAAAAAGAGCTCTATCATAGATTACAGAACTAGAGAATAGGAACGGCAAAAAAAGTCAAAATTTTAGTTATATTCCATTCAAGATAGAAAAAGAAAATGTATATATTCATGTACGAGAAACTTAGGCATGAGAAGTAAATTTCATTTCAACAGATAAATCTCATAAGACTACAAATAAGAGTGCTGTACTCAGCATTCAGATTGTTACTGATTTGATTTTTCAAAATCATCAAAGTGAGTTAAATTATCAGATTGTTACTGAAACTTTTAGTAGTTATGTAGATAACACAGATGAGCTATCTGATTGTAACTCAGGGTCCACTGGGAAATCATCATCGCTACTGATAGACTCATCTGGTTTTAGGTCTTTGACATGCCATCGTCCAATTTTTTTTCCATCCCTATTTTTTAATTCATAGACAAGGGGAGAAATAACTTTATATATAGTGCAAGGAATATATTTCGGAGATAATTTTGCAGAAATGAAATTTGCCTTATCAGACTTTTCATAATTCTTTTTCCATACTGGGTCACCTACATGATATTTAACATCTCGTTTCCTCAAATTATAACGATTTTTGGATTTAAGATAAGAGTTATGTAATCTTTTCCTGACATCATCGAATAATTTTGGCATTTCCTGGATATCTTCCAGACGATGAACTTTATCTGATATAGTAATTTGATTATGGGAATTCTCTGAAATTAATCCATAGAAATCCCCTGAAACTGGAATATTACGAGCGAAGACTAGGAATGATGGTGTCTGTTCAGTAACTTCATGTTTGGATAATCTGATAGCTTGTGCAATTTGATATACTTTTTCATCCCAAGTCTTATGGTCTTCATGAGCATATGACCTAATAGCAGTCACGATTGATTTATTTACTCTTTCAGTATGATTTATTTGAGGGTGAAAATTAGCATTATACCAAATTTTTTGTACCGAGTATTTATCCATGAGGTCTTTGAATGCTTTACTCACAAATTGTTTACCATTATCGCAGGAAATAATTTGAGGAACACCGAAGACTAAGAACACTTGATTTTCTATAAATTTGATTATGGCTGCAGAAGTTGCATTAGGAATTGCATGGACTAAGGTAAATTTAGTGAACCAGTCTACCACTACTAGCAGATACTGATTACCTTTACGTGATCGTGGGTAACTTCCAAGTAAATCACAAGATATGAGCTGAAAAGGGAAGGAAATATTACGGTACGATCCCATGAGACCAGCTTGTGGTAGATTATTAGGCTTACAAGAGGCACAAATCTGACACTTCTTGATATACTTATTTACACTTTGTCGCATGTTAGGCCAATAATAAATTTCGGAAATTCTAGCTAATGTTTTATAGACACCAAAATGGGCTGCCGTAGCATCATCATGAAACTGTGATAGAATTTCCGGTCTATTCTCAGTAGGAACGACAATCTTCCAGTTGGATGAATTACTTAAGGGTTCAAATTTGTTGAAGACATGCTTATATAAAATGTTTTGCTCCACCTTGAAGGAAGGGTAACTATCAGGGTCATTCTGAACATTAATCAACATCTGACGATACCATGTATCAGGTATGAGACGCGATAGATCTAACAGACTAACATCATAGATACGAGAAAGGGTATCAGCAGGAACAGTTCCTGAAGCTTTCCTATGAACAATTGTAAAATCAAATTGAGCAAGTTTCAAAATCCAACGAGCTAGCCGTGGGGAGGGATTCTTCATATTGTTTAACCATACAAGAGATGAATGATCTGAGATAGCGGTAAAATGTCTGCCTTCCAAATAGTATCGGAAATGTTCGACACCAAATAAGATAGCTAATAGCTCTTTTTCGGTAGTAGTATATTTACGCTGGCACTTGTTCAATTTCTTACTCGCATAAGCTATAGGATGTTCTAAATTATCCTCATTTTGAAAAAGCACACAGCCCAATCCTGTGTCTGAAGCATCACACATCAAAGAAAAGGGTTTTGAGAAATCTGGGCTAGCTAAAACAGGTGCGGTTGTGAGTGCAACCTTAATTTGGTTGAAAGCGTCCTCAGCTTGGGGTGTCCAAAGTATGGTTTGCCCCTTTTTCCTTTCATGAAGAAGATCGGTGATAGGTGAAGATATTGAGGAGAAATCTTTGATGAACCTTCGATAGTAACCTATCATACCTATAAGTCTACGAATTTGGGTAGTGGTCTTGGGAGTAGGAAATTCACAGATAGTTGAAACTTTGGCAGGGTCAGTTCTCAACCCATTTTCGTCTACAATATATCCGAGATATTTCAAAGAGGAACGACAGAAACAGCATTTATCAATATTTACGGTCAGATTAGCTTCTCTGAGACGCTCATAAACTTGATCTAAGACTTGTAAATGCTTTTCAAAATCTGGGGTTGCTATTATGATGTCATCTAAATAATAGAAACAGTAAGGTTCCAACGTAGGACCTATTACTAAATCCATTAATCTACACATTGTTTGGGGGGCACTAATTAAACCAAAAGGCATTGTGACATATTCAAATAACCCTTTACCATGAACAGCAAAAGCAGTTTTATGACGGGAGGACTCATCCAGAGGAATTTGATAAAAAGCTGACTTAAGGTCAATAGAAGTAATAAATCTGGCATCGCGCAGTTTACTCAAAATGCTATCAATCAGAGGCAAGGGATAGGCATCTCTATTGACAGTGACACTATTTAATTTCCTTCCATCAAAGCAAACTCGAAAACTTCCATTACTTTTCTTAACCAACCAAAGAGGACTACAATAGCTACTTTTACTTTCTTGAATAATGTTTAATTTGAGTAATTCATCTACCTCTTTCTCTAGATGTTCATGCATAGCATGCGACAACGGGTACTGTCTTTGCTTAAAAGGCTTTGAACTACCAGTATCGATAACATGAGTAATCAAATGTGTTCTCCCTATTTTATCCTGTGGTCCAATTGATCGAAACTTAGAAATAACCTTTTCAAGTTTTTGTTTTTCAATAGCAGGTAAGTTAGAGACACCCTGTATCGTATTTACAACACATAAAGATAAGTTACTAACATTAAGACAACAATCTCGAAAATCAATATTTACGTTGAAAGATTTGAGAAAGTCCATTCCCAAAATAACAGAGTGCTTTATTGAAGGTATAAGAAATAATTTGATATTTTTTGAAACATCATTTACGGATATATTTACATTGACAGAACCCGAAACTTCCTGTAATTGTCCATCAGCAGTAGTGACTTTGAGAAAACTGTCATGGATTATAGGTAATCGCGAATTTTTTACAAGTTCTAGACAGGGGAATCCAATGAGACTAATATTTGAACCGGTGTCTACAAGTGCAATTAGAGTTTTTCCTAATAATTCAATTTCTAAAAAAGGTCGATTATCATTTTCTACTTTTAGTAAAAGAGAGTTTATATCTACACTTGCTGCACGTTTATGGTCATTATAGAATTTTTTTACTTCAAGTAGCCAATTGTCCCACTCCAACAAAGATGTCTTGTTACCAGATAAGTTATCCAAATGTTCAGGAAATTTACTACTCAATTTTGACTGTTTTGACTCGTGCCTGGAGTTACTGGGGTTTGATTGGAGGGCGGGTTTTTTTCTTTGCGTTTGGAATCTGGACCCTTTTTGTTCACAGTGGCAGTGTCCAGAGTGGCGCCACTGGACCTCGAGTTTTTTGAACACACAGGACATTTCGTTTTAACTATACCTTCTTTACCACAACCATAGCAAAACACTTTCCTAGGTTCTGAACAATTACTATAAGAATGGCCCAAACCATTACAATTCCAACATTTTGTAGTGGATGAGACAAGGGAAACATTTCTATTGAATTTAGAGAAGGGAGAAGGGCGATCACTACTATTGAATGGTAGACTGAGATCAGGTTCAAGAAAATTACTTCTTCTGGGGTTCGAGGATCTATGAATGTTCAAAGAAAGGTTAGACTCTTCCAGGCGTTTGCACTTTTCAGTTAATTCAGACACAGTTGATATATCAGTTAATGCCAGTTGCTGCACATAACCGGGTAATAGATTTCTACGTATCATTCGAACAATAGCTTTTTCATCCTGTTTGTTTTCCAAACGGTTGAACAAGCCTTCCATGGAATTAATAAAAATAGTGACTTTCTCATTATTTCCTTGTCTCCTATTTTTTATTTCCTCCAATAAGTCATCTTGATAATTATAAGGTAAGAAATCAGATTTTAATTTAGTTACCAAGTCAGTCCAATTAGTAAATTTATTTTTATTATTAAGATACCAAGTGAAAGCTTGATTTTTGAATAGATCACTTGCACTAGCAAAAATCTCTGCATCTGAGACACCTCTAGCAGATCTTAGACATTCAATTTTTTCTAAAAAGGAAATGACTGATTCTTTGTCATCAGTCCCGGTGAAATGGACATTCCATTTGTAAATTGGTACTGACTTGACAGAAGGGAATTGTGGGATGTTGGGGGGACTAACTACAGGGGTTGATGAAGGTCCTTGAGCTAGGGGGGTTGAAGATCCCGGGACTAGAGGAGTTGAAGATCCCTCAGGAGGTGACACTTTGAGATCAAGATCTCCTTCTAAAGATAAAACCTCAACTACAAGTTTCTTTTTAATTGAATCCTCATTCTCATCATTAAATTTTAGTCGATGAACTCTGCCAGAGACATGAGTTAACCTGGTTAATATTCTTCGATATTCCACATCACTAATGAGACCAGTGAAATTTTTTATTTTATCACTTAAATCAGTTAATGTCACTTGAATTTCTGGGATTTCATCTTGAAAAACAAATGATTCAACCAAGGAAATGAAGCTGCGATTAGCTGCTTCTTGACTAAGCAATCCTCTTAATACCTTACGTTTATCTTCAACTTTTGCGGGAACTTCAACATCTCTCAGCCTAATTTCATACTCGAGTTCAGGACTTTTGAGATATTCGACATTTATTCTAAAGCCACTTGATGTCATGATGGTGAAGTTTTGTTCGAATGATACGGAAAGGATGTAGGGAAAATTAAGATAAATTCAACAATTTAAAGATAAAAATATTATCATATGATAAGTACGCTGAGAATTTGACACTCCAAAATAATATATATATATATTCAAATTATACCACAGATAAATCTTCTACATTTGTTCAGATAGTCAGATGGCCCCACGTTGGGCGCCAATGTGTTACCTTTCTATATGAGACTCTTGAATAGGGTCGTAGGGCATCTGACTCATTGATAGTTTGAGTGGCAAGGATATAGAATTTCTCCTTAACTATATCCTCATAAGGAAGATCAAAATTAAAGAAATGAAATCAAAAAAGAAAAATTGGGCACCACGTATTCTATTTAGGGAGAATACGAAAACCTTCACACTCAAGTATCAATGTATAAATGTAGAAATGTAGAAGTAAAACACAAAATTTCAGCTCCAAGAATATGAGTATAATGATATTAATTTGTCAATTCTGAATTTACAAGAATTTTGCTACATAATAAGGTCGATGAAGTTCGTCTAATTATAAATCAAAGTTCTATGAGCAAACAAAAAAAATGTGTATAATGATATTACTGAATTTATTATATTTTGAAGAAAATTAGGTGATAATCTGAATGGAGTGTCAATTTCTTCCAATGGCCACACAAAATACCTCTATCCAGAGCTGTACAATGGGTTCCTGTCCAACCTCATGCATCCTGATTAGCTGGGACTTCCTCGTTCGAATTCCCTAGAGCGTCGAGTATTGAAAGGGAAGGGCTGCTTGGTGAGGATATTATTTGGTCCTGAGTACTCGTAAGGGTAGGTTTACATAAGCAGGCTCTCTTCTACTCTTTATTCGAAAGGTGTTCCAGGAAAGCTAAAAGCATATGCGAGGCGACAGAGAATGTTCCAGCAGGTGA
The DNA here is from genome assembly GCA_918026855.4 of Phaedon cochleariae. Classification (NCBI taxonomy): domain Eukaryota; kingdom Metazoa; phylum Arthropoda; class Insecta; order Coleoptera; family Chrysomelidae; genus Phaedon; species Phaedon cochleariae. Next base: position 3,892,426 of record OU896720.1, read on the forward strand.
AGTGGGGGTATTTTGCAGTGTGCCGTTGAAGTGAAATGAAGAAATTGGCAATAAAGGAGTAGCAAGGTTGAAGTTGTCCAAAATTCGATCTTGGAACAATGTGCATCCAGATCAAGTTCATAAAGTGAAATAATTTTTGGTAATGAATAGCAAAAATGTACTTTTGCTCAAGTTAAACAAATGCAACACTGAAGGTGTTGGAGTTGAAAGAAAAGTTAGATAATAAATGTCATTTTTTTTTGTACTGAAATTCAAGTAGAGGAGAGAAAACAATATATATATTATATGAATGTCAAATTCTTGGTTAGCATGAATTTTAGATATAACCCTTATAAAAAGTACTATGTATTTACAATAATTTGATAATCATTTTCAGAAAATATGATTGAAAAAAAAATATTTAATAAAAATACCACTAAAATATTAATTCACAATAGGTGACTAGGTGAGCAAAAGGCATTACTCAATCTGATGAATCGAAATTTGTCTAAACAAGCAGAAGGTAGTATCAAATCTATATCAGACTCATGCTCAGAGAGTGTGAGAGAAAATAATTCATGAAAATATTAATCTAGAATATGTGAGTAGTATGCATTCCTCAAACTGGAAAGTCAGAAATTATCTAAAGATACAAATATTGATTTATAATGAGTGAGCAATATGCAGTTTCCAATCTGAAAAATCAGAAATTATCTGAACATACAAATATTCATTTATAATGAGTGAGCAATATGCATTTCTCAATCTGAAAAATCAGAAATTATCTGAACATACAAATATTCATTTATAATGAGTGAGCAATATGCATTTCTCAATCTGAAGTCAAAAATTATCTGAAGATACAAATATTCATTTATAATGAGTGAGCAATATGCATTTCTCAATCTGAAAAGTCAAAAATTATCTGAAGATACAAATATTCATTTATAATGAGTGAACAATATGCAGTTTTCAATGGAAAAATCAGAAATTATCTGAACATGCTAATATTGATCATTAATAATGAGTGAGCAATATGCATTTCTCAATCTGAAGCAAGAATATCTGACCAATAAATGATTACTGATTACTTTCGCATCCCCGAAAAGAAATAGTTCATAGGGAATGAATATTTATCAAGCTGAACCAAGAGGTATCCAGAACTCCTTTGGACCACTGGTCAGACATAGGCAATGTGAGCTGATCACTCGACACTAATTGAAAACTGTTGCAATCAGGTAAGTATCATTAGATTCTCGGATTCAAGTTCAGAATAAATGTGATAACTTACCTTTATTACAACAGCCCATATCCAGTCGAGATGATGCCAACACCAAGTCTACTCAGCAAAGTCCAAGGCCTTTCTGGATAACTCCACAGGTTAAACTCCTTGGGTTCAGTTCAATGGGTTCAAATTTATAGGTCTTAAATCATCCTTTGGTGTATTCATTTCCTAAAAAAGAAAGCAAAGCACGACAGAACAATCCACACAAGCTTGGGAAATAAAATACGGAAATTTCGGTAATTCCTTATCCCAATGGGACAGTGAATTAAGCAATTTCAGCTTTATTAAGAAAAGGGAAGGTAAAGATACTTATGAGAACTCGGAAAAACATAAGCACAAGTCCAAGCTCAAGCACATGGATTCGTTACTCTAATTATTACTTCCTAAAAGATAGTAAAATCCAAATTTCAGTGAAATTAATGTAGTTTTAATTCAAAGCAACACATGATCTCATATCTAAAAATCGGATTATATAAGCGAAGCTATTTTCCAAATATAGGAAAAGCGAAAAGCAAAGCGGTAAAATATTAGTCAGATAAACTTACTCTTCAGAAATCCGCTCCAAAAAGAGAGTGGTCTTGAAAATATTTTCTTCAAGATCACCTTCCAAACAAAAAAACCTAGGTAGGGGGTCACAAGAACTTACATTTTTATTGCAATCAGGAATTGAAAAAAACACTTGGTTTCACTAGATGAGGAAAGTTGACAACAGTTTGAATTTAATGAGATGCTATGCATCCTTTTCTAACACATGGAGATGAGTCTACCTTTCTCTGACATTATAAACGATATACTGTGTCCTGGCTAGGATGTCGGCCGGCGGAAGCTTCTGCCTAGTGCTGCGACAGATGGAAAGATAAATTAATGAATGTAACCTGAACACAGTTCACGTTACACATGATATTGAGTTCTTCATTGAAATTTACTTCCGAAAAAAGGTCATTCACTAGCCTGTGTAACATACTATTACATGCTGCAATTGTATGTTGATAAGGGTGCGTTGAATTATTATGAATTAATATATTGGTGACAAGGGTCATCCTAATTGTCTATTGGTTCGTTGAAAGCATAATCAACACTTTTGACGCGGAACATAACCGTATATAATGTTGATATTTCCAAAAATGACGGTTGATCGAACCTGTCCACAGATAACTTATCCTTCAGGTTGGGGAAGTAGGACATATAAAAGTTAAACAATCCAAGGTTAGCTTACCCAGCCAGCAGGGTGACGTCAATTCTCGTCGAATCGACGTGGAAAATAGGTGACAATTGGTCGTCGTCAAGATTCGACCAATAAATGACGTGATTTTGACGTGTTCCAAAAACGTATCTGATAGACGTCATTTGACGTCATTTATACGTAACATACTGCACCAATCATGTTGTTTTATTTCGAAGAAATTACTTCATGAACTGCATATCCAGGACTCATGTTTAAACGCTTAATAAAATAGGTACCTACCTTAGTAAAGGATTCAAGTGTACCCGACAGTGATAAACCTAAGTGGTGAAATATGTAAAACAAATATTAATAAAAAACACCCCAATAGAGATAACTTGGAAACAGATACGAAAGATCCAAGAATTTATTGAATGTGTACAAATATGGTTATACCAGGTGCCTATACATGTTTTATATTGGCGCGCCACGTCAAGACATACAGATGCTTATGATTGGTCAATCTGTGCTCCGTGGCTTCGTGTGTCTTCGTTTCGTACTATGCCATCGCTACGCTAACCCTTTCGGCCATCGTCGTAGCACAGTTTGTCGTAATCATGCGCATGCGTGATCAAGTTCATCGAATCTCGATGTAATGGCGGATTCGTGATTTTGGGTCACTGAAAACAAGGATACTATGGAGAAGTGGGATTCAGCAAAAGTTTGGCAGTTCGCTGGTTATTTTATCAATTCCAGGCAGTAGAAATGTTTGTGGGAATACACAATATTCCGAGGAAAGGCATTGCTTTCGTTCAGTAGCAGTGGTTGACCCCATGACGGCTCGTAAGGCTGCGAAGTGTAGTGACCGCCTATCAAACAGCAAGACTTTTTCAACAGGTCAATAATCAAGAAAGCGAAATCTACAAATTAAACTTATTGGAAGTTGTTCGATGTAGTGAGGTCGTTATTTGAAGAAGATAATCTATAAATTCCTTAAATCGTAGGTACGAGAATAATTTTAGGTTATTAGGTTGAGATTCCTTTGGAACTTGACATCTTGGTTAATGTCTATACATATACTATGGAGTATAGTGAAGTTTATGCTCATTAGTTTCATTCTGATGAATAATACCTATGTATAATTATGTAAAAAAATGAAAAATTTCCACAACTATTGTAACTAGATCATTTGAACTGTTTTGCCAACCATCAAGGAATAGGATCATGGAAAAGTGATTTCGAGTTTCACAGTTTCTTGGTGATGTCGAAACCTGGACCTGATGCTTGGTAACTATTCGACGTGTAGACGACGTCGCTAAATGACGTCGTTTCGATGTGACATATTGACGTCACATTTACGTCGATAATTTGGTGATCTTGACGTAATTGGTGACGTGTATATGACGTGGAATTGACGTGTGAATGCTAGCTGGGTAGTTCATTGTACCAGTATATCACCTGACGAAGCTACTGTGTTAGCGAAACATGTCGTGTGTTTGAGAATATTGTGGAAATCTTATCGTTTGTGAGGTTTTCACATTTGCCATGATGGATTTCCATCAAGAAACGGCCGAACCAATTCAGAATTCGAGTTATTGTCTGTTCTTCACCAAAGGTTTTCAACTTGTGATTACACATTGTTCAATTATTGAAGTTGAAATGGCAATTAGAACTGAACAGAATGAAGTATCCCCACTTAATGTGCCAAGCACATCATTACCGTTACATTCACTACCTACAAGATCACTCGCTTGTCATATTGAATGTCTCCCTGGCACAACGACTATATTTATGCTCGCTGAGAGCGAAAATAAAACAATTGACGGTTTGTTTGACGAAGGCGATAGACACGTGGCCTTTTAAGCCTCGTCGTCCGACGATTGACACATCGCATCTTAGTTTGCCACACAGATCCACAGATGGCCCAACTCGACAAGCTCTCGCACACGTGGCCTCTTGGCAATTTCGGTTTCATTAAAGCAATTAATTAGAGAACAAGGAAAGATATTCGCCACGATCCCGACCGGAGCGTTTGTGGATGTGTACCGTCTATTGACGAAGATAAACATGTCAGACCACGCTCTGATAGTCTTTGTCTCCATGCGTATTGCTAATGTCTTCAAGATTTTGTTAGCTAATTAGAGCCGTTAATTGATATTGGCTTTTGTACAGGGTAGGAGTTGGATGCGACCTCGGAAAGCGAAATCTGGAAATCACAGATCTAGATGTCAAATTGAATGTTCATAGAATATTCGCTGCAGGATGAGAATATTCTATGATCATTCTGAGAACATCCTATTAGAATATTCTGAAATAATTATATTTGAACGTTGTCAGAATATTCATAGAAAATTCTATGCTGTCTGTGGGTGATGTTTTAAGAAAATAAACTAACACGCTTAGATACATGACTCCAATCACTGTTTTTAACACAAAATGGCAGGTTCAAATTTCCCAGTACATAGAATAGTTTCATTACCCCTGAGCAAACAGAGATTCGATGTTGAAAAGAGTGTTGTTTATAAAGTGGCTGGCGTCAATGGTTATGATATCAAAATAGTAAATAAATTGAAACGTAGACATACATTTGAGTAAGTAATCACTCAGGCATTCTACGACTTTTCAAGCGGATAAAAACAATCCGACAAAAATCCCAATCCCTTTCAATCCCAAGTACACAAGAGAACTTGATAAGGTTGGCAGAAACTCAGCATTCATCAGTCTGGGTCAAAGTTAGGCAATTTATTAGGTGATCCAGAAGATAAGGTGGACACACTTGAAAAGTCAGGAATATACGGAATTAAACTACTCAACACTAATTTCGTCGCACACCAAAATGTCGCCCCTGTTATAATGTGAATAACTTTTTTCAGTATGGAATAATTTGAATTTGGTTCACACTGTTCGATAGCCCTGTCCTTCAGCTATAATCTCGTACTTCATTGAAACATAAGGGTATTCACATAAAATCTCTACATGGTGTTTTCCGACACTGTGCAAAATTTCGGAATATTCAAAAGGCTCTCAAATGGTGAAACATTTTCTTTTCTCAACTTCGACAACAGAGGCATGAAGATGATCTCATTACCTCGAGATATTTAGCGAATCAACTTCCTATCTCTCTTATTTACAGAGTGATCTTAAAAAATCAACTTTTTGGTTTTGAAGCCATAACTTTTTTCCACGTCAACCGATTTTGGAAATCTGCTTAGGCTCATTTTGAAGATAAAACTTCAGATGAAGAGATCTGAATATCAGAATTGACTCAAGATGGCTATGAAAGATCTAGAGTTTTCTTGAAAGTGACCCAAATCTGATACGCCCTCCGAATCTCGGTTGGGAGGAGAATCGAATGAAAATCAACTTGTTCTCGGAAAAACAATTCATTCTGGATGCGTCCATATTTTCCTCGCTCTCAGTAGTCAAGAATTGTGCGTGAAAAAACACAATTGAAACATGTTCTTGCAAAAACGTTAGATCATTTCTCCTCTGTAAAGCATGGCCCGCCGTAACCAACGTTACAAGAGTAGTTTAGTTGTTATGATTGTGATTAAACATATATAGGCCAAAACAGGCGTCCCATAAAAACAAGGTTCAAAGAACACTTAGCAAATTACAAATTTGGTAGGTTAGATGAATCGTGTGTAGCCGAGAACATGTTCAATCACAATCATAACACACATATTAATAACCTCAAATTAGTTGGGCATGTTAATAATGTTAGAAAATTAGATGGAGTCAAGTGGAGTGATTCTGAAGAAGAAAGAAATCGAGAGTGATGGAAAAGTTGTTGAAGAATACCTACCTACTTGGAAATTTGTTTCAACTTAAAAAAAAAATTGGAGAATGTGGCATTACAGTTCACATTAGGGTTCTTAGAACGACTCCTTTATCTCAGTTATTAGAGTGTCTTCGAGATATTCGCAAATTATTCGATGATAGTATATATAGCGGAGTAATCACAACTTTTTGATAAACTAAAGATGGTATCCATGGACGTTCTTTTTTATACGTCCATGATGGCATCCATGTTCTTTGTTAGAATGATTCAATGTTATCTCCATAATGATATATAGTAAGTATCATGATATGGCAGTCATTTGTAGAAAGTAGTATAACTCTTGACAAAATAAACGTGTTGTAATACATTCAGATTTTCATCTTATGACCTTCATGCATGATGATATAATGACAACAAATGACTACACAATGACGTACTAATAATATTCCAATAAAACTCTTCTGCAACTGGCCTATATGAGTATATATTAGCAAGTCATTACGGCTACATTATAACGTCGATGTGACGTCGCAAAAGTGCGCCTTTTTATCGTATTGCCATACATACCGACGTCTGAGCATAGTATCAGATATGAATCACGGACTTTTGAACATGGTCTTGTAGATGTTTGGTACAACCAATTTATAACCTATGTGTGCTACTTGGGTTGTGACGAAAATATTCATTATTGGTCAAAACGGCTCACATGGAACAAATACAAGAAGATAATGATGTGATCTATCAGGGAGAAATATAATTTCCAATTTGGGCGCATTTCTCGCAGTAAGTACAACAATTTTGTCTGACCTGGTATTCGCAGAAATAACCCTCTGAGGCTAAAATCAGCCAATTTTTGTTCTTTTGTGTCAGTCCCCGTCACTGTTAGTAATAAATAAACTAATGAAGATACTGAAGTTTTAACATATTTTGACCCAGAGCATTCAAGAGTGGGCTTGCCAGATTCAATTCCTTGTGTGGCATGATATTTCCAGACTAATATCAACGACCAAAATGTTAACCTCGATAATACCCATTTCGCCCTAAGAGTCTCTCGAGATCTTTTCACATATACCCTAATAATCAATTCCGTATTTTTCATTGTTCACATCAAAAACATAAAAAACAAAGCAGAGGTATGAGCCAACGTAATTTTCGTCGGTTGAGTGGGTTTGGGCGAAGTTGAATTGGCGTACTTGAGGATGCTTTTTCATCAGGAGAAATTTCTGTTCTCAATGGATCTTGTACTGCGATGTTGAGAAATAACGAGAAGAAATGACTTCGGAATAGATTTGTCCATTAAAAACGTTCGAGTCCATACTCATCATGAGAATCATGATATACTGGGTGGTTTATTCGATTCAGTCCTTTCATATTGGATTGTTCCTTAGATTTGCTATCGAAAATATTTTTTTCTACAAGCGTGCGTGATTCACCCTATAGGTACCCGCACACAATTTAGTTTGGGAAATGTCATTTTCCCGCAGTAGTGCGGGAAAAGTTTTTCCACACTTGTGCGGGAAAAACATTTATATAGTATTCTCGCAAAATATGAGTGGTAGGTGACACAATATGGAAATCTTAGGTTTTTTTGTTGCAGTATTCAGTAAGTTTGTACATAATCATCCTTCAAATTGCACTATTTATTGTGAGAATCAAGAAATATTGAATAATAATAATTGATTGTTATATTAATCCCCCTATAGCCTTCTATAGATTTGATGTGGAAAACAATTGTCGTCATGTCAATAGATAGATAGCTTTATTCAGGTAATTTCAGTTAACAATCTATATAGGAAGTCACCTAAGCAATGCATGTGTTGTGAACATCCTATAACGATAATAGTTATAATAGTAATAATAACAAAAGCAATAATAATAATAATAACGACAATAATAGTATTAATTATAAACTAAAATAATAATAGTAATACCTTCGATGATAATAACATCAAAGTAACAAGTGATATACAGCATTTCGGAGAATTCATTTATATATTTTGTTTACACATTGATATATTATATATATATATATATATTTGAGGAATGAAGGACACTCAGTCAAATAGCTGTTTGAATAGATCATAATTAATATTTATATACAGGGTGTTTCATAATTGAATGCTGATCCTAAAGGGCGATAATCCTTGGATGATTTTAAGAAAAATTCTTCATGTGAACATAGGTCCGTAACAGCTTCGTTTTTGAGATACAGGATGTTGAAATTTGACAAAAAAATCAGTAATTCCCCAATATCTCTGAAACCGCTCTGGCTTTTTTCTTCATTACAAAAACTTAAAAATAGTTACCATTAAATTACAAAAATATTGCTTAGATCTTTTGGTTACCACAATTGTGAAATTATGACTAAGAGTAAAAATCCAATAGTTACAAGCAAATGAATGCATTTTATTTTCTAATTCAAAAACCGTTCGACGGACGAAAAAAAGACAAGAGACCATTTTTATGAGAAGATAGAGGATAATTACAAAAATAATATTTATTTGAAAAAAAGACAGTGGCGTATTATTATTTTGATGAAAAATATGATAGTGTATGTCAACAGGGACGCCACTGATGGAAATTGAGAATAAATGTATTTCTATTAATACTTGGCATGTATCAAAATTGAAGAGAAAAGCCAAAGCGGTTTCAGAGATATTGGGGAATAACTGATTTTTTTGTTAAATTTCAACATCCTGTATCTCAGAAACGAAGCTATTTCGGACCTATGTTCACATGAAGAATTTTTCTTGAAATCATCCAAGGATTATCGCCCTTTAGGATCAGCATTCAATTATGAAACACCCTGTATTTTTTTAATTCCTTCTTCAATTTGTTTTTATTTTCCATCATTTTCAGATGTACTCGTAGTTTATTGACCATTTTCGGTCCATAGTGAGTTATGAATTGTTGAGTTTGATTTTTTGTATAAAATGGAGGTTTAAATTGACAGGTTGGCAGTTGTTCTAGTGTTATATGCATGAGTGTGATACACGTTCGAAGAAATCAGTGTCCATATCAGACTGTGGTACACATATAATTTCCTTACTTCAAATAGTCCGGTTTCAAGATAGAGTGAAGTAGTTAGATATCTGCGATTTTTTTTAAACATGATTTTTATCAAGCAGTTCTGTATAACTTGAAGATTGTTCATGATAGTTTTACCTACGCTACCCCAAAATTATAATGCAGTATCTTAATATTGATTCAGCCAAGGCCTCATAGATCATAAGTAGTAGTTTTTTATCAACAATATTTCTCGATTGATAAAATTTATGTATTAACTTCCTCAGTCTTTTCACTGTATACTGTATATGTTCATTCCAGCGAAGATGTTGGTCCATCATCATGCCAAGATATTTGATGCATTCAACTTTTTCAATTATTGAGCAAGTACAGTTTATATTATCGCATCCAGATTTGTGAATTTTAAGAAATTTTGTTGTTGGCTGATCTCTTGCAGTTGCAGAGTAAGTTAAGAATCTTGTTTTGTCAATGTTCAGACTCAGAAGACTTCCGTTCAGCCAATCATGATAAATTTTAAGATCATTTTCGGTGACTTCATAGAGCTCTTCCCAAGAATTATGAACGAAAGTTATAGCTGTGTCATCTGCGTTCGAAGTGACAAAACTTGTTGTATTTTTGAGGCATCCGATGTTATTGATATATCAAAAACAATATGGGTCCTGAGACGGATCCCTGAGGGACTTCTATTGAGATTGGTAATGGATCACTGATGGTATTATTGATTTTTACTTCTCGTATTCGGCAAGATAGATACCTAATCTTGGATGATATTGAGCGCGGATCCTCTTATTCCTATTTCATTCAAACGGTCGTATAATATTTTGTGGTTTACCGTATCGAATGCCTTGGCTAAATCAATAAACACAGTGAGGCACTTTTTATTTGCATTCAAATTTTTCAAGATATTGTCTTTAAGCTGAAACACAAATTAGTTAGTGTAACTCTCAGTGTGACAGACAGACCGTTACTGTCATTTTCGATTCAGTGGAATTGCGATGAAAAACTTCCAGCAACAGATGCGATACAGATGAGTTATTGCCAACGAAGTCTTAAGAAAGGTATTAAGAAGCACTACCCGGGATTTATTGAATGGTACAATAGTGAAAACACCAACTGAAGAAGAAGTATTTTTGGCTCATTTCCTAGAAATGTCTGAATTCTAGAGGTCAAACACCATAAGCATGCTGGCTTCCGCACTAAGCTCACCTACATAATGCTTCAAACGATACACACAATTGATATATCACTATAATCATTAGAAGATAGAGAATATATTACTATTATCAGTTGTTCCTTTCTGCAGGAATAATTGATTAAACAACTACATCAATTTCCTACGAATAAATGAACTGTCGAGGCAACAGTGGTACACTATAGGTGGCAAAATTCTAATAATAAGCTAACTGAACATCGTCAAAAATAGAGTAGAAGGTGTAAGCAGAAGACAACAAGTTATCTTTTCGAGACTACGCATTGGACATACCAAACTAACACATTAACATCTCCTCAGGAAAGAGGAAGCCATCAGATGCGAGTTCTGTGGAGTTTACATCTCGGTGAAACACATCATCTCTGAATGTCCCGGACCTGAGCGACAAAGAGTATCCAATGGACTATCGAATGACCTTCAGAAAAATCTTCAAGGAAACAACATACTGAATCTCATGAGAGTTCTCAAGTCAATTGATATCCTGAACGAAATATAGAGACTGTAAACTCTGATTTGTAATGTAATGTAAGTTAATGTGATGTAATTATTGTTCCATCACTAATAACCTCTAATGATTGATGCGATTTATTTCGAATAAAAAAAAATTTCCTACGCTTGTAGAAAAAATATTGTTCCCGCACTCGACAACGGCATTCACGTGCGGTAAAGTATCACTTTCCGCACATGTTAGGAAAATTACTATTTTATGATCTTCACAAAGTGCTTCCAATTTTCCGTTGTTTTTAATTGAGACGATTCCTACCTTTCCGTAGTCGCGCCTTATAAAGGACATTGTCTGACTCACAGGTTTGACTCCGCAATGGAGAAATTGGGTGGTTTGATCATCATGAATTGAAATTCACCAAAGATTTCATCAATATGACTTTGGACATTACTATTTCTACGAAGTGGAATGTCAAAATTGCAATACAGATATATTTATTCAATAACAAAACCCAAAACTTAACATTAGATAACTATCGAACATTTTATAACTGGAATTCCAACAAAAAAACTTTAATTCGAGGACGAAATGAAAATGTTTCGATTTCATTCTGACTCATCGGCAATATCACCAAATGAATGATGCTTGTTCTAATAAGCTCATGAATTTTTCGCATGTATTACAATGAAATCGAGTAGGTCTATGTTTATTCTATCACAGTGGCATCGATCATGTGTCATTTATGAAATATCATTTATCGAATGAGATATTATCTTGCTCTAAACGCCCAAAATAGCTGCGAAGTGTACACTGAAAACAAAAATGAGTGAAATTTCACTCAAATCACACTCAATAATATCTCAATTTTGATCCACGCCCGATAAAGTTGAAAATTCATTCTACTTGACTGAGTGAAATGGTAATTCAATGGGTGAATATGAGGAATCAGAATTGAGTCAATATGTTCCCAGTTCAGATCTGAATATTATTTCAGTTTCGCGATTTCTTGAATGAGTTTCAATTCATTTTTGAGTGTGAAGAACATTCATGGAGTATGTAAAAGCCCATTATTGAATACATTTATATCTAAAATGAGTACTTTCTAACTTTTCTTGACTGCTTTCATTTAATATTGAGTAAATATGATATTAGTACAGAAGTTCATCAACATTCAAATCAGATACAATTATAATCACAACTTTCGTGCGCTCCAAGCGATAAAAAAAAAAATAAAGAAAAGAGCTAACACAATTTGAAATTATCTATACATGAAGTGAAATGAAGTAATAGTATGACTGTTTTTTCGGTGCAAACTGCCACTAGCAAGTTCGTTTACAGTCACATCAATCTTCAGACAAAAATTGCATATGAACAGCTAATTCAAAAATGTATTTATCAGAGCAGATTTGTTGTGGGTATGTTACCTGAATAGAGACAAACTCTCGAATAACGTTCTCAAAAAATACTTTTTGTTTTCGATTTGATGATTCGTTCGATTAAATTCTTTGGGTACGAGTTGAGTTGAAGAACATGTTTAATGTGATCGACTTCGTTATTGAACATTTTTTGTTGGTCAGATGATACTTATTTGGCTCTATCATGGAGTGATTTGATTATTCAGGTATCTGTTAGTATGAGTCTTTTTATTATATTCACTTGTTACAAAAAAATTTCCTAAGTGTAGGTACTTTATGGTTGGTTCGCCATTGTTCACATGATACAGACAAATATCTAGCTCCATAAAATATCATATACGTATCGCTACCATATTTCAGGTCGTTTGTGGCGATTTTTGATAATGTTTTCTTCGAAATTCTTCATGAATATATTGCCCAGAATTGGAGATAATGGCGATCCATACGAATTGTCACTAAGAACATTTTTAAACTCAGTGACATTTTGGAGCAAACTATTTTGTCCTGAATACACAATGATACTCATATTTTTGTTAAATAGAAACGAGGTAAGAAAATCCCAAAAAATCTGGAATAATTAATATACCCTCGAATATACCACTTCCTCGATTAACCTGCAGAGTGTGTTGTTTTCTTTAAAGCTTTTATTTAACTTGCAATGTATGTATGGATGTATGTATGTATGTTAGGTCGGGTGGAATCTTTGAACTCAATTTTGAAGTAGATATCTTCAACCGATTGAGCTGAAATTATGACTACACGTTAAGTTTGAATGGCAATGCACGATGAGGTGTGTGAATTTATTTTAAATCCAATATGGCGGACCATCCAAGATGTCGGAATAGTTATTATTAATGCACTTCTACAATATGTGTATCAAATAAGAGGGCTCGTTGGGAGTAACTCGAAAAATAATGTGACGTCATTCTGAATTCAATATGGCGGACCATCCAAGATGGCGAAAGAGTTATTTTTAATGCACTTTCACAATATGGGTATCAAATGAAAGGAATTGTTGGATGATGTGACGTCATCTTGAATCCAATATGGCGGACCATCCAGAACGTCGTAATAGTTATTTTTAATGCACTTCTACAAGATGAGTATGAAATGAATGAAAGGGCTTGTTGAGAGTAACTCGAAAAATAATGTAACGTCATTCTGAATACAATATGACGGACTATCCAAAATGGCGGAATAGTTATTTTCAATTCACTTCTACGATATGGGTATCAAATTGAAGTGCTCAATAAAGTCTGTGCAATTTTCAGCAAAATATAGTCACGGAACCGCAGAACGAAGAATGCTGCCAATTGTATTATGTTGGGCTTGTACAGTACACAAAATACAAGGTAGTACTGTCGACCACGCCATCATTTACCAAGCTATTCGTCACTGGTCAAGCATACGTGGCAATAAGTAGGGTAAAATCATTAGAAGGTATCCTCATTGAAGCAGAGCTGGACCGTGAAACCTAGCCAGCGATAACTAAAAATTGGAAAATAAATTGAAAGTAAAAAAAAATTATTGAAAAGCTTTTATTTGAACGCTCTAAAAAGAATGCAATGAAATTTTCCTTTATAATTTTGACTATCAACTTATAACCTCATTATACACAAATAATATGATCATAGAAGCTAGTCGCGCGATTCACTCGTGTAAATGAAATAGTACTAATTCAATTTTGTTGAATCTGCTGAGCTAGAATTCTTAAAATTTCAATCTAGTTGAAAATTGATCATCGCGACAAGCTTTTATGATCATATAATTTGTGTATAATGAGGTTATAAGTTGATAGTCAAAATTATAAAGGAACATTTCATTCTATTCTATTGAGAGCGTTCAAATAAAAGCTTTTTATCAATTTTTTTTTACTTTCAATTCATTAGTTTCTAAAACGACAATTCATTTCAATCTATCCTTGTAATCAGTATAGGTACCGTGTTCTGTTAGCATCAACTTCCAAAAACTGCGCTACGAAATTATTGGCGGCATATTCGAATCGGCTACCGCTTGTTGGGACACCCTTTATTCATCGATGTATCATCCATATCAGCTCTACCCGTAGCACTCGTACCAGCAATGTGCAAAACTGCACTTGTAACATATGACGACATTAACCTATAGGTGTCCGATCATGCCACACATGTAGCACACATGTATCATGTTGTGCAACACTACTATATTTCATGCTCTAATTATACTGTATGGAATTAATATCAGATAGTGGATTATAATCCACCGAATATCGATACGATATTGATACTGGAAAACCATTGAACAAGCAAATAAATGTTATCTCGATATCTGCATCCTGCAATACATACATATTTTTCTCTGGGACTGTTATACAGTGCGTTTCATTTGAAATTATATTCTTCTCTGATGGCCTGATGATTTTGTTCGAATTGCGCCCTAGAAGTGGTAAGGAATCAACTATGGAATATAGGATAGAGGATTATCAGCGACTCTCTCTCAATTTGAAAAGCGTGAACAATGGTGCTCCTGTAACAATCCACCATTAAATTCTAAGCAATATAATGTAATGAAATATTTAGAAAAAAATCAGCTCTTTCTATTTCAATATGATATAAATTTATACTCCTCTCCAACGGCCATGTGTATACCGACCTCGGTGTAAATTTTGACCCTAAACTTTCTTTCGCGTCACATATTGAAGTTTGTCCGACGCAAACAGGATGAACGGATTCATAGCGCGGAACTCCAAAGATTTTTCTGATCCCAGCAACATCAAAAACGCTATACTTTGCCTTTGTTAGATCAAAACTAGAATATGCTTCTTTAATTTGGAACCCATCTCATCAGTCAGATATAGAGGAAGTTGAATCAGTTCAGCGGCGTTTCCTAAAACTTCTTTCACATCGATCCGATAACGTCTATCCACAAATTGTTTTGTTTTTCACACGATACATTACTAGCTAAACATACCATGAAAAACCTGTGCTGACGTCGTGATTGTCAATACACAGTGTTTCTATTCAAAATAATTATTAATATTATCAGTGACCCATACATTTTACAAAAGCTTAGTTCACTCTGCCTAGGCATAACAATACATTTCATCTCCCAACACCACGAACAAATATTTTGAAATACTCGCCTCTCCATAACATGTGTTCCGAATACAATAACTCACAGCTAGACATCTTTCATTGTTCTATCTTACTTTAATTGAGATTATGTAATTCTGAAACTATATGAATCTCTATATTAGTAGTAGATTCTTTTCCTGTTCTGTAGTTGGGTATTACCTGTAAAACAGAATAACAATAAGTGAATGAATGAATAAACTATAAGCTGTGTCCCGCTCTTTCCAACTCCGCACAAATTCAGACTTCGGGGTAATAGGTTTCCAACTTTGATGTTGCGATATACAAGGAAAATTAGAGAGAGACAGAGAGAGACAGAGAGAGACAGAGAGAGACAGAGAGAGACAGAGAGAGACAGAGAGAGACAGAGAGAGACAGAGAGAGACAGAGAGAGACAGAGAGAGACAGAGAGAGACAGGGAGAGACAGAGAGAGACAGAGAGAGACAGAGAGAGACAGAGAGAGACAGAGAGAGACAGAGAGAGACAGAGAGAGACAGAGAGAGACAGAGAGAGACAGAGAGAGACAGAGAGAGACAGAGAGAGACAGAGAGAGAGACAGAGAGAGACAGAGAGAGACAGAGAGAGACAGAGAGAGACAAGGAGAGACAGAGAGAGACAGAGAGAGAGAGATAGGACATTTCTTCCAGGAATTCTAGAATATTCATTTGTATATCAGCTGGTCCAGAGAATCTGATGACGCTGTCAAATTCAATCATCTGTTGATATAACGAAATTTTTTCTCGTATCGAGAGAATTTATTGTTATTATGCATTAAACTGAAATTTTTTATCGCTTCGAACAAATTACATGTTACATCAATAACTTGATCATCGAAATGAACAGAACTTGTCTATTGAAGCAGATATTGTATTTACGTAGCAACATGTTCTTTATTGCTGTTGAGTATAGAATCAATGCTTGATAAGTAACATCGAATCAATTTTTTAAATTGGAAATTAACAAAAATGCAAACACAATGGGAATTCTAAAACAAATCTAATTGCATGATCCTGTAGATATCTGATGATTGTTCAGAATATTTTTCCCAAATCGACATCCTATGATTCGCAAACAAAGAAGAAATGCAAGTTCAACGAAATGGTTAGTTGAATTTAAATACAATTCTGTTATCGAATGAAATTTGATATTGAATATAGGAGAAATGTATTGTTTGTAGGTACGTATACGAAAAATGGGGTTCCCAATAAAAAAATACCGATAACCTAATTTCTCCTACACGAATATTTCTGAATGTATCAGTTGAATTAGAAAAACTGTTCAAATGGAGATGAAATTGGAAGTTGTGCCCTCTTTCCAAAAATCACATTGTCCTTAATTTTTCCATCATTTGTGCTACTATGAAAGCACTGAATTCGGCGGACGCACTATACACAAACCTTATGTGTGATATATTCTTGATTTCAGCTCTTCATGGCGATTTCAAAGTTTCAACCCATTCGAGCCTGTCGGTATACATATATTTACGAGTGAGAATCACGCAAAAACTACAAGCAAATATTCATATTTCATATGGTTTCTCTATGTACCAGTACATCTCCTACCTTCCTATGTAACTTTGATGCGCGGAGTTTCATTTGGGGTTATGTCACAGAATACCCAGTATTCTGTGGTTATGTGGTAGTTATTTATTTGTGTCGAGCCACCTTCTACGCTTCGTTTTCAGTTAATTTTGAAGGAAAAAAGTTACCTGAATTGCTCATATTGTGTGTGTGGACTTAGTTGAAGGTAAATTGCGAAACACTGGTGGAAATTACATAAAAACAGCTGTTTTCTACAATGGTACATGTATGTACCGATAGTCTTTTGAATTGCCTTTGTTTTTTTAAAGAAAAAGATGTATGGGTCAGTTGTACCACATCGCTGACTATTTGTCAGAAGTTTCAAGTTCATCCGACTTTTCGTTGGGCAGTAGCGATTTATGGGAGCCGACATCTGATGCAAAAAATTCATACATATAATATGTACCACCCTCAAGGACCCTCAAAGACTGGCGGTACATATATATACCTTCCCCCCCCCCTCACTTCCAATAAATAAGGAGTGATTGAAATTTCGATGTAGAGGTTTTTTTTGATCGCCACTGACAATAAAAGGGTTTAAATAACATATGGAGTGATCAGTTCGAAAATATTGCCGCGGTCATGGATCATCCTGTATAATCAATTTTCCTGTATGAATTTAGCAATGAAGATCTAGGTAAAATCTCAGCCTGGGGAACCAACAACCTAGTTTGATTCGACGCCCCAAAAACTCGAGCCTCATCTATTCTCTCTAGAAAGGCGGAACTCAGTATGCCTGATACGCTAGGTGTCTCCATCAGCAATACCCTTTCATGGAATAATCATATCAGATACATTGCGAAAGCTTTTTTTCCAAAATTAGGATTTTTATTCCGTGCGAAAAGCTACTTTTCACCTCAACATGCAGCTTCTCATGATCAACAAAGCACAAATACGACCTGTTCTAGTTTACTGTTCTTCCATATGGGGATGAGCACCCACACAGACTCTGATGCTCTTAGATTCCATCCAGACAAGAGCAATCCGCTTGGTGGGTGATGCCACACTCACTAACACTTTGACATCATCAGAAAGCCGTAGAAAGGTCAGCGACCTCCCACTTTCTTGTAGATACTTCCAAGGGAAATGTTCTTCAGAAATCATTCCACGACTAGCAATACCAGCCAGACGAACTCGACAAGTGCAGTCTGCACATCTTTTCGTTGTCAACTTCGAAATATGTCGAACAGCACTATATCAAAACTAGTTTCCCTAGGTACGCACGATGTTCTTCGAACATTATTGGGATTCCCTCTGGTGCGCACCAAGCGATGAAAAAAATTCGATGCCTGAGGAAGTATTTCCAAGAACTCATGATCTACAAGGGTTCAAACAAAAATCCAACACCTACCTCCTCTCCCTATCTTCCCTAGGTACGCATGATGTTCTTCGAACATTATAGGGATTCCCTTTCGTGTGCACCAAGCGATAAACAGTAAAAAGATTCTTTCTAATTGTCAGGTTAGGTTAGATGGACTGTTTCGGTCCATCAGGCCTAATCAGTCGCCCTCTTCCGGGTATATCGCCCACATCGAAGACATTCCCCTATAGGACACAAATCCTCTAAAATCAAATATCTCTACTCGAAAATCTGGTATGGCGTTGTACTGTCTCATTCAATTCCACAAAACTGCCACGAAAACATCCCTAACAACACGGGATCTTGCTGGTACATCCCGCTAAGGTCCTACAAATGTCCCAATGTTTCAGACTTAGGTACGATATCCCAGAGATGTTTCTCTTGGGACATCCATCAGATGTTTTCATTGGATGTTCTAGAAACATCCCATTTGATCTTTTTTTTATAAACAATATCATGGTTCCATATCTGCTGATGATGATTGACATGACGATTGAACAGTTCAAACAATTGTGACAATTGAAACATTGAAAGTTGATAAAAAATGGAAATCAAAACTGTATTCGTACATATATACTTATACCTATACCAAAGCCGGCTAATTTCATCGATAACAAATTGAAATAATTTTACTAAATATTCCTCAATAAGATTACCAAAGTACCTGCTTAACTTCATGAACCATGTAATAAAAGACAAAATCAAAATATATCTCTTCAGCATATTTATTGCTGTATTAATTTGTTATACCAGCCGATAGATGGCGGTACAACTACGTTGCTAAGAGTTTCTAACAGCCGTCGGCCCAGCGCCAAGAAATATGAGCCTCAAACAACTTTTATCATCTTCCATTAGTTATTGGACTGCACCGACCTTATAATTTCGGATTCGGAGTGTTACTTGATATCTGGAAATAGGTCGGCCATTTTCAGGATTTCAGATTGAAAATAATTCATACCGTGTCATCCATTACTGTCATCAAACAAAAAACATCCTATATAAAAGTTTCTCAAAGATGTTCCATATCAAGTACCCTGAATGTCTCTGGTACATCCCGTATCATCCCAGAAACATTCTGCTGGGATGTTTATAAGACATCGCAAATGCTGACACGGGTGTTGCCAGCAACATCCCAAGAATGTCCCAAGGAAAATAGGGATTTTCTAAAGATGTTCCTATCATCCCATATGGATGTTTCTACGACGTCTTACAGATGTTATTGTGTTATTATATAGGGATGCGGCGCGGGTCGCGGAATTGCCATATTAAAAGACGCGGCTCGGAAATACACAACCCCAAGGCATTCGTGCGTGGTCTTTTCGATTGCTATCATCCAGAGACAAAACATAAATCCGTGCCAGTGTCGACACTTCCGTATCACCTAAATCAAAACCCGTGAGTCTGTCCCCTTCGGCTGTGCCATAACACTTCCAGTGGAACGAATATTCTTGCTCCGATACACATCCTGGATCCTGGATCAAACTTTACCTAACTTCTCTCGCTCGCAGATCTGTTTTACCCTTTCACTTCCTCTTGACTTTACTTGTTACTGTGAAATATTGTCTCGGCCACAGTCATTATTAATCATTGTGAATGCTCCAGTGAATCGAACAATACGATGGAAAATCGCTGCGAAAACAATGAAGGAGCACTCCAGTAGAGATAATTCGTTATCGTCCCTACTCCATCAATTCGGTACAGTAGAGTAGATTGCGTTAACTTTTTTCATAGCGTGAATGCTTAATTGGGCAGGAAGTATCATACTGTTCGTAGGTTAATACTTTTGCTGGATTTCTTGAATTTCCACTTCTCGTTTCTAATAATAATATCAAGAAATCCAAATAGACCTAATAATTTAGTCAATTGGTGTGATCGAATAAACTGAACTTCAACATTTAATTCAATTCAATTTTTTCAGCAATAACAACAGTGACAAAAATTTTGAAGTTAAATATTATTCTTCGAAGAAAAAGGTGTACCTATGCATCCAGGATGCTTGTGTTCTGCTCTCTTATTCCAACCATCCTGGGAAAAATTATGGAGAATAATAATATATCTTTTTACGCCGGCGGGAGTAGGAGTATGTTTCTTTGGTAACAAAAGAGGGGCAGAAGTCTCGTATCATTCCCAAGGAAGATGATTTGACATTGCTAAAAGTGCATCCCAAAAACTTGGTTTTCTGTTTCAGGCCAGGAGCTATTTCACTTCCAGTCAGCTGCTTAGGATCTTTAAGGTACAGATCCGACCTGTCCTGGAATACTGTTCCCATATTTGGAGTGCAGCACCCTGAAACTATTGGATTCTGTCCAAAAAGGGGCAATTCGTCTCGTGGGTGATGCCTCGCTTACAAACTCACTCACTTCTCTGGAGCACCGTAGAAAAGTTGGCGATCTGGCTCTATTTTATAGATATTTCCATTGACGATGTTCTTCTGGAATATCAACAATTTTTCCTCCCTTGGCAGTCCCCGGGAGATTGACCCGTCGAATTCAGGCTTCGCACCCCTTCGTGGTCACTTTGGAGACCTGCAGAACATCTCTTTCCAAAGACTCGTTCATCCAACGAACAGTGAGGCTCTGGAACACATTGCCAAGGAAGGTGTTCCCCGAGGTATATAACCTCCAGAAATTTGAGAAGAACACCAATTCCTACCTTATTTCCCCTGGTTCTCACAATGTTCTATGAACATTACAGGATATCCCAATTCGTGGGAACCAGAACATGAAAAAACAAAAAAAAATTCGCATCATGTTATATTATGGTCATAATTCGATAAACACGAGCACAAATGACATGGACAAGGGTTACACTTGCTCTTAAGTCGGCTGCCTGCCGAACACTGTATGAGCCAGTCTTCACACACGTCTGGCATGGGCTCTGATCTAAGCACATTCCACTGAGCAGTAGCGCATCTAGTTGCTAGATGCTAACACCCCCTAAGGAGTTTATACCAACTTCACATTTTCCACATAGCTCTGCGCTTTCTTTTCGGAACACCCTTCTCTGAAGCGATTATAAGCTGCATCATACAGATTTCTAGATCTCACTGGTTATAGCAAGTTAAGAATTACTGCAGAAGCAGTATCAATAGTTTCTTGGGGTTTTCTCTCGATTTCTTGTTCTATAACCGTTGACCATTTTCAAAGCTGTTTTCATAAATTTCAGTTTGATATCTGCTGTTACCATGGGTTACGATACGAATTCCACAAAATATACTACTACTATTTATGACAAAACTCCTCGAAATCCTTATCTTTCTTAATTTTTGTGTTTTCGCCAGCGTAAAAATAGTAGCTTCGCCCTCGAGCTACGAATCGCACTTTGGTGAAAATCTTGCATTCCTGTCCCTTGATGTTCAATGTACCATTCTAATATAAAATAAATATAATAAAAATACCTTGGAACAGGAAGAGATATGGGAGAATAATATGTAAGAAGAAATGAGAGAAGAAGGAGAGCGACGGTAAGGTTGATTGAAAATGCCTGAAATATCTGGTTTATCTGGAATTAGTTTTTTATTCCTTTTTTGGATTGCGGTAGTTTGGTAATTATCTTGTTTCTCGTTAGCAATAGGTTAAATAACTTGGGACAGTAGTAGAAAACGACTCTTTGTGAAAATCCAAATCAGGCAGTGGTGAATATAAAGTTTCCTAGATTTCAAAATTCCAGTTTCTCTGTATTGGTTGCAGATAGTCTAGATTTTTTCAACATTATTTTCAGAATTGTGTTTCGTGTTGCTTGCAGAAAGTTCATGGAATTATTGAACAAACCACCCCAAGCTGCAATACAGTATATCAGGAAAGATTCGATTAGTGAATTGTCTTAGATTCTTCTTATCCAAAATATCTAGATGTAGAAACATTTTTCTGATCAACTGTGAATCGTTTTGCTACGTACGTGGTATGGGCATTCCATCTTAGATACCGGTCTACACCTACCCCAAGATATTTTGAAGATTTGGTCTTTTCTATGACAGGACATTTGCAATTGTTAGAGCTATCACAGATGTTTTGATGTATAGGAATGGTTGATATTTCAGGCTATTTATTTTGTAGTAGAGAGAAGTATTCAACAATCAGACATAAAAACTTTGGTACCTTAGATATTAATTATCAGAATACGTCTTTTGGGACTCGTGAGTCTCGGATTATTTGAATGATGAAATGAAAACGACAAATATCTAACCTAACATCAGGTGGGCACTTCGAAATCATTACTACATGTTTGACTTGACCACGAATGACTTTGACGTTTTAGTCTTCTGGGCAACCAAAATGCACGAATTCAATACTACGTGAATGCTACCCGAAATGATCCACGGCCATGAGGATGCCATCAACATCACTGTGTAATATTTCACTGAATGAAGCAATTCAAACAATAGCGGTAGAAATAAGATCATTTGCACAAAACAGTACCCAAATGGTAGAGTAGAATATGCGGACGACCTGGCTCTAATCAGTAGAGACAAAAAAGTCTAGAGGAATTAGTAACAAAACTAGAGAAAGAAGCAAGAAAAATGGGACTGATCATCAATGAAGAAAAACAAAGTACATATATGCTGATCAATCGTGACAAAGACACTAACATAAGGAAAATGAAAATAGGAACGCTAAATTAAAATAATAATAGAGCGATGGAGATCGCAAAAAGGATCAAGACGGTAAACAGGGCATATTGAAATTACTTGACTTCACTTGGAGAAAGAAATTTGAGCAAGAAAATAAAGAAACGAATATACCAGGCCACAATTAGACCAATAGTCACCTATGGAGCTGATGTATATAACAATGAGTTTGAGAAATAAAGAAGAAGACGCAAAAAGAGATGAATGCGAAGGTATTACCACAATAGTTCCTAATATTAACGAAAGTGGTAGATAACGAGAGAAAATCAACTACTTTCCTGGCTATATGTCACGCAGAACATTGCATTACATCCTCCCAAAATCTATGCAAGACGAATAAAATCGTATAAAGAATTTCCTTCCTTAACGCCGAGCTGCGCCTAAATGGTTCAGGAACGCATGACTACCTGCAGACCGGTTTCGAGCTGTTGGCTCTCATCAATGCAAGGCTGTCCCGGATAGCTTCTTGACGGCTAACTGGTGCGAACCTGACCCAACGTAAACGCATCTCAGCATTTATACCACACGAGGCGTTGAACGTCCGCGAAATGAACGCGAACGCCGAACGCCACCTGGCAAGAAAAGAAATACTCCAAAACAATATCCCATATCAGGTGAAATGGGAGTGGCTGGTTGCCCGACTGGCGTATTTTCAACTAGGAAAAGCCAAAAATTCGAGAGAAAAATAATGAGGAGAATACTAGGGACCGTGAGTACAGAAGAAGGAAAACAGATAGACTGATGAATCATGAAATGAAGGAAGCAATTGATAGTGAAGACATAGAAAGAATCATGAAAGCACATATAGGTTGAAATGGTATGGACACCTACATAGAATAGAACCGGATAGGATGATAAAAAAAGTGTGGTAATGGAAATCAAAAATGAACAGACCAAAAGGGAGGCCACAATCAAGATGAAAGGACGAGATATTGAAGGATATAAAAACCATGAGGATTGGCAATTGGAGAGAAAAGATGAAAGTGAAGAAAGATTGGCACTCAATAACCGAAAAGACAAAGCGGCACAACAGCCGGTGACGAAGTACAGAAGAAAGAAGACCATCGGAATAATTCAAAGCAAGAAATGACCCAGGCAACCATATGACGAATGATCACGTCACTGTGACGTCCCTGATTGGTGATTTTTTGTCAGATACGTCACTCACCAATGTATGACGTCGCTATGACGTACTTTCTATGACGTGATTATCACGTCATCATCTCGACGTCGAGTGAACGTCATTTAGAAGGGTAAAATAAGACGTCAGTTCCATGACGTTGCAGGGACGTCTTGTCGACGTCTATGTTTCCCAGACCATATCTAAACCATGTATACTCACATCATCATGTGAAACAGTTAGGTTTGTGACGTACCTATATATACAGGATGGGCATTTTCAGTGTCGAAAAGTTTTAGAAAAGATCGTATTTTCATCAATTGTTCACAAATATAGAAACATGTACGTCTTGGTAATTTGCTTCTATATAACGTCGATATAAGTATAACTTATCAAAACAAATCATCATGCAAGTATTATTAGATATATATATACTCAAAAAGTGAGAGGAAACACTTTTTAAACTTTGACACCCTGTATATGTCGGAAACCAATCAAGGTATATATGTATATAAACAAATGATAATATAGGTGTACCTATATTGAAACCGTTACTTTGATGACGTTGCAGTGACGTATCTATGACGTCTAAATATCACGTAACAATTTGGTGAGCTTCGTCATTCAGAGAATTTTTCGATAATTTGCTATTTAGATATTTGTTGGGTGACAAATAATGCATGAATATACGTTACTGAACAAAGTGAAGCAAAATTCGCCAACATCCTTTTCATTGCTATCAAACTATTCTTGGTTTGCTCACATCTCGCCGACACAAACTACATAATTTTTTACACAATTACGAGTAACTGATTTCATTCTGATGGAGATGTGTACTGAGGGATAGCGCTGCTGAATAGAAGTATGAATGGGCATGCTACCGGAGAGATCATCAAGCAGACTCAACAATGCATAATCATTATTATATGCCATCAGAGGTCAGTGGCACTCAACTCTGTTTATGTTCGGTGTCAGTGGTGATTATCACACCATGTTCGAGGAAACGTCACTAACGTCAGTCCGACGTCACAGTTTGGTGAGTGAATGACGTTAATAAACGTGAGTAATATGACGTCATTGGGCTATGACTCATTCACGTCATTTATCACGTCATACGACGTCATTTCCTGACGTCACCTTGATCATTCAACTGACGTAACAAGACGTAACCAAAACGTCATCTGGTTGCCTGGGGAGTCTGAAGAGATCTCATGAGCGGTTACCATTCTAACTGGAATGAACAGCCGATCAACCTTGGCTTGCGGGAGTTATGTCGTTGAACCAGCCGCTCGCAACCCGAAGATGCAGACGTTGCATTTTACCCGACTCGACAAAATTCATTCGATGTGCATTTCCAGGTTTCTCACATATTCATGTCATTCAACTAATTCATTCTGATTGTAAGGTTCATACGAATCGGTTGTGTTAAATAAAAAGTAAATCTTGTTTTTTAAAAACGTTTTTCGTTTTCCAAAAAACTTAAGTGGCGCAGTCGGTAGGATACTCGAAGGCATCTATCGTAGATATCCTTGGGTATCAACTCTTCATCGAGAAGAACCAGT
Source organism: Phaedon cochleariae (assembly GCA_918026855.4). Classification (NCBI taxonomy): domain Eukaryota; kingdom Metazoa; phylum Arthropoda; class Insecta; order Coleoptera; family Chrysomelidae; genus Phaedon; species Phaedon cochleariae. The sequence continues at coordinate 3,918,090 of OU896720.1, forward strand.
GATCGAGAAGTACCAGAGAAGCCGTCCATCGAGGATCCAGTAACTCTTGGCAACCATCGAAGAAGAATGAAAAATTGGAACTTCATGTAAGTCACTCATTGATTCCTTATATTCATTTGCTATTTCCTTATGTCATTGATTTCCTCTGATCCTGAATCCGAATCAGAAATTACTAGTGGTATCAGTGCGGAACTAGAAGAAACTCTTAGTCAATCTTTGCAATCCTTAAACCTTAACAATCAGTCTCAATCGGAATCAATCAAAAAATCTATAGAATCAATCTCATTAAACATGCCAAACCCACCTAACGTATTCGATATGAAACTACTACAAATTGTTCCTGAATTCGATGGAAATCCCTGTAGACTCTACAGGTACCTCCAAACGGTCAGTGATTTATTGAATGAATATTACGATGTACGGCCAGGATTTGAAAATTGTTCTCAAAACAAAATTTTACTACATAGTGTACTTTCCAAGCTCACCGGGCCGGCCGAAGAAGTATTCTCTCTTAGTGGCACTTATAATTGGCCAACCATTAAAGACTTGTTGATCACACATTTCGGTGATCAGAGAAACGAAAGCAGTTTAATTTCTGATTTAGGCTCACTTAGACAAAATTCCAATGAAAATTCCTTACAGTTTTATTCTCGAGTACAGACAACCCTCAATTTACTTCACAATTACATAAATTTGCACGAAAATAATGATGAAATAAAAAGAAGCAAAAAAGCTTTGTATGATTCACATGCACTGCACATTTTACTTGTCGGTCTGAGAGAACCTCAGAGCTCGATGATTCGTTCAATGAAACCAAATAATCTAGCCGAAGCACAAAAATATATTATTGAAGACAACAATATTAGATATTTACAGAAATCGCATTCTAGCTTTGCTCCGAGACCTCAAATGAATAAACCACGAGCCCAAGTACCACAAAATTATTTCCAAAATCATTCAAGATCATCTTTCCAAAATAATGCCCATAATTTCAATGCTACTAGACCGCAATTTCCAGTTCAGAATTTCAATCAATCACAATTTTCGTCTCAACAAAATTTTAATCAACCCCAATTTCCTAGGGGCCCAATCCAAATTCAACCCAGACAAAACGCACCAACACAAAAATATTTCACGAACAGCCAAGTATTTGGAAAACCTCGTAATGTTTGGAAAAATCCTCCACAAGGCAGTTCATCTAATTTCAAACCTACCCCTATGAGCGGTATAACGAAGACACACAATTTTACTAGAAACACTAACCCCCAACCCTATAATCATTTCCAACGAGACCCTAATCAAAAAATGAATTTTATTGCTGAAGAAGTTTACAATGTTGATTCCTACGAAAGTGACCAAACATACCCTTATGACCAACACTATGACGAAACAAATCCAACATATGAATTAGACGATAACTCACAGTTTGACGACGAAACTAGCCAAAATTTTCACGAAACGACACAAGAACTAGAGGAGACATAATTGAATTGAATACAATATACGACAAAAAAGAACTTCCCTTCATCAAAATCATTAACCCACCTATTAAATTACTGATAGACACCGGAGCTACAAAATCATTTTTGAATCCGGATGTTGCCGAAAAATATTACAAAGATACAATTTTCAAAGAACCATTTGTTGTCAAATCAGTTTTCCAACAATCTCGACGTGACTTATGTGCTAATATACCTCCATTTAACGAATTTAATTATCATGAACCACTTAAATTTCATTTATTCAAATTTCACCAATACTTTGATGGACTGATAGGTCTAGATATCTTGAAACAACTAGAAGCTCAAATCGATCTCTCAAATTCAATTCTCTTTACACCATCCTCTCAAAATGAAATTCAGTATTATGAATCCAAGCAAAAAGTTTTGTTCTTTGTCGAATTAGAAGCCGGCACGGGAATAAAAATCAAAATCCCTGTGAATCAATCATCCGGAGATATAATCGTACCCCCTGTAAAAATCAATAATTGCCTTATAAGAGAAACCCTAACCACCGCGAATAACGGTTACGCATGGGTAGAACTCGAAAATCCGAACGATTATAATTGTCAAATTCACTTATTTGAACCAGTGAAATCGAATCCGTTTTTCCACGAGACTTACGAACTCTATCATGCCGACCTTGACCAAGTGAACGACAATGACCTTACAGATACAGATACACCTGATATTCGTGAACTCATACGCACCGAACATATGAACGACGAAGAGAAAACACACATAGAAAAACTTTGCTTATCATACTCAGACATTTTTCATTACGACGGACAAAAATTGACATTTACAAATCAAGTGAAACATCATATAAACACAAAAGACGAAATCCCGGTATACACTAAGTCATATAGGTACCCATTTATACATAAAGAAGAGGTACAATCACAAATTAGCACAATGCTCGAACAAAACATAATTCGACCTAGCAACTCTCCATGGTCATCTCCGATATGGGTAGTGCCGAAGAAAGCAGACGCAAGTGGAAAGAAGAAATGGAGGATCGTAGTTGACTACCGAAAAGTCAACGAAAAAACAATAGACGACAGATATCCGATTCCCAATATCAGTGACGTACTAGATAAGCTAGGAAGGTGTCAGTATTTTTCCACATTAGATTTGGCAAGCGGGTTCCATCAAATCGAAATGGCCCCAGAGGACATTCCAAAAACTGCTTTCAACGTCGAAAATGGGCACTACGAGTACGTCAGAATGCCATTCGGACTGAAAAATGCTCCGGCTACTTTTCAGCGAGTGATGGACAACGTACTAAAGGGACTCCAGAATAAAATATGTTTGGTATATATGGATGACATCATCATATACTCCACATCATTACAAGAACATATGATAAATCTAAGGAATGTTTTTCAACGACTTCGAGAAACTAACTTGAAGATTCAGTTAGACAAATCTGAATTTCTCAAGAAAGAAGTCGCCTTCCTTGGACATATAGTAACACCAGAAGGAGTAAAGCCGAACCCCTCCAAAATTAAGGCCATCATCGAGTATCCCATCCCAAAAACTACACGTGAAATCAAAGGTTTCCTAGGACTTATTGGCTACTACCGAAAATTCATCAAGGACTTTGCCAAAATAACAAAACCATTCACAGTATGCTTGAAAAAAGGTGCCGAAATAAAACATGACGAAAAATTCATAAGGACATTTAACCACTGTAAAACCCTACTCACAAACGACCCCATACTACAATATCCTGACTTTAGACTGCCTTTCAACTTGACAACAGACGCCAGCAATTTCGCTGTAGGAGCAATCCTATCACAAGGACCTATTGGATCAGATAAACCAATAGCGTACGCTTCTCGTACACTCAACAGCTCCGAGCAGAATTACAGCACTATTGAAAAAGAACTCCTAGCCATTGTGTGGGCCACCAAATATTTTCGGCCATACCTATTCGGCAGGAAATTCAAAGTGTTGACGGATCATAAACCTCTCGAATGGTTGATGTCTTTAAAGGAACCCAACTCAAGGCTAGTTCGCTGGAGGCTAAAGCTCGAAGAGTACGACTATGAGGTTATGTATAAAAAAGGCAAAAAGAACACCAACGCAGACGCATTGTCGAGAATTGAAATCCACGCCAATGAAGTAGAACCATCGACTTCAACGAAAGAAACACCAGAAAATCAACAAACATTATTTCAATACATGGAAGAGTTCAATGAGACTTTGAATAGACAAGTACGTCAAGATGACAATGAATCCGTAGCAAATAACATAGATGAAACGCCAAACATAGAGAACGTAGAAGAAGATGGAGAAACCATCCATACAAACGAGGAGGATCCCATACAGGAAATTAATCCCAGCGAGTCACCAGTCAACGTATTTCAAAACCAGTTAATAATTTCGAAATCAACTCTACCCAGGAAACCAACAAAGAAACGTCTATGGGAAAACAAGAAGACCAGATGGAATATCTACTTAGTGAATGACGACCTTACACCCATAATATCATTTTTCAGAGAATTTGGGAATCCGAGAAGTACATATGCATTTTTCTTCGATAACGACAACGCAGAAAGTCTCTATACGGAACTAAGCAATTTAATGCGACAAACTTTTAAAAATTCGGCATTCAGACTCCTAAAATGTACCTCGAAACTTGAAGACATTACCGACAAATACAGACAGGAAGAACTTTTACAGTATCACCACGAAACTAAAACAAACCACCGCGGAATTCAAGAAACCATCCAACAAATTAAGAAACGGTACTATTGGCCTAATATTGCCAATGACGTCAGGCAATTTGTCAATATTTGTGAGATTTGTCAACTTGTCAAATACGACAGGCATCCCCCAAAAATTCACTTACAGCTTACACCCACTCCAAAAAGACCATTTGAAATAGTTCATGTAGACGTTTTTCAAGCCAACAATCAGAAGTTTCTCACTGTCTTAGATAACTTTTCGAAATATGGACAAGCTTTTCCTTTGCCTTCTGCGGACGCGATATCTATCGTACATGCACTAATTGTCTTTATGTCATTCCACGGAATGCCCCTCCAAATTGTCGCCGACAGTGGGACCGAATTCAAAAATTCGACTCTCACCGATTTTGCCAAACTTCATAAAGTTAATCTCCATCTGACAACCCCTAAAAATTCTAACAGTAACGCCCCTGTAGAACGCTTCCACTCGACTATTCTCGAACATCTCAGAGTATTGAAACTAGAAAATCCGCAAATGACTACTATCGAAATGATGCCCTACGCAATTTTCGGATATAACCATTCAATCCATTCAGTTACGAAAAAGAAACCTATTGACATTATTACAGGACACCTAGACTCAAAAGACCCATTCGACATAGATCTCCATCAAGAATTACTAAACAATTATATACAGGAACATAAGCAAAAAACTCAACTCATATACGACCACATTCATGAAATTTCTCATAGTCAAAAGGAAAAAGTAATAGACAAAGCGAACGAAAATCGCGAAGATCCGGTAACCTATAAAGAAAATGAAGATGCTTTTCGACACGATGTCAAAACTCGCGGAAAAAAGTTGAAACCTCCTTTTATAAAAGAGACAGTTGACAAAGACGAGGGAAACAAACTTAAAACGCAACGAAATACTTACCATAAAAATATATTCAAGAAACCGAGGGCCAAAATAACGAAAACAAATTTGTTACAGGATACTCCTACTAACAACGACCCACCTAGTATCAACATCGACCAAAACCATACAAATAACTGACCTGCAGAACAATCCTGGAATTTTACCTTTCGAACTCGGCATTGCACAAATCAAAGTAGGAACACATACATTTTTACATTATTTAGAATTCAAACCAATCAAAAATGAAATAACAATTCTCGAATCTCAATATGGACAAATTAAACTGTCCTTGATTAAACAAAAACTGACTTCGACCTATGACTCATCCTTGCAAACTATCGAACAACACATCGACTATCAGATGAAATCGGTAAAAGAAAAATTTCAGTCTATTTATCCATTAACGGACAGAAAAAAACGCGGACTAATCAATGGGCTAGGTAACATAGTCAAAGCTATTTCTGGAAACTTGGACCAAGAAGATGCGAAACGGTATGATGAGGCCATAGAAAAATTACAGAATAATGAAGGTAAAATCGTTAGTTCACTAAACCAGCAAATATCCTTAACACACCAAATTCTAGAAAATAATAATAAAACATTTTCTTTGATGATACATAACCAGAATATAATCAAAGAAAGTATAGAAGAACTGCAAAATAACAGTACTTATTATTTTTCACTACTAGACACATTCACTCAAATAAAATTCAACTTAGATACACTGCTATCGATTCTCACAAACATCGAAAACTCTATATCGTTCGCCAAACTTGGAAGGCTGCATAGTAGTATCATATCAATCGAAGATATGAAATCAATTATGAGTTCGCTTCGTAAACATCATTCAAAAAATCAGCTGGTCTACTCAGATGTTGCCGATATACATAAACAATATGACGTAATTTCCGTAGAAGCATACTTTTCAAACGACAGATTAGTTTTTGCACTGCATATACCCCTCGTACATCCTGACATTTTCAACCACTACCACCTCTATTCGATACCCACCAAAAATTTAACCACAATAATTCCTAAAAATCCCTATTTCACAATGAGTGGCGACCTGTTCCAATATGAAGCTGAACCATGCCGCTATCTCGACTCCAAGTATCTGTGTGATAACAACTACCTAGTCAATGGACTCCAAGAACAAGATTGTCTTTTCTCCATTCTTCAAGTAAGAGACAGCCGTGCCGAATGCCAAATAGTTTCTGTAACAATCAAAAAACACCTGATCGAGGAGATTAGCGAATCGTACTATATTGGTATTTTTCCTAATCGAGAAAAAGTCCAAACCAGATGCGACCAAACAGATTTCGTGATGCTCCAGGGTACCTACCTCTTGCAAGTGCCGTATCAGTGCAGTGTCCAAACATCAGGCTATGGGTATACCAACGAAAAAGGGGAATCCCACGAAAAACCACTACTCCTACCAGAAATCAAGATCCAGGAACTATTAGGGAATAACCAACTACATATGGACGACATTCAACTAGACCAACTACATGAGCTACAACTTAAGGAAAACAGCATTCAACCCCTCCGAATTGACGATCAAGGACCACCAAATCACTTCCCATGGACCATTCCATTGTACGTATTAGTTACCTCAATACTGCTATACTTGGGTATACGTACAGTCCAGAAGACCAGGAGGACATCGAGGACATCTAGGACATCTGAAAGAAGCAACCAACCCCCTCAACCGACAGAAGTTTTGTTCGTCCCATCCAAAACTCCCTCTTAAGGATGGAGGAGTTATGTCGTTGAACCAGCCGCTCGCAACCCGAAGATGCAGACGTTGCATTTTACCCGACTCGACAAAATTCATTCGATGTGCATTTCCAGGTTTCTCACATATTCATGTCATTCAACTAATTCATTCTGATTGTAAGGTTCATACGAATCGGTTGTGTTAAATAAAAAGTAAATCTTGTTTTTTAAAAACGTTTTTCGTTTTCCAAAAAACTTAAGTCGGGTTAGAGGTAGTTCTTGAATATTCCTCACAACCCACTAAACATGATACATAACAAAAATATTTTTCAGTTTCAAGTTTTGTGATATTGTTGAAAAAACATTGCGATAATGTCCTTCTGAAGTATTCAACACAATATTATAAAGTAAAACGTTTATGAGACATTGCATCAATATTGACATCAATATCATTAAATGATATTGTGATATATTGATTTTAGAGTCATCAGATATATCTCAGTTAGAGTTTGTATGTTATTTGTGCAACGTTCTCGTTTCACCACCTCATAACGTAGCTTACATGTTTACAGTGTACAAGAAAATGATATTTTTTCTTTTACGGCAAAGTAACCTTGTCAACTGTCAGAAGTCAATCCAATTCCATTCCAGCCATTTTGTTTGTTGTCTATTATGGTGAATAAGCCAAATAGTGTGATCAGTGAAAATATTGATTTTCAGGTATTATTCGTAGTTATCAAAGTAAGTGGAGAACTCAACAAGTCTTGGACTCAAATTCGAGACAAAATATGAATTGCTCATGATAACTACTCATATCCCAGGTTTGCTCTGCTGGAATATAGAAATGCAACCAATCTGTATCTGCATTTCATAATATGTGAAAAAGTAGGAGGGATTTGTGAATACGGATTGTGTTTATATTTCACGAATTACAAAAATAATGGGTGAGTTATATATCATAGCTAGAAGAAGAAAATAGAATAGAGTTTCTCAATAATTTAGAGAACTGCCAACAACTCTATAGAAATATATTTACCTATTGATTTTCAGAATTTCAGTGAGGGATCACTGGATAATGCAGAAATCATATAGCTGGACTGACTAGATTTATGAGGCAGAATAACTAGAATGACTCAGAGAAATAGTAGTCAATCTGTCCCAAAATATCACTGGGTAACTAGATCATACGTATAGTTTTTCAGGAGTACGGTAAGATCAATTCATATTTAGGGATAGTTCATCCTCTATGTCTTTTCTGAAGATCATTCAGATGATTTTCTTGATGATCACAGGAACTAATTAGAATGTTAATATACAATATTGTTCAGATGTTTTGAGTAACATTGAATATACGTTATCAAGTACCATTGATTTTATGTAATTCCTGATATATTTATATAATATTTACCATCAACATTACATTGTAATATTTATACGAGGCACATACGTCGATTGCCGCAACGTAACTGTGATATCAAGCATATCTCTAAATAACATCAAAAAGTCACATTGTAATATTACATTTATGTTTGAGATATGTTATCATGTTTAGTGGGAATGAACATTCTCGACTTTTTTTTCTAGAGATTCTGCATTTCTTTGTAAGTATCGCCGATTTCAATAGGGCGCTGGCTAGCCCTCCAACCATAATGACATCTCAATATCGAAATCCGCAAACAATATCGAACATGAATCAGAGCTCGAAAGATAACGACGAGCTTTGTGTTTCTGATGTACCGAGACAAATACGTGTGTGTGGGTGTGGACACAGCGGTCGCCGCCATTGATGTGGTCAACGTGGCGATGCCAAAGGGTTGACCATCCCGGATCCCGGATGACCACGACAAATGCACTCTTGAGATATATTGTCGCCGGACTATCGGTTCGTACCTAATTGTTTGTTTTCTCACGGTTGACCTGCCGCACTAATTGATATGGAATATTGCTCACTCGTATGTCTCTTCTTCCTGGTCGGTGTGCGTCCCTTCACCCTTCGTTAGTCGCCCTGTATCTGCTGGAAAATGAGGAAACGGATGGAGAGGAGACCAGTGGCTTGTTGATGGGAGATCCAGGGGTCACGAGCATCTCATTGATTTCATTACAAGGTGACTGGGAACTTCAAATAAATGTTCTTGAATTCGAAAAGACAAACTCTGTCCTCCTGAAGAACACAACCCGTGGATTTTTTGGCAAGTTCCGACAGGTGGGATTTGAGGAATAGGGGTGGGCGATAATGATTTTGAAATATCGATTATCGATAATCATAATGTATCGATATTATCGATTTATCGATATTATCGATATTATCGATATTATCGATATTATCGATATTATCGATATTATCGATAATTATCGATATTATCGATATTATCGATATTATCGATATCATCGATATCATCGATATTATCGATATTATCGATATTATCGATATTATCGATATTATCGATATTATCGATATTATCGATATTATCGATATTATCGATATTATCGATATTATCGATATTATCGATATTATCGATATCGATAATATCGATGAATCGATAATTTTTCTCCAAATTATTATCGATAATTTTTCCCACCCCTAGTCGTGACAAGGGTATTTTTATGAAACTAATTTTTTTAATGATAATTTACTTTTTGGTTTCTAGGTAGGTATGATAAACAAAGCTATTTTGTCATTATGTTATTTTTCAATAAATGAGCGATCGAATGATAAAAAAACTAACCAAAAAGTTTGCCACCACAACTAATAAGGGTTGCCACGTTGCCAGATGTCAGATAGCTTCAGGCAAGTTGCTGTGCTGGAGTCCTATGTTGTTTGAACAAGGCTAATGTACAGGGTGCCGTGTCTTATTATATTTTCATTCTTACCTCAATTCTTACCAGCAGGTATCTATTTTATACAGGGTGTTCCATATAAAAAAACAAAAATACCTATTTTTCTGATGCTCATTCATTTTGATAATTTTGATATTATCGGTTATATCGATAATTTCGATAATTTCGATATTATCGATGATATTGATAATTTCGATAATATCGATAATATCGATAATATCGATAATATCGATAATATCGATAATATCGATAATATCGATAATATCGATAATATCGATAATATCGATAATATCGATAATATCGATAATATCGATAATATCGATAATATCGATAATATCGATAATATCGATAATATCGATAATATCGATAATATCGATAATATCGATAATATCGATAATATCGATAATATCGATAATATCGATAATATCGATAAATCGATAATTTTTCTCCAAATTATTATCGATAATTATCGATAATTATCGATAATTATCGATAATTATCGATAATTATCGATAATTATCGATATATCGATAATTTTTCCCACCCCTAGTGAGGAATCATTATATTTTTATCATTCTTTGTTTGTTCTCATGAAATCGAACATAAGAAGTCATAATTTGTATTCCACCTATTTTTAATGAAAGTACAGGTTGAGTGGTCCTCAACCTGGTAATTTCGTTACATGTAATGTATTATTTGATTCAATTTCAATATTTGTTGAACCATGTAAATTTCTTGACTTTATAGTTTACAAGAATATATTCTTGAAATTCCAAGCTTTTATTCGAGAAAAAATCATGGATTTGCGTCGAAAATTGAAACAGCTAAGAAGCATTGAATTCGATTAGATTTGAACAATCTCTGCGTATAGTGATAAATGCTCAATACATATCAAAAGTACTGATCCTGTTCATATTTCCACTGCTGAATAGCTACAAAGAAGAACAAGCAATTTATTGACAAATAAACTTTTGGAAGAATTTCCTCAGTTGGCCAACAAGAAAATGGTAACTGGTAGAAAAAGTTTCAAGAACTGACAAGTGGTGTATGGTACACCCCATTTAACTTTTGACAAAGGATTCCAAAGCTTCGCCGTTCCATAGACAAACGAGTTTTGGTGGATCTGACATGATTTTTATATGAAAGAGGATTGCTGATAGATAGATATTGTGGACTTAGTTGGTACTGGACATTGTTATATATCCAGGCATACTGAGTTCCGCTTTTCTAGAGGAAACCTATGCCCAAGTTTTGATGGCATTGAATTCAACAGGTTATTGGCTATTCAGGTTGTATGGCGTATGATGGTAGTTTGTGGAGGAGTCCTTGGTGCCAAGTACACAAGTAAAACCTACTCACCTGTTGACTTGTTGCAATTTCGACTATCCAGATAACTGAGTGGGTTGTTGAATAGGTTCTTATAAGACAACTGCTGCTCCTTGGGGATTTGGATTTCTATTCATCAATTTAGTCATTTTGAATTTTTCATATAGTTTACATTCACGGAATTTTTTTTTCCAATAATAAAGATTTTTTGACAACTTCTCTGACATATGTCATGCCTTGTATGTCATGCCTTGTATGTCATGTCAGATGTCAACCAAATTTGAATCTGTTTGTACCTTATTTAGCGATAATATTCATAGCAATGATCAGGACCAAAGATAATTTTGTGAATAATTTTCTTGTCAATCTGACGAGTAAGTAACCTCACTTTTACTAATTATCTAGTTTAAATTAAACATTTTTCAATTTTCTGATTCAATTTTTTCAATAGATATAACCTGATTAACTTTAATCGATTTTCAAATTTAGGTCCAACAAACATTTTTCATAAATAATTTTTTTCGAAAAAATTATGTCTTTCAATAGCTAAAAGCTGATTACTTACTCACAGGCAACCACTGAGGATTACTGTATAGTCAAAGCCGCTCTGCTTCGAAAAATGTTTATAAATTATTTTGCACGAAATAAAACTTTTTGTACAATTATTTGTATATCTACACGTGCACCCAGCAAAGTAACCCTCTCTTTTCTGTATTTGTGAAAGTCTATCATTCTATTTTTCAAAGGATACTCGAACAATTCGGCAAAGTTATTGATAACTGATATCAGTCGGTAGTTCGTCAAGTGACTAGGATCTCCAGTTTTGAAAATGAGCGTGATAACAGATTGTTTCTTTTGCTTTGGAATTTCACCTTGTATGAAGCATAGATTGATGATATGAACTAATGGTACAGTTATGAGCTTGTAGATTTTGTTTATGGTGATTGAGAAAATTGTATCTGGTCCAGGGGAACAATTATTTTATAAGATTCTATATCAGATTTGTTATTTCATCGTTAGTGATAGGCTTGAGAATGATGAAAGATTCATTTTGAGTCTCATTCATGAAATTCTCAGTTTGTTTCTTCAATACCTTTCGCCATTCGCGTTCCCAGATTAATAAAAAACTTGTTGAATATATTCGCCTTCTCTTTATTGTTTGTGATAAGCTCCGCGTTATTATTGATTATCTTCATGTTTGTTATATCTCGGGTGTTTCTTCTTTCTGTTATATCGTTAATTGTTTCGATTTTTTCTTATAATTCATCATCATCATCGTTCATATATAATTCCTGAGCTTCTGTCCAGCAAAATGAAGAAATTCCCGACTTGTACGAGATGGTAAATAACTTGCATAGAATCAGTGGAAATTCTTGAGAATAATGAGTGCCATGAGAACCGTTAGCCAAACAGAATTCGTTGCCGAAAGATGATTTCGAGCACTCGATTTTCAATAGGAGGGAATGGGAAATCTAAGGTGGAGTTTGCTGCGAACATTTCTGCAGAAATGATCGCTTTCTCTTGCGATAATTGTTGCTAATATGCCGTCGACTCTTGACAACGATGGGAATGCTGACTGCTTCAGCGAGATACCAAAACGAATGAAAGCCATCGGGACAATCTATCAGTTTTGATCTTATTCTGGCATTGTATTCTTTTTTGTTGCATCTATCTTTTGGTCTCAACATATAGTGTTCTAACGTTGGTAGAAGTCAATCGTAGCTCGAAGTGGAATGATAGGTTTCGTATTCAATGACAAAAGCACAAAGTCATCTCCACGACTTCTCAATTTGGAAACATCAAATTAGGAACATATTCCGGACATATGCAATGTCCATCTTCATCCTATGCTGAGAAGTCCTAATGGAAAAAAAAGATTATGTTACATTTTTTCTAATTATTGATGAGAAAGAGATTTCTGAGGGGTTAAGAGAGATGAGAAACTTTTCATCTTCCTCAACAATAGTTGGTTCCTAAATTTTAAGCCTCATCGTCCTCCATAATTTGATTTTCCATGTTTGGAGGTTTCAATAAGATGTAACATAACCTTTTCATTTTCATTAGGACTTCTCAGCATAGGCTGAAGATGGACATTGCATATGTCCGAAACATGTTACTAATTTGATATTCTCAAATTGAAAAGTCGTGGAGATGACTTTGTGCTTTCCTCATTGAATACAATATAGTGTTTTTCTACGAGGTTAGGGTTTTTTGCTAACTGAGGAAACAGATTTATGGCAGACTGAAGAGAAAGCGATGAATATAACATAAAATCTACTTGTATATGTTAACATTCAGGTTCTTGAAATGGAGTTATTGATTGTGTTAACGTTGAAAGACAACTCTTCGGAAACATGTTGAAGATGATTATTGGAAAACATATATTATGCTAGCTCTAACAGAACGTTATAGATCAACTTTACGAGTAATCTCAGTGATTTTGAGTGGTTGATGATGGTTTATCCCCCTCAATGGGAAGTCCTTTGGACTCACCACTGGCGAAGAGAATGGAAACCACCCCAACCGATAAGGTTTTCGCTAATAAGCACGCTGCTACTAATCGAACACGATTCCCTATAACAAGTGGGTTATACTGACAGCAATTATATTTATCTGTGCCGTTTGACCGCTATCCCACTCATATTACCTCATAAATTGGAGGGAATGCCAGTCATCTTCTAGGTATTGTTTGATTAATTTGACGAACGATGGATCATTCAAGCGAAGCAATCGAAAATTAGGGCCGGGGGGTTTGGTTTGGACCACTCCCCAAAGAAGTACATACCATCCCTTCAGAAATGCCTTTGATATTGGTTTTTCACAATCGGCAAAATTTCCAAAAAATTCTCGATACAACTTGTTTCACTAACATGATAGGAAAGTACTATGTATATAAGTCGTGGAAACCATCCATTTTCTCAAAGTGGTCCAGAATTTTTCAAAGAAAAAATACGAAAAATCCAAAGTCGGTCGACCACAAGAAATCCATTACATGAGACGTCTAACTAGTTTCGGCACTCGGCCATCATCAGACACATAATATAAAGCACCAGTAAGGAACAGTGATGGAAAATTGATACAAAAGCTACTGATCGTTTGCCCAAAATCCACAAATTGAATGTTCCAATTAGACCAGTTATCTCCTTCATCAATTCCCCTTGTTGCAAATTAGCACCTTTTTTGAACCTATTGTTGACCGAGCTCACTGCTTTTGACAACACTAATTCAGTGAAAAACTCAATCGATTTAGCCAGCAAAATTGAAAATATTTTCATCCCCGAGAATTCTGTATTGGTTTCCTTTGATGTAACTGACTTGTTTCCTAGTATCCCCCCAGATGATTGCCTTTCTCTAGTGAGGATTTTACTTTCTGACAATAATGTTCCTAATTTCTTTTCCAATTCAATGGCAATTTTACAGACAAACCACTGGTTTGGTAATGGGTAGCAACCTTTCTCCCCTCTTGGCAGAAATTTTCATGAATAATCTAGAGAAACAGTTTCTGAATAATCCCACATTTAATACCAAATTAATCTTTTACATTGATACGTGGATGACTGTCTCTGATATCATTTGAAGGTTTTTCTTCTGATGTTTCCGATTTCCTCAAACATATCAACTATCTTCATCACAATATCGTTTTCACCATGGAATCTGAAGAAGATGGTTCCTTACCTTTCTTAGATTTACTCATTATCAAAAATCCTGCAACCCATCGATTTCAATTTGGAATATTTAGGAAACTAACAGCACAGACACAGTGATCTCCTTCAATTCGAACCACCCTCCTTCACACAAGTTCGCATCGTTCAATTGCTTTTCCCATAGAGTTTTCTCATTACCCCTATCTGATTCTGCATTCAATAGAGAAATCAATATCATAAAACAAATAGCCATCAACCATCAATTTCCTTTAGAACAGATAATGAAAATTTATTTCAAATTTTACACCAAATTCAGATTGTCATTTAATGTCACCCATAGTCAATTGCTTAATCCACCCATTTTCAAATCGGTCCAATATTACGGTCATTGCCTATGAAACGTCTGACAATCTCAAACATTTACTTGTTAATTTGAAAGACAAAATCCTCCTTGAGAAAATCAGGTGTCTACAAACTGAATTATAATGATTGCAGCTCTTCTTACATTAGCTGAACAGGTAGGAGTTTTGGAACCCGTGCCTCAGAACACAATAGATTAATCCACAAATTTCCTAATTCAGACAAGTTCAACACAACAGCTTCTTCGTTTGCCAACCACATTATTGATTCGAATCATTCTTTCAATGTCAGCTCCAACATGGAGATCAACCTACTGGAAATTTCAGAAATTCAAAAATGTATTAATAATCCGGATATCACTTGTCTTAACGACCAAACCGTTTTTGAAAGAAACCACATTTTTCGTACATTGAAATTTTCTTAAAATTGTATCTTGTCACTCAGACCGGCCCTGTTGCAGACTTCAAAATAATAGTTCCGTCTTCTCTTTCCAATTTTTAATTTATTGACACTGTGTCTTCATCTTTCTAATTCGTTTCCCTCTTTACAAACCCTGGCCATCTATTTCTCTGTCATTAATTCTATTTTTCTACATTCATGCAAAAAGCAGAACTTTATTGAACTATTTTTAGTGGAAAAAGAAGTTCTTTATTGCACTTAGTGCAATAAAGTTTTAATTGCACTCATCTGTCATTCTACTTCAACGTGCTGTCATCATGACAACCATTTTTTATATAGCAGCTGTGGTTTTAGAAACGTCAGTCAAAAATTAATTCTGACTACGAAATATTCATATTGAAAATTGCACCAAATGTTCATTCACTTTCAACATTGAGGGTAAAAATAAAGTTTGAGTTAAATTGTTCGTAACGTATTAGTTCCTGTTTCAATGCAAATCGATAATAATAATAAAGTATTCAAGTTGCGTTTTTCATTTTCCTACACCTAGTGCCGCACCTCAATAAATCATTTTTTGCTTTTTGCATGAACGTAGCAAAAATTTTGTATGGAACTCGTGCAAAAATTGACATCCACTTTTTGCACTTGTTGCATGAATAACTATTACAATTTACAATTAGGACTATTTGTTGATGTGTATTATTTCATCTTTTTAGTTAAACCCAAATAGTTGCCTGTTTGATTTAGAAGGTCTATGTATGGCTGATGTCAATTTCAAAAAAATGTCAATCTGTCAATTATTTGTCATGTGTATCTCCCTCTGGTGCTTGATTTTACTTTGTTTTATAGCCGCCAGCCTACATACAATGATCTCAATGAATTTTTGAGTAAAAATTTTTTTTCAATTTAATCCAATTAATTCCTTTTTAATGTTCAACCAGATTGTTAATAGCTTTTTCTGGTTGTTCAGCCGCTATAAATTAGTTTTGTACAATAATTAGGACTGCTTCTTCCGGCTGACAACCCCCATTTCAATGTGTTCAACCTAATAATTATTGCTGCACACGGAAGATTCTTTTCATCAGTAGCTTTTGTATACATTTTTCATCGTTGTTCCTTTACAGGTGCTTTATATTATGTGTCTGATGATGGCCGAGTGCCGAAACTAGTTACACGTATTATGTAATAAATTTGTTGTGGTCGACCGACTTTGGGTTTCTTGTATTTTTCCTTTATAGGTTGATCGAGAAGGTGAACCAATTTTTTTTCCATAATGTTCTGCAGTTTCCCTCTATAAATAAAAATATTAGTTATTTTTTCAAAATACTTTTTGTTTTGCTTGATTATTTGTGATTTTCTCTCCTCGTTTCTATGAAATGATAATATGAGTATTATTTCATCTGATTTGTCCTAGTACACATATTTTGAAATGATAATAGACAGTTCTTTTTTAGTTATAAACAAATTCTCCCAAAATGCTATACAGGGTGTCAATTTGAAAACTTCCCACCCTCAATATCTCCCTCCAAGTCGATAATATGGAAAAACGGAAAGACAGGTCGATTTTATTTTCGAGGGGGACATGGTTCTAAAATATTTTCAGCCCCGCGGCGTTGCCGCTTCTAACGAAAAGAAGCAACAACTTTGTTATTTCAAATGGAACACCCTGTATTTTATTGCATTTTTAGATTCTCACTGAAAAGCTGATTTCATCAATGTAACACACTTGGGGTCTAGCAGGAATGATTACAGAGATATAGGGTGTTCAAAATCGAGATTTTACAACTTTAGGATTTTTTTGAGTCGAAACTATTCATTATTGGTCAAAACGGCTTTTATGTCCCTATCTCAACTTCTGATTTACTATCTACTGACATTTATTTGAAACAAATACAGGGTGGTTCAAGATTCAGACTTTTGATCACCCTGTATTTGTTTCAAATAAATGTCAGTAGATAGTAAATCAAAAGTTGAGATAGGGACATAAAAGCCGTTTTGACCAATAATGAATAGTTTCGACTCAAAAAAATCCTAAAGTTGTAAAATCTCGATTTTGAACACCCTATATCTCTGTAATCATTCCTGCTAGACCCCAAGTGAGATACATTGAGGAAATCAGCTTTTCAGGGAGAATCTAAAAATGCAATAAAATACAGGGTGTTCCATTTGAAATAACAAAGTTGTTGCTTCTTTTCGTTAGAAGCGGCAACGCCGCGGGGCTGAAAATATTTTAGAACCATGTCCCCCTCGAAAATAAAATCGACCTGTCTTTTCGTTTTTCCATATTATCGACTTGGAGGGAGATATTAGGGGTGGGAAGTTTTCAAATTGACACCCTGTATATAATATAAACCTAAAAGAGGAATTCAATCGATAGTCATTGGCACATTGTTTGGAAATTGTTTGAGGAAAGTTTGAAAATATGAAATTGCAATTATCCTAGGACATTTGTGTCTGTCTTCATCGCAAAACCAAAAAATGAAATGAATATATCTTGCGAATTGTCTTGGGCTTTCTATCTTGACACTTCTTCGTGTCAGAAGATGATAGAAGAAAGTGAGTAACAGAATGTTTGTATTCATTAATTAATCTTCAATATCATATATTTTTGGCAACAATGTCAAGCGAGTAAGACGTGTGCTGGTGCTTCTGCTGCAAAATTACAAATTTAACTCGATTTGCAAAGTGATAAATTGTTATAATTGTGTAAGTTGTACACAACGTGTATGTTAACTCATTTACACGAAAGCTACAATAAAAACTTAGTGTGCTGCCTGAAAAATTCGATTTCACTGTGATACGCAACGAGATAATGGGTTTGACAAAGAGAGACCTAGAAGAAATTGGTGCTATAGTGGAAGCAAAAACCAAAAAACTGCTTGAAGGCGAGTATCTGCAAGGTGTTATTGAAAGAGCGATAAAAAATGTGACTGATAAATACGACCGAATGATATCAGAGTTACATATGGAAATGGAAATTTTGAAAAACTGTAACTCGCAATTGAGCTCGGAGTTAGATAATCTCGAGCAGTACTCAAGGTTGAAAAATCTACGCTTTTTTGGAGTTGCAGAAACTGAAAATGAATCATTAAATGCCACTATTACGAGAATTGTCGGAGAAAGAATGCAGGTAAAAAACTTTAACGAGGCGATGATAAAAAAGTGTCATCGTGTGCCAAACAAAAACACTGACACAAACAACGGAAAACCATCCTGCGTTCTTGTGAGGTTCAGCGATGTTGCCGCCCGTAACAAAGTCCTGGGGAATCGGAGATTTTTGAAGTCAAGCGGCATCTCGGTGCAAGAAGATCTGACTAAAAGGAGGGTGTTATGGATGAAAACAGCCCTGGAAAATTTTTCACGAAAAGAAGTTTGGAGCTTCAATGGAAACATATTTGTTAAAACTGATAACATAGTGCATCGTATAAAAGATGAAAGCCACTTGAAAGAACTATGTGGGAATTAACAAGGTTTATTTTCTTTTTGCATATCGGTCATCGCATTTCATATAGTTCAAAATGGGGTATTTTTCTTTTTTTTTCATAATAGATATTAGTTTTTGTAATTTCTTTTCTCTATTTATTTTTATCAAGTTGAAGTTGATGAAATTAATGCAATGCTATTTTTATAAATTTTTGGTGGGAATACGTGAATGATCATACTATTCATTCATTTTTTTTTTTTTGTGCTTTTGTTTATGCTACACGACTGCATGATTTGTTGAAAAAATTATGATTTTTTTTTTCCTGATTTACATAAATATCACTCTAACCAAATTGAATATATGCGGAAGGTTTTTTTTTTTTTCATTTATATAACATGTTGCAAAATAGTATTGTTAGAGCAGGAATGCCACATGTGTCACGCTATTGTTGACCAATTTTTTAGGGCGATTGAGTTTTTTTTTTTCTTTCTCTCCTTACATTTTCTATCTTCTATATAACAAGTATTTACTCTCTCTTTTTGCTTCTTTCATTTCCCTTTTTCTCCTACACTTTCTTTTCAATATATTTTCAGAGTATGCTGAACGTATGTCACATAAATATTAGATCTTTACCAGCGAAATTCAATGACTTTCAAGATCACATTCTCGATGCGGATTATGATGCCATTGGAATTTCAGAAACATGGATGCATTCAGGTATAGACAGCAACAATGTAAGTCTTAATCAGTATGTTTTTTTGCGCAAGGACAGGCCTACCAGAGGTGGAGGAGTTGGCCTTTATTTGAAAAATAACTATAAATATGAAATCATTTTCAGCGAATGTAACGAGCATATAGAGTGTATATGGGTGAACATTTTCATCGAAAAAAACTGTTCCGTTGTTATAGGCGTTGTTTACAGACCACCTAACTCGAACATTTCACCATTCTTTGATATAATCGAAGAAGTTTTCACGAATATCTTCTCCAGTCACAATGATATTATTTTAATGGGTGACTTCAACATAAATATGCTGGATTTCAATTCAAATTATACAGATAGATTTTTCCTCAATTTTGGAAATTTTCAATTTCAGACGAATTGTTAGTGAACCTACACGAATAACCAGTACATGTTCTTCATTATTAGACTTGATTATAACGAATTGTGAAAATATTTCCGAGGTAAATATTACAGAATGTGATTTATCTGACCATGCATTAATACAGGCAAAATTCCAAATCGGTGAGGATAGAAATTCACAAAATACCAAGGTTACATACAGAAATCTCAAACACATAGACATTGATAGATTCCGAAGCGACTTGGCAAATCTACCATGGTTTTTAATCTATGACACTGTCGATATTGATAGCAAAGTTTCTCTCGTAAATGAATTTATATTGCAAATTCTTGATCTACATGCGCCAGAAAAAAAATGCTCACCAAAAAACCTCAAGTACACCCCCTGGATTACCGACAACATTAAATTGATGCAAAAACTTAGAAATAGGGCATTAGCTAGATTCAAAAATTCGAAACTTCCACAGCATTGGACATACTATAAAGAATTGAGGAACTTGACCAACACAGCCATAAAAGTAGAAAAAAAAGCTTACTTAAACTTTAAATTGAACAACTCAGATATCAAGAGTAAATGGAAAGAACTTAAGAAATTGAGTGTTACCAAGGGTAGAAACAAAGAAATACCAGAACAACTGAAAAATGCCGAAGATATGAATAATTTTTTCTTAAGATCTTCCATGAATGAGGATGTACCAAATGAACATTTAATAAATTTTTATAATTCTAACCGAAAAGAAGGATTGAATGAATCATTCACCTTTTCATTGTCTAATGAAACTGAAATATCTAAATTAATCAATAATATAAAAACGCAAGCCTATGGTGATGATAGTATAAATATCTCAATCATCAACCTTTGTGGACCTCTCCTGGTGTCTATAACTACACATATTATAAATGAATGTATAAGTCAAAACTATTTTCCCAGTGTGTGGAAAAACGCAAGAGTAATACCCATAGCAAAAAATAGTAATCCTCAAAGTTATAATGACTTGAGATCAATAAGCATTCTACCAACATTTTCAAAGATTCTGGAAAAAGTAATGGAAAATCAAATCAGATCTTATGTCGACTCTTATAACATACTGCCAGTGAAACAATCAGGCTTCAGAAGTGGCTATAGCTGTGCAACAGCAACATTAAAAATAGTGGATGACATAATTAAAGCTCTTGATGCAAGCAAAGTAACAATTTTAATATTACTGGACTACTCGAAAGCATTCGATACCATAAATCACCAAATATTACTTTCCATGTTGCATTACTTTGGATTCAGCGATGCATCAAGTGCGTTAATTTCATCTTATTTGCATAATCGAAAACAAAAGGTCGTCATAAGTGATACATGTTCTAATTGGCAGGAAATAAATTCTGGGGTACCACAAGGCAGCATTTTAGGCCCTCTGTTCTACACCATCTACACTTCCACTTTCACCAAGAGATTGAAATTTTGCAACTACCATTTATACGCAGATGACTCTCAGATATATTTCTCCTTTGACCCCCTAAACCTAGAAGACGCCGTAAATCGTATTAATAGTGACTTGGAAGCAATTCTGAAGGTATCCACAGATCACATGTTGAGAATCAATCCGAAGAAGTCAATTGCCATGATATTTGGAAACGAAAACGTTCGTGAGCAGGCCAATAACTATGAACTCAAAATCGGAGATTCCAGAATAAATTTCAAGACTCACTCTAAAAACTTAGGGCTTGTTATAGACTCCAAGCTTAAGTTCACAGAACATGTAACCTATAAACTCAAAACAGCTTACGCATCTCTGAAATTAATATACCCACAAAGGAAAATTTTGAATACGGAAGTTAAAAAAACATTGTGTGATTCATTAGTTCTGTCCCATTTCAATCATTGCGACGTGGTATATCACAAATGTTTAGATAGCAATGACACAAAGCGCATTCAAAAACTACAAAACTCTTGTATGAGACTTATTTTTGGTATAAGAACTAGGAATAGAATTTCACATAAACTGAAAGATTTGAACTGGCTTAATATGATCAACCGCAGACGTCTCCATACAGCTTGTACTTTCTTTAAAATAGTCAAGTTTAAGACTCCTCCCTACTTACATGAACATTTGAGTTATAGAACGGACGTTCACAATTTGAATCTGAGAAGGAAATTACTATTGAGTGTCCCTACTCACAAAAAAGAAGTGTATAAGCGCTCGTTCTCTTATAATATTTCTGACACATTAAATTATATTAATATTTGGAATCCTAATTGGTTTGACCTATCGATCGATAATTTCAAATACAAATTTAAAAAACATTTAATACAGTCTCAAAATGTCCCTGAATGACCGCTATGAAACATTCGCATTGAGATCGTGATTATTGTTTATCAGCTCATCGCTCGCATGCTCTATTTCCAATTCTTTTTCTCTCCATCTCTCTTTTTTCTCTTTTCCTCCTCTCTTTCTCGTGCTCTTTCACCCTATTCAGCTTTATTTTTCAGTTTACGGCTTTGGTGGAACACCAGATGCGACTTGATCGCAATCTGAACCAAAAGCCCTTTGTTCACCATATGTATATATATTGTATTTAGTTTTACTTTCTCCAATGTGAACATATTTGGTGTCCAATAAATGTATTATTATTATTATTATTATTATTATATTCAGATTTGAGGAGTGAATACCATAATATGCTATCAATAGAAACAGGAAGCAATGCCATAGAACACCCAGCTACACAGATGCGGAAACTTGGCATTAGAAAGATAGAAAGAATGTATTCGTGCGATAATTGGCAGGATCTTAGACTTGATGGTTCTCATTGTAACCTTGAGTTTGCCACCTCAAGCGACCGTCCTTCGTGCCTCATCATCAAATGGCGCCCAAAATCAGTTCACCTTCCTGGTCATTTTCCACGTCGAACAATTCAGAATTTCTTTCCACGTCCTGTATGATGAATATCAATTTATCATACATCCAAAAACTACTAATCCTACTTTTTTTAGTTTGCAATAATTCATCAATAGTTGCTTATATTTCAAAACCAAGTGATAATAGTTTTCTTTTCTTGTCAAATACTAGGTGAATTGAATATTTTTGTTATATATACTCACTGTCTGTTGGTTAATTGATGAAGTGGAATATTCATTTATATAGAATTCTCGGGATTTCCTCTACCCATTTCTATAAATTGTAATAGAATATCAATTCGATATATGGGTAATGGCTGGACAAATCAGAGGATTTGTTGTGGATTGGCCCCAGAATGTCACTACAGTATCGAAAAAAAAAAAAGAAAAAAAATAGTGGGAACAAAATCTAAAGATGAAAGTTTATCTATTTCAAGCACGAGCGGAGCGAGTGTTTAATAAACGAGTGTCTAGAAGAGTTACTGAACGCGTTACATATTTTGCTTTTTCTACGAACTCCAAAAATTAGATTAACATACCTGCTATTCCTGCTAACCTACAAAATAATTCGAAAGGAATGGGAATCGAGCACATAATACATGCAACCAGCGAGACACGTATAAGTGATATTGGTTGTAGATGTGTCCAGTCCATTTGCTTACTAACCTTTGTTTCACATTTATTGTCATGCTTAGCGCAGAATAAGTGAATTGTTCTCAAAGATGGATGCTTCATTTCTACACTTCTTGGAGATATGCAAGTACCAAAACAGTCTCTTCGAATTCACTTTCGTCTACATTTCGCATATATTTTCAATGAAGAATTCTGATGCAAACGAAAATTGTGTGAATAATTCTGATACAAAATTCGAAAATTACAGTTGACCGTTCCTACAATTGACAGGCCAGACATGTCTCAAATTACTGAAGCTGTGTTTAATGAACTGTGTTGCCATGGTAATGTGTTTAAGAAATCGTGTTGCCATGGTAACGTGTTTAATATTTTGAATAAATCACAGATCGTTAATCCGTGATTAATCGACCATTCAGCGTGGTACATATCTGTACGCTAAATGCCATTTTAGTTATGTGAGTAGAAAAAGAACATTGTCCAATTGTCCATAGCTCATAGCCATCTAATCTTGGCGTATACCTGCTCTGCGTTATTGATCATCAGTCGGCTATTTGCGATCTAATGTCATCCAGAGCTATCCTGATGCCCCTACAGATCCGTTCAACCACATCGAACGATCTCCATCAACGTACAATCGCACATCAAACTCAGGAAAAGTGTTAATCACCGCGTTAATGGCTGCGATCGCAATAAATCGCGACAAGAATAACAGCGACTTTCTTTGTTTGGCCTCTTATACAGGGCGGTCCACGGAAGACAGCTTCCACCGTAACTTCCTCAATGTTGAAAATTCAAGAGACATGATAGTGGATGAAATCCTTGAAGTATCATTATATTCTTGCTATCTTTTGGGGCGCACGAATGAGAATCCCTCTAATGTTAAAACTTGGTTTTCTGTTTCGGGCCAGGGGCTATTTCACTACCAGTCAGCTGCTTATGATCTATAAGGCACAGATCCGACCTGTCCTGGAATATTGTTCCCATATTTGGAGTGCAGAACCAAAACATACCCTGTAACTGTTGGATTCTGTTCAAAAAAGGGCAATTCGTCTCGTGGGTGATGCCTCGCTAGCAAACTCACTCACTTCTCTGGAATACCGAAGAAAAGTTGGCAATCTGGCTCTATTATATAAAGATATTTTCATGGACGATGCTCTTCTGAAATATCAACAATTGTTCCTCCCTTGGCAGTCCCCGCGAGATCGACCCGTCGAGTTGAGGCTTCGCACCTCTTCGTGGTCACTTTGGAGACCTGAAGAACATCTCTTTTGAAAGACTCGTCCATCCAACGAACAGCGAGGCTCTGGATCACATTGCCAAGGTAGGTGCCCGAGGCATATAACCTCCAGAAATTTAAAAAAAGCACCAATTCCTACCTTATTTTCCTTGGTTCTCACGATGTTCTCTGAACATCACAGAATATCCCTTTCCGTGGGAACCAGAACATGAAAAAAAAATGTTCACAAAAAATCCTGCTTTCCAAGATAGATAGATAGATAGATAGATAACGTTTTTTTGACTACTTGTACATGAAGTTAATGTTTGTAGCAAGTCATGTAAAGACAGTAGGACTACAGATGAAATTTTAATATTAATAATAATAATAACACACAAGGTATGTTCAACCCACAGTCACGACGAATATCAAAATATACATAATAATAGCACAGTAAATAACTTGTTCGCAGTATTAGATTATCGAAAAAAAGCTAAGTGGTGCCTCCATGTAGTCAGAAACAAAGTAGAAACATAGTAGAAACAGTATAAAAGTAGATACTCATTTGGTACCCTTTTTAATCGCTGAGAGCTTAGGTTCTTTGTTAGTAGTTTGTAACTTTGGCACCTTCAACAATTCACCATTTCTTGTTTTATAGTCGTGATATTCGGCATATGTGACTCAAAACCATTCTGATTTTTGTGAATTTCAAGTAGAGAGCTGAAAATATACAAGCATGAGGGTGGCATTATTCGGAAGAGTTTGAAATATGGCTCACAGTGATCTGTGTACCGCAGGTTAGCCATGGTTCTTATCGCCTTTTTTTGTAGAATGAATGCTTTCACTGATTTGGTTGAGTTCCCCCAAAGCAACGTTCCATAGTTAAGATGGGCATGAAAGAGTGAAAAGTAAGACGTTGACAATACTTCTTAACTCAAAATCTTCTCAAGTTGACGTAACAGGAATAATTGACAGGACAATTTTTTGCATAATTTTTCAATGTGAGCACCCAATTTCAGTGAGTCATCAATGGTTATCTTCAATATATTTACAGAAGATCCTTTGCTAACCTTCGAGTCAGACAAGAAAATTATTTTTTGTGTTTTATTTACAGTTTATTCGGTATGAATCATTCTTCGGCATTGTTCAAAATTTCCACACTTTCGGACTGAAGTCAGTATGATTCTTGTTCGAATTACAAATCGTCGCATCATCTGCAAATAGAATACATCTGTTTGGTTCTATATGAATTGGTAGATCGTTTACACAATAAATAAGAGAGGCCCCAAAACTGAGCCCAGTGATTCACCATCTTCGATTTCCGCTCACATTACACACTGGATTCTTCCACTCAAGTAAGATTTGATAATATTTTGGACTACTCAATATCATAAAATAGATTGCAGTCAACAACGGATACAACGTTAATTTGATAGCCAGTATTCTTTCTAAAAAACTTCATGATAAAGCTGTTCAAGAAGTTTATCCTACCATCAAGAATAGTAATCAAAATTATAGAACTTTGACCTATTTTGGATCATCAACTGAAAAATTTTTCTTAATTTCTACATAAACAGAACTCAAAAGTACCATATAGAACAAATAACACGTTAGGAAGGTTTATCAAAAATAATAAAGACAAAACTTCTCCATTCGAGAAATCAGGGGTACAAACTCAACTGTGGATCTTGTCCTAAGGTATATATCGGTCGGTCAGGTCGTACGTTTATTCAGCGCATTCATGAACATAAGATGAAGTTTTTGAAAAAGAAAACAAAGTCAACATACGCCAAACATATATCAGGAGAAGACCATAGTCTTGACGATAATTTCGCAATTCTACATGTAGAAAATAATGGAACGAAACTCAATCATTTTGAATCAACAAACTAAAAAATTCTGACATTTCACATAACGATCAATAAGACATAGTTCACCACTGTTGGATTTGTTTTCTTAGTAGGTAATAATATGTATTTGATATCATCCCTTTTCGGTACACCGTATATTTTAATAAAGATATTGTGCCTAATTTCCGGAAATGAAGGTTTATCGAATCTGTCCACAGGTAACTAATCCTTCAGGTTGGGAAAGTAGGATATATAAAAATTGAGCAAGCCAAGCTTAGTTCAGTTCATTGCACAAGTACATCACCTGAGGAAGCTACTGTGTTAGCGAAACATGTCGTGTGATTAAGAATTATGTGGAAATCTCATCGTTTGTGAAGTTTTTTCATTATCGCGAGAGTTACGAAAAACTCCTCCTCAAGTGGGACACCCTATACGTCCCGTTGAGGCACGCCATTGGCGTTCCATCAGGCCATCGCCAGGATTAGATACAGATGTCAGGACGGCCGAGTAATCAGGTCTTTATGGTTGTCAATAACCATACAATAACCGCGGTTATCAGTGGAGATAGAGCCGACCACTGGGCTACAATGTGCGTTCGGCTCAATCCCAATGTATTATGCACGTTATGTCCTCTCGTTGATGGTCAGTGAACTGCACAGGGTGCTGGTCAATCGGGGGCAGTAAAATTGATGGGCCATCGTAATGTTTGCGAGTGCTTACTGTTCATCTCAAGTGGTTATACGAGTACCCTCTTCAAAATATTCTTATTCTCCACAAACAGTATCGAGATTATACCACTGACCACTGAGAAAAGAAATCTGTGCAATTCTCTTTCAATCGACGAATCATGATTTACGTGTTATATACTCAATATTATGAGTTGAAGTTGAAGGGAATCGAATCTATATCGTTTTGAAATCAGCATATTTCATTCGATATTTCAAATAGCCAAATATGATGGTGGAGCCGTGACGTATTAGTCCCGAACTGTAGCTATCTCTCTCTGATACCTTGCCATTCTGCAGTGTTGCAGTGTTATTGGTCATTTCAAGGACAATAGGCGTGTTGGGACTAAGACTTCGCACCAGACACACCAATGAATGGGGAAGACCACTGAGGAAAGAAATTCATGCAAACCTCTTTCAATCGACGAATCATGATTTACATTTTATGTACAATCAATATTATGAGTTGGAGTTGAAGGGAATCGAATCTATATTGTTTTGAATTCAGCATATTTCATTCCATATTTCAAACAGCCAAATATGATGGTGAAGTCGTGACGTATTAGTCCCGAACTGTAGCTATCTCTCTCTGATACCTCGTCATTCTGCAGTGTTGCAGTGCAATTGGTCAGTTCAAGGACAATAGGCGTGTTGGGACTAAGACGTCGCACCAGTCACACCAATGAATTGATGAAATTTCAAATGGCGCAGGAATTGTGTGTTTTCAAATGGACATATACTAATTTATTTTTTCCATCGTCTTAGTATGAATGAAAAAATTCAAAATTAATTCACTGGTAGTTTTTCAGTATATAGTTCACGATAATGTCGTTTTAAAAAATCAGTGGTCTTCCCCATTGACAAAATTTCAAATGGCGCAGGAATTGTGTGTCTTGAAATGGACACATTCTAATTTATTTTTTTCATTGTCTTAGCATGAATGAAAAAATTCAAAATTAATTCACTGGTAGTTTTTCAGTAGACAAAGATAATCTCTGGTATAGAGTTCACGATAATGTATTTTCAAGAAATCGGTGGTCTCCCCCATTCTCCTATGTATACGGAATTTTTTCTACTCTTTCATTTCAATTGACATATTATTCTCAATGCACTGAAAGGAAAGAACAGTTTGGTTATATTCAATAAATATGATTAACTGTTACCAAACCCGCCGTTATTGAAATATGACTTATTGAACGTTTGTTTGAAAAGAACAAATTATCTGTTCATATCCCTATAAATAAGCCTCATGCATGGTTGAATCATGATTATTTCATGATAATTTGCATTTATTGATTATAAATATATATTTCTTCACCTACACGAAACGATTTTATTATAACAAAATATATTATAGCAAATATCTATTCATGAGTTCAGTATAAAAAGAAATCCTTTATTGATAATGAACAAATATTGTGTTCGCTGATATAATTCAAGGATATTCAATCTCCTCATTTCAGATAAATTGCTTATTGTTTTATCAAATTTCCTGATGAATTACCACCAGTCGTAGATCACCCCAAGGAGGTGTTTCTAAGCCTTATTTCAATAACAAATTCAGTAACAGTTAACAAATATTATTTATATAACTATAGGTATAACCACACGATTCAATCCGGAATGGTTGCGTATATGAACCTGTTATATTATAACTCTTATACATAGCTTTGATGGCTTATCCTACGTTTTTATTTATATGATTTTGGAACCAAGCTTCAAATATACCTACCCATATTACTTTCTTTCAAAGTCATGCATACTTTCGTTGAAATTTTTTCAATATTGTTTGATTAGCACCACATTTACCACTGTTTTCTTGGAAGCATTCTAGATATTGTATAATGGATGCACTGCTAGTCGTCTGCCATCTTTTTCATATGAGATGTCCTATATGAAATTATCCCAGGAAGCAAATAAACGAAATATACATGTCCAAATGTAAACGAACCGTCATATAACGCATCGAAATAATATGACCATCACACTTCACGGCTTCCGCGATCATCGAAATCACAAAGAAATCACCAAAGATTACATGGAGATGCTCACGCTATATAAGATGAAAGGTGAACTAAAATAAAAACCCAAGCGCATGATATGGTTTTTTAAGTTTCACCAAAACGCTTGTCTATATTACATGGATTTATAATGAACAAATGAATCATGATAAAGAAACACATACATTTATTACTAAACACTGTATCATTGTTGATTATCACCAAATCAGCTTATAATTATGAATTCATCTTATTGATTATACTGCGCGTGAATAGATGAATGTTAATCACCAGATAATTGAATAATTTTGTTCACAATGAACAAATATAGCAGCAATGGATCATTTATTGTTGATAAATAAAGCAAATAAGCCTTTTTGATCATGAATATGGCTAATTAACCATGAACAAATTCGACGTTGATAAACATTTGATAATTGTTACCAAGATTTTACTCTTGGTGTGACAATAAGAAAGCCACATTGTTATACAAACATACAAACAAAACAACAATACTTGTTATTGTCATGCACCAGTATTGTATATTGTTTAATTAGCACCACATGCACCACCGGCTTTTCAGAAGCATTCTGAATTTAGTATAATAGATGCACTGCTATAGTCGTCTGCCATTTCTTTCATATGAGATGTCGTACATGAAATTATCTCAAGAAGCAAATTATAGACGTGAATAAACATGTTGAAAAGGAATATTCTCAGATGAATTATGAACATACAAAAATGGATATATATTTATATAAAGCAATACATTGAGAATTCGCATTCTCTATGTGATGAGAATATTTACTCTTTTTCATAATTCATCTGAGAATATTCCTTTTCAACACTTTCATACCCAATCAGGGGGTTCAAACTTGAACGATGGAAACTTGTGATTTTTATAGACCTCTAATCGCAGATTCGTGATAGAGTCTCAATTCAGAATTCATTTCCACGCCCTGTATGATGAATGTCAATTCATCATACACCCAAAAGTGAATAAACATGTCCAACTGTGAACAAACCGCACATATAACGGATTGAACTAATATAACCATCGCACTTCACGCGGCTTTCGCGGTGGTCGAAATTACATGGGAATCACCAAAGATTTCATGGAGATGCTCACGCTTTATGAGGTAAAAGCTGAACTTAAATGAAGGACCAAGCGCATGACAGTTTTTTAATTATTACCAAACGAACTATTATAGTTACCAAACGAAGAATAAAATGATATAACGTGGATTTATAATAAACAAATGTATCATGATGAAGAAACACATGCATTTATCAACAAACATTGTTTCATCGTTTATTATTACCAAATCAAATTATTATTATGAATTTATCTCATTGATTATCACTGCGAAAATGGGCGTTTATAAAATAATAGATGAATGTTAATTATAAAATAATTGAATAATTTTTTTCACAATGAACAAATATAGCAGTAATGAATCATTTATTGTTGATAAATTTAGCAAATTAGCCTTCTTGATTATGAATATGATTATGAATTCAACGTTAACAAACATTTGATAATTATTACTCTACTATATTACTTACTCTACTACCGATACATTTTTCTTTCGGTGTAATGATAAGAAATCCACATTGTTATACAAACACACAAACACAACTACAATACTTGTTATTGTCAATTGTCAATATTATTGCACCTTATTCGTCTTGGCATATCGGTTACCTATCTAATCATTGAAGAATTCTTAACGAATAGCTCTCACCTTACCGCGTCCTCTTATGGTCAAGGTCCATGATTTGACCTTCCCTTCTGTCTGAATTGATTCCATTCTATCAATATTATGTTATCTTGAAAATTCAATGACAATTCCGCACGATCCGCATTACCATAAACCACTACGGAATAGTCACAGAAATTTTGGGTAACTGGAACTAGTGATGCCCGCGAGAGTCTCGTTTTCGAGAGTCTCGCATGGTCTCGTCTCATTTTCGAGACAAGACTCGAGACGAGACTCGGACAAGACGAGACGAGCGAGACTTTCATTGGTCTCGTCTCGAGTATCGTGCAAGACTTCTCGTGTCTCGTGCGAGAGTCTCGCAGGTAAATATTTCTACGTGCCTACTGCAAACTGCAAACTTGAGAATTTCATTCATATAATACAACATATTTAGATATAATTCAGACTATTTAGCACAGATAGATAAAACATTTTATTCATGAATACTTTAAAAACACAATCCACGAATGTTGTGAAACGACGTAATGCGTGAAACGAAAACGGACTATTCTCTCTCTAATTACGGCGGTGGAATATAAAGGCAATTCTGCAATAACGACAGATCGCAAATTGAATGACTACCTGAAAATCTACAAATAAGTCATTCTGTGCTAAATAGTCTAAGATAAAGAATAACTTTATGTCTTAACGACTGGGTGAAATAACAAAAACATTTGTGATCGTGAAGGCTGATCTGATTGATAAAAGTTTTTTTCTTAGATACCTATTTCTTGAATAATGTTGGATTAAAGTTTTGTTTTGTTTATTTGTTTAGAATATACGTGTTATTCCTTATTTTATTTTTATAATTTTCGAATATATAATGCTATGTTTTTTTTCTTGTTTAGATGTATGATGTAAGTATGTACTATTAGGTACTTACTTTCCAATAAATAATGTTATTTTTGTTGTAATTTTCTCTTCCTACTTCTACATGACACCTAAAAAGTAAATGAAGGTAAATATCCCGTACTAGACTGGAACAAGATTATGCATGACGTAATTGCGATACATTTGCGAGACTCTCGTACGAGACGCGAGACAAGACGAGACTCCAGGCTGCGAGACGAGACACGAGACAAGACTTCATATTTCATCGGCGAGACGAGACGAGACTTTATGAAAGTCTCGTCTCGTTGGTCTCGTGTGAATCACTAACTGGAACAACAAAACTTCCCCAACTCACATTTCTCTCAAAATAACGAACGTGGTGCGAAAGTTCATGATGATATCGCCCCATGTCGATTTTACGTGTCATTTTTCTTCAAAAGTACTGTTATCTGTATTTTTATAGTAGTATTTCCATTTATTTGAACATTCACTATGTTCAAGAATGTACAACACAACTAAGGATATGCCAATCTGAAATTCTGTTGAAGTTGAGTTTATATTGATTGAATATATCAGAATTCGATGTGTTGTAAAAAATTCGATATATCAAAACATCCTGTATGAATCCTCCCGAATTCAAAACCAGTTCGTGAAAACTCTTTATAGGCTTCATCGTATTGCCCTCAATAAAATATTTTGAAAAATCCCTTTTCGTTGGAACCAGAACATTAAAAAAAAGATATCAACCTGTAGATCGTTATTTCGAAAGGGTGGAATAACGAAAAAATTATGATGTTGTAATCGACGAAATGGGCTATTAGAATATTAGAAGACATTGAAAATTGGTTAATTGAAACATAAGTTATGATGGTTTGAAAATGAAAGAATTCTCTACCTGTCTTCGAACATTTTTCAAAACAAGATCTCATCAGTGACCATCGATTGAATTCTTCTTTAAGGCTTTCTCATAGGCACCAGTCAACCCCTATTTGATGCATCATGAAGCTACTTACTCAGACTCCAGTATCCCAATCTGTATGTATCCCATACATTTTGGGATGTCGACTGTCTGTCAGTGTATATACAGGGTGTTTCAAAAAAACCTGACCCCCTTGCTAGGGTTGGTAGAACACTGCAAAATAAGTTGGGTTTGCTCAGTGAAAAAATGTCATAACGGCATCCGTTTTCATGATACAAGGTGTTGAAAAAATGTTTTTTTCACACATTTTGCACGATTATGTCGAAACAACTGGCAACATTGTGAAGAAATTTCGTATGGATGTTTCTTGAAATCTGACAAATCGCATGAATTCATTTTTATATCTGACCCTCATAGAGGGCGCTAGTTACACGGTTCGTACCGAGTAGTTTAGAACCTAACTTTTTGAGGTCAGATTTTTCAATCCAAATATGATTTGAACTTGAACATCATTAAATTTCACACCAAAAAAGTACTCTTGGTGAAACTCGATACTATATGTTCCGTTTTCGGGATATTTCGATTTGAAAATAATGGAGTAGTAATGATGCTGGTATGAAATGAATTTTATTGAGTTCAATTACCTATTTATTCAGATTCGAAAACAATGAAATTATTCTTGTGCTGAAGTTATTGATGGAACAAAGAATCGTAAGTAGAAAATCGGGAGATATTTGACTAGAAACATGAAATATTGAATCAGTTCGAGTAAATGTTCAGAATGTCCTACGTTTCGACGAATTCACGATTCTATATTCTTTTCTTAAGAATGTATTAGTCTTCTAAACAGTTGAGGATCAGCTGTTAGGTCATTTAAGTGATGTTACATTATGTCTTACAACTCTTGACGTGAATTTCCCTATGTAGCTTAGACTTTCTGCTCCAGATACAACAAAACTGTGTAATCCATGTTCTTAGTCAAATCTGTTATTTTATTCTTGTTATTCATTGTTAAATCAATAAGTTTAGTATCAGAAATATATTGTTGTTTTCGGTTTTCAATAAATTGGTGATAATTTTTCATAATACTCACTCTAATACATAGCTATATACCAGCAATAGTTATCACTTCATCATTTTCAAACCGAAATATTCCGAAAATGGAACACAGTATCGAGTTTTACCAATTGTACCTTTTCGGTGTGTAATTGAATGATGTTCAAGTTGACATCAAATTTGGATTGAAAAATCTAACCTCAGAAAAGTTATGTTCAAAACTACTTGGTACGAACCGTGTAACTAGCGCCCTGTATGAGAGTCAGGCATAAAAACAAATGCATGCGATGTGTCATATTTCAAGCAACATCCATACAGAATTTCATCACAATGTTGCCAGTAGTTTCGACATAATCTAGAAAAATGTGTAAAAAAATCATTTTTTCAACACCTTGTATCTTGATAACGGGTGCCCTTACGAAATTATTTTTTTTACTGAGTGAACTCAACTTATTCTGCAGTGTTCTACCTACCCTTGTAAAGGGGTCAGGTTTTTTTGAAACACCCTGTATTTGAAGTTTTGACGGTCTGTTGACATACTGTTTCGCGGCCACTTGATTTTATCATTTTACGGGTATGCTGTTTTACATTCTTGCCATTTTGAGGGTCTGTATATCTACTATTCTGATATTTTAAGGATCTTTAGTTATACGATTTTGCATCATCATTGCATTCTGAAACGATTAGGAAATATTTTGGAAAAAGCTTCTTTATGACCCACATATCTATTTTTGAACTTTTCAACGATTTTCGGTCTAGAAGCATGCTAATTTCGGGACATTCTTCGAGGAAGTTTAAGGATATTTCAGCTACCCTGTATATCGAAATCGAATTATCATTCATGATTTGCTGGGTGCATGTCAAAAAATGATGTGTTGCTCAATAGACTGAATTAAGACGCGCTATATAAATTCAAAGTATCACGACATAAAGCGTGGCAACACAATGAAAAATGACAAGATGGATGCAGAAGAAACACAATATCATAGAAATCCCAAATCATTCAGATTGATACTTTGTGCTGCTTATGAATGATTGATGGTGGAAGTTGTGTGAAAATTCCCTATCCAGGATGTAGATGCACCCTTGAACGAGAAGGGTTTCTGCCTTATTCTTTGGCCTACTTAATATTAATACATCCATCGTTATAACCATGCTTTTAAGGCCCATGACTTGCGGACATTCCACTTTGATCCCACAAGTAAACACGAAATTCAAACAGGAGGGTGAATTGCTGAAGTGCCAGATGATACATTTTTATTTATATAAAAAGATTTTATGTCGGAAGAAGAGAAATAGAAACTTGCGCTTTGTCTGATGTTATGTATATAGGGTGATCTTTCGCATAAACGCGTGAAATCAGTTTGAAAGTGAAGATATCTTGAATTTTGTAATTGAATGATAATTTATGCATACATGAGACATGTAGTGCTCCGAGAACAGTTCTATAACCAAAAAAATCTGCCCAGCAGCAATGATTTCCAATGGTACAGAGGAATCTTCCATCAGTAAGGTTATTTAACATCTGGAAAGCTCAGGATTCATCAAATTGATTATATGGTCTTCTCCATCGGATATCAACTGAGGATTCACTTGCCTATATCCCTAACAACACAGGGATGTCCTAGGTACGACCCTTTTTTGTCCCGCGGTACAAGGACATGATTGGGGCATCCAGGGGATGTCCCGCAGTGGTTGTCCAGTGGACATCCCGCCCGGTACATCCCTAGGTTATCCTATTCGTTTCCCTTGAATATCTGATATCCATTCACACCAGAGTCATTGAATTTCATCAAAATATTGAGTTGATTTTTTTTTGAAAATGTTTGTTTTTCTTCCGGAAAATAATTATAATGAACTTCTTAAGAAATGACTATTTTTCGCAAACAGAAATCGTAAATGAATAATGCTCCTCATTCTTAAACACCCAAGAATGATAATAATTATACCCAAATCCTTACTAAGTTGTATTTATTCAGATTTCTGTAGTTCAGTCCTGTTTATAAATCTGTTGAGTACATGAATCTTCAGAAGGCATATCAGCCAATGGAGTAAGATGCGTGCCTGATAAGCAAAAGATTCCGGGTTCAATCCCTGCTCGTCCTACATTTTTTTTCTTTTGTCGAAGGGATGTCCCTGGAATATCCTTGGGACGTCCTAGGGATATCCTTTCTTCGTACTTGGTACATCCCAGGGTACGTCCCTGAAGGACATCGCTTGGATGCTTTTTTTGTCGGCCAGCGGATATTCCTGGGATGTCCTAGTTCAAAATTAGGGACGTCCCTGGGAAGTTCCTAGGATGTACTTGTGTTGTTAGGGATACGTTACTTATACATTAAACTAAGGTAGGAGTCCATGAAATATCAAAGTGGAGTTGATAAGATTCAGACACAAGACACACTAAGTCATCCCCACAAATTAATCATCAGAATTATCTGAACATGTTTCGGACTATCTTCAGTCCATCATCAGCAGAATGAATTAAGAAATTTTCACAAGGAAAATTTTTGATAGTAAAAATTGAAATAGAAATACAAATTATGGAAAACAAGTCTCTATACGTACTATCGTCATGTAACGATCCATAATTTTGAAATTTCAAAACTTCAAATTGTGTATGTATTGTTTTCATTATTATTATTTTGTATTGATTTATATAAATGTATGTCTATTGAAATGTATATTTTCTACTACTCTTTATGTATTCATGTATATTTATGTATTCTATCTATATTTCTTCAACGAAACCTCAGGAACATTTGTACTTATTGTTCTTTTCGAACTTTTGTTTTTTTATTTGTACATTTATACATGTTAAGGAATAATGGTTGAATTAAAGTTCTTTATTATTATAATCAACAACCTAGCAGACTTCAACGCCACCAAATCTCAAGGAAGGGGAAACCACCATTCCCAATAAGTCCTGTATATCTATGCTCGGTATATTTCCATCAGCAATCATGTCAGATTCATCGCGAAAGCTGCTTCATGAAAACTCGGATTTTTAGTCCCTGCGAAACCCTACTTTACACCTCAATAGCTTTTCATGATCTATACAAAGCACATTAACGGCCTGTTCGAGAATAGTGTTCCCACATATAGGGTTCAGCACTCATGCATACGCTGATGCTCTTAGAATCCATTCAGAGAAGAGTCAATCGCCTGGTGGTTGTTGCCACACTCACTAAATCTATGACATCATTGAAACACCGTAGAAAAGTCGGCGACCTTCCACTTTTCTATAGTTACTTCCACGGAAGGTG
Organism: Phaedon cochleariae; assembly: GCA_918026855.4. Taxonomy (NCBI): domain Eukaryota; kingdom Metazoa; phylum Arthropoda; class Insecta; order Coleoptera; family Chrysomelidae; genus Phaedon; species Phaedon cochleariae. Next base: position 3,955,135 of record OU896720.1, read on the forward strand.
TTCTTCAGAAATATCTGCTATCATTCCATCACCAGCAATACCAGTCAAATTGACTTGACAAGCTCAGTCAGCACATCCTTTGGTCGTCAACTTCGAGATGTGTCAAACAATTCTTCATCAAAACTCGTTTGTACATAAAACGGCAAAGCCTGTTTCGAGTACTTCGTCAAAGAAAGCATTACCAAGAACTTGTAAACTCCGAAAGTTGAAAATAAATTCCAATATACCTACCTTCGATCTCTTTCAACCTCCTCAGTTGCGCACGATATTTTTAAAACGTGATATGGATTCCTTCTCGTGCGCATTGAAAGACAAAAACAGAATATGCAAGGAAGTGGTTTCAACCCCTCTGGATGATGGTTTGGGTTTATTGTTGCCCCACATCGTATCATCATGTGAGTTGAAGAAAGTAAAAAATTTTTTGTCTTGACCCATTCCGGAGATATTGGATTTTTTCATCGCTTGGTGCGCACGAAAAGGAATTCCTATATAATGTTCGTAGAATATCGTTCGTACCTAGGGAGGATAGGGAGAAGAGGTAGGTGTTGGATTTTTTTAACTTCTGAAGATTATAAGTTCTTGGAAATACTTCCTCAGGCAATAACTCCAGAGCTTTCATGTTCTATACAGGGTGATCCACGGTGGATGGCCTATTAGAAGTGTCTGCAGAACGAAAAGACAGTACATTCTGAAAATTGAGATGCTTCGATAATTGAACATTCTCTATCCGCCTAAAATAATTTCATCGATACAGTTTCCACCAGAAACAACTAGCAACTTCGTTATTTTGAATGGAGCACCCTGTATTTTATTGCATTCTTAGATTCTTCCTGAAGAGCTGATTTCATCAATGCATCACACTTGGGGTCTAGCAGGAAAGAATACAGAGATATAGGGTATTCAAAATCGAGATTTTTCAATTTTAGGACTTTTTTGTGTCGAAACTATTCATTATCGATGAAAACGGCTTGCATGGCCCTATCTCAACTTTTGATTCACTATCTACTGACATTTAATTGGAACAGATACAGGGTGATCAGAATTCTGAATCCTGAAGCACCCTGTATTTTATCCATTTAAATTCCAGTAGATAGTGAATCGAAAGTTAAGATGGAGATATGTAAGCTGTTTTGATCGATAATGGATAGTTTCGACACAGAAATTGAAAAATCTCCATTTTGAACACCCTATATCTCTGTAATCATTCCTGCGTGGTAACGGCTAGACCCCAAGTGTGATGCATCGATGCAATCAGCTCTTCAGGAAGAATCTTAAAATGTAATGAAATACAGGGTGTTCCATTTGAAATAACAAAGTTGCTAGTTGTTTCTGATAGAAGTGGCAACACTGTTTCGATGAAAATATTTTAGACGGATAGAGAATGTTCAGTTATCAAAGCATCACAATTTTCAGAATGTACTGTCTTTTCGTTCTCCAGATACTTCTAATAGGCCATCCACCGTGGACCACCCTGTATATAGGAAGGAGTTTCGATATTTATTTTTATGTTCTGGTACCGATAAGAAACCACGAAAAGGGATATCCTGTGATGTTCAGAGAACATCTTGAGAACCAAGGAAAATAAGCTGGGAATTGGTGTTCCAGAGACTCGCTGTTCGTTGGATGAACGATTCTTTTGAAAGTGACCACGAAGAGGTGCGAAGCCTCAACTCGACGGGTTAATCTCGCGGGGACTGCCAAGGGAGTAACAATTGTTGATATTTCAGAAGGACATCGTCGATGAAAATATCTATAAAATAGATCCAGATCGACAACTTTTCTACGGTGTTCCAGAGAAGTCAGTGAGTTTGTGAGCGAGGCATCACCCACGAGACGAATTGCCCTTTTTTGTTTCCATGTTTGGGTGCTGCACTCCAAATATGGAAACAGTATTCCAGGGCAGGTCGGATTTGTGCCTTATAGATCATAAGCAGCTGACTGGAAGTGAAATAGCTCCTGGCTCAAAACAGAAAACCAAGTTTTTGGGATGCACTTTTGGCAATTGATCTCAAGAAAGGTTATTGCTGATAGTAATACCAAGCATCGAAATGGATGTCTTCAAAGGTATGGTTACTCCTGACAAGCGTATCTTGGGCACAGTGAGATCGGCTTTTCTAGAGAAAAGGCATGCTTTTGTTTTGTTTGCATTGAAATCTACGACGAGAATTGTTGCCAAGTTCATATTTATGTTGTCAACATTTCTTCCTCGCTCGTTTCTGATTCACCTGGCTGGTAGTGGAGCCCTGGAAGAGAAGGCGGTATGGAGGGTACTATCATCCGCGAAACTGTGTACTGGAAATGAAGTTGCTTCCAACAAATCGTTGATATGGAGTAAAAATAATGTTGGTGCTAGAATTGATCCTTGCGGAACACCAGCATTTATGATAAGAGAGTCAGATGAAACTCCGTCGACCACTACATGGAGAGACTTGTTTGAGAGAAGACGAGCTAGCAGAAAACATAGCTGGGAGGCAAGCCATAAGATGGAAGCTTGGCAAGGAGTCCGTGCTGTTCGATATATCTCGAGGTTGATAACGAAAAGATGTGTTGACTGCGCTTGTCGAGCTCGTCTGGCTGGTATTGCAAGTCGTGGAATGATAGCAGAGATTTCTGAAAAACATTTTACGTGAAAATGTCTATAAAAAAGTGAAAGATTCCCGAACTTTCTACGGTGTTCTATCGAAGTCTAAGACCACCAGGCGAATGACTCTTCTCTGGATGGAATCTTAGAGCTTCAGAGTTTGTTTGGGTGCTGAACCCCATATAAGAGAACAGTTGTCAAGAACAGGTCGTATCTGTACTTTGTGAATCATGAGAAGCTGTTGAGGTGTATAGTAGCTTTTCGCACGGAATAAAAATTCGAGCTTTCGCAATGGATCGAATATGATTTTCATATGAGAGAGTATTGCTGATGGTAATACCGAGCATAGATATAGTGATCTTGGTGGGAATGTTGGTATCAGGCATACTGAGTTCCGCCTGTCTAGAGAAAATACAGGCTTAAGTTTTCGCGGCGTTGAATTCAACCATCTGTAGGTTTGCACATTCAGAGGACTGTATATAGCAATAGTCTTTCTACTCTATGTTTTTGGGACCTCCTTTGCTTGATTTTCGTCGCCTATCCTCTGGTAGAGTATTTGATATTATCGACTAACATGTACTTTCATGTACATGTACATTTACTTTCAATATACGCTGGTCTTGAATGACCCTGTATGCTCCATTAACGATGAACTATTTCTACCATGTCGATTTTACTCTATTATTCATGTTTGTTTGCGAAAATATGAGCACATCAAAATTCAATATGCCCCAACAATGGGCGAATAAACAATATGTCAGTTGACTTAATTCAAACTTAATATCGCTGTGCTCCCCAAACATGAATTCTATAGCTAGGTAATGGGTATGTAAATTTCTCTTCGATAGAGATGTGTTGTGTATTACCTCTTCAGCTAATATAATGTTTTGGTAGCAAATTAAAATAACAATGGACTATAACGAGGTATATAAATTAATCATTATGCCTGGCTATGGGATAAAAAAACACGTGTGCCACTGTGAGTTGATTGATTAGCTCGAGAAAGGTTCTTGCCATTTATGACTGGGCGCTTCATAGGCGCCACTTTAGATGAAAGGGGTAGCTTATCATTTTTATTTAGATAATGAGGTAATGTGCATCAACATTGTTTCAACTTCATATCAATGAAACTTCAAAACAGAGGAATGAGAATATTTTTCAAATGTAACAGGCGTACCTCTATTCGTAACATGTTGGAAACATTACAGTCTGTATTTAGATCTATGACAATGGCAATCTGTAAATGAAAGACTGGCAACTTTTGCATTGATTTTCGTCTTCAAACTATTGAAGGGTTTATTGCCGGATTATCTAGATCAGTTTGTTATTTTTATTGCAGAAATTCATGATTACCAAACGAGATCTCTTCAGGACCGTCTCTCACCTATTAGAAGCCCTGGGCACATTAGAATAATGGGGCCCCTGTTACCATAATAAAGTACTATTTTGTTAGAATAGACAAATAACGTAGAAATGCAAAGTTTTAGCATTATTTTTTATTTCTTTACAGTTACATTAGATATGATGATTAGATTATATCATGTAATCCACACTAAGTAATCAGCATCCACGATTAGTCCTTATACTCCTTATATAAGATCTATTATAATTGAAGAGGTACCCTTCTAGATTTGAGTTGAGAAAAATCGTTAATAACATCTTCAAAATCTATGTTTTCGAGCATATCACATTCTATCGACATTATATAGCGACAAAGTATTCAATCTCTCTTGAAGCATTGTACTTCTTAATTCACTTTTCATTCGTTATAATTTGCAGAAGGAGCGTTCCACACTGCAGTTAGTTACCATCATGCTTAGAAAGATTCTCAGTGCGATTTCTTCATTAGGAAAGGTGTCCTCAATTTTGATCACTTTTCACACATTCCACTCTTTCTCGTTTACGTCTTCATAGTAGATATCAGCAAATTGTTCTCTGAACATTATAGGATATCCCTTTTCGTGGGAACCAGAACATTAAAAAAAAAATCTGTCCCAACTCTTCGGAATACAGAGTTTTCAAGCGAAAAAATTCTTCTATTGTGAGGTACTTCTGAAATGCATCATTAGTTATATATTAGTGGCCTATGAGTTGCATGAGTTTATAACTTGATAATATAATCTGATGACGTGATAACATGGAGCTTTTCAATTCTCATTATTTTCTTGGCACTGATATTTCTGTAGCTGAAACCTTATTGTTATTTAGTTTCTGATAAAAACAAACGAGTTAAAATTGATAGTTTATTTTGGAGAAGTATAGCCAACTCCAATTATTATGATCATTAGGTATATAAGGTCACGAGATACCAAACACATGCATTTGATAATGAAATTCGAAACACTATGTAGGTAGATTGATTGATACTTACTCAATATTATCATAATTGAAGCTTCTCATGATCTACAAAGCGCAGATACGGCCTGTTCTAGAATACTTTTCCCACATATGGGGTTCAGCACCGAAACATACGCTGATGCTCTTAGATTCCATCCAGAGAAGAGCCATTCGCCTGGTGGGTGACGCCACACTCACTCACTCTTTGACATCATTGGAACACCGTAGAAAGGTCGGCGACCTTTCACTTTTCTATTGATCTATCCACGGGAAATGTTCTTCAGAAATCTCTGCTATTATCCCTCCACTAGCAATACCAGTCAGACGAACTAGACAAGCCCAGTCAGCACATCCTTTCGTAGTCAACCTCGAAAGATGTCGAACAGCACTTTATCAAAACTCCTTCATCCATAGAACGGCTAGGCTCCGGATTTCATTGCCTGAGTAAGAATTCCCAACAACATATAATCTCCAGAAGTTCAAAAAAATTCTAATACCTACCTCCTGTCCCTATCTTCCCTAGGAACGCACGATGTTCTTTGAACATTATAGGGATTTCCTTTCGTGCGCTCCAAGCGATAAAAAAAATCTGTCTTATATTATTATTAATTGAGAATATCCTGCCATCATAAATAACCACTAGGGAAAGAGAGGACCACATTAATTCGACATAAACAAACTAGTACGCGATCACCACTCACGAGAGTCAGCCATCTCAGTCACATAATAATATAATATTGATCAGCTGATTGTTGATGTAGACGTTCCCAGAACATCCACCAGGGGGACGAGTAGCGAACATCAAATTGGCCAGCAAAGGGCCAGATCTCGTTAGTATTCAATTAGTTCCAGACATCTTATCATCACAAGGCCATCATCGTATTTTTAACTGATGGTTACTTGGCATAGGAAAATCATCGGCCTATTCCCAATACTCCAGCATCGTCACTTTCCCAGACTAGCCTGCACTAGGCCGCACTTCTTCCGCTAGTTCAATGTTTGCTGGGTATTGTACACAAAACAATGGCAGTAAGCTTCTCTTTACACACGTGTGCGTAAAGAGAGCGATCGCACGGTTTTCATAGGTATGTTCATAGATGACTTTGTTTTGTTGCTCAGGCAATGTGTCCATAACAATTAACAATTTTATCAATGTCAGTAGCTAGGTGGGTAGGTACTTATCTTTTTATCAATCAATCCACCCCAGATAGCACAAATTCCTTTTGAGGCCCTTCTGAGGCGTTCACAATCATGTCCTCAGGACATCGAGAGCGAGCCTGAGGACATTCTCAAGACGTCCTCCTGTTACCATTCTCTACATACTAATAACGTCTCAGAACATCCCTATAAAATCTTTTGAGACAACCTCAGGACATCATGGTAACAACTTGAGGCGGTTTTTGATGATGTTTCAAGGAGGTTCAAGATTTATGGGATAATATTATTCCTATACAGAATGAGTCACTATAGTGTGTTCTCCTCCGATATTAGCCAAACCTTCGAGATATATAAAATGAAAATTCAAGTACAACAGTAATAGGGTTTCATAAGAACAATCACCTAAAGTTGTTTTCATATCTATAGGGAATTCCAAGATATCGGTTGATGATTGGTTTTTTTCAATGGAACACCTTGTATATTATTACATTTTTGAGTTTTCCCTGAAGAGTTGATAGAGCACATAGATTTCGAAGAAGCCAAAATATCTTGGAATGAAACATCTCTGCTCTGATGACATCATCAATCTTGTGTTCTCAATAACTTCATCTGAAACAAATAATTAACCTATTAACATTTCATGTCCAGTACCTACTATATCAATGATTTGATTCAGGTACCTACCTTTATTGAATTCATACTGAAAGTTCAAGCTTCGATACAATATAGATTCCAATGAAGCAAAGCTATCTTGAAATAAAACATGTTTGCTATGATGGTATCATCAAGTTTGTGTTCTCAATAACCTCCTGAAACAATAAATAATGTATATGAATGTACCTATCAATATTTCATGTCAGGTACTATCAATGATTCTATTTAGTATTTACTCACCATTGTTTCTTGCTACCTGAGAGAAATGTCATCAACAGAGATTATCATCCTTGTGTTATTGTTATCTTTTAATTATGTGCAATAAGTTCTTCTCGCAATCATTTCGTGAAATAGAAATTTGATGAAGGTATTCAATGAATACTCTAATAATTTTGATATAATCATTAATATATTATGATGTATCTTGAACAAATCATGACTATCATGAGACATAACCTCAATTCTAGTTCTTCTTTTTCTTCCTTTTGTCTTCGATGACACGTTATTTCATGGAATGTCATCTGAAGACGTCCGTAGGCACGAAATTCTTTACATTCTCAGGCTGTCACTGAAAGAACTCATTTAGGACAATAACAGCGCTAAATTTACGCCTGATGATGTTCTTAGGTTGTAGAAAATAGAACGTCCTCTCCAGGCGTTTGGCGACACATTGAGGATGACCTTAGGCGAGTGTGTGCTATCTGGGAGCTATCCACCGAAACCGAATGCATCAGGTAAGTTATATTTTTTGAAAATATGATTATTTTCTATTGATTATCCTCAATTTCATTTGAGAAAAAATGATGTCAAACGATGACGATGAGCAGATTATTTCTACATCACCAGAAAAGTTGGAAAAAGCTAGAATGGCTGAAAATGAGTTGCTACCCGCTAAGTCTATCGTGAATGATATGAAATAGCACATCAAAAATTCCTGGACTGGAGAATTAGAAATAATACCGTGTCATTTTCGGAAAATATTCTTTTAGTATATTTTCAAGAATTATCAAATTCGATAAACTCCTCGATAAAATCATCATCACTCTGGTCGATATATTCCATGTTACGATCAACACTAAATATCAATCACAATATTATTATAGCAAAATATCCTATTTCCTCAAAAGGAAATCGGATGGATTTCGGAGTAAAAAATGAAAAATAATTAATGCTGAACAGATCAATAATTATTTTCTGCAGAATGCTCCTGTTGATGAATATTTATTCATGAAGGTAATTTTTCAAATAACATATACATACTCAACATTGAATTGATGAGTTCCTTTTTCTTTAAATAACAGAAATAATTAGAGAAGATCAATCTTCGAAACGATATTTATAAAATATCTACTAATACGAAGTGATGGTGATAGCTCAGTTGTTGGAAGCGACGGCTCCGCTATGCGGCATCGTGTGTAACTCTCTCCACTTCGTGCGTAATATGCGTTTTACAAATCTTGTTATGTAATATACTATTTTATCGCGATAGCTGTCACAGAAATACATAGGAAATTATTAGGAAAATTCATAAGGAATCTGATAATAGTTGCAAAAATGGCATGATATAAATAACAAAGTATAGTTTTCTACCAAGTGCTGCCCATCCTTTGCACTTCCTTTCACCGTACTGATACTTTCTGATACAAGCGACAACACTGTATTGATGAAAATGTGTTTGACGTATGAAGCATATTTCATTATCAACGACCACCAATTTTCGAAATGTGTCGTTTTGTTCTCCAGATACTTCCAATGTTCATCCACCGCGAAACAGCTTCATTATGAGTTAATGAATATACAATCTGTCCAAGTTAAGGTTGAACAGCATGGGGATTGCGGAAACCGTAGGAGATACGAAGTCGCTTAAATGGGGAAAAAGTTGCGCATTCGGAGGCTCATATCAAGAGCCTTCGAAAATTCTGAAAATTATTTTTAGTTTTCGATTTATATCGAAAAAAGTGAATTTTTTGATTTTCTATTTTATTTTTTATCTCCGTTATTATCAGAGATACAGAATAACTGAAAATACTTTTTCATTGCAACTTTTGATGAGGTTTAACGTGGTGATACCGATTTTTTTATGCGATGTGTCGTATTCGTGGAACCATCATCAACTTTTGTTTTTTAAATACGGTCCTGATAATTTCTTCACAGATCCTGAAAAGTTTTTTTATTCTAAATTCAACCATGTACTATACAAGGTGATTCGAATGTGTTTCGACCTATTTCTATCCATCATCAATGTTTTTTCGAACTTCCAAAGGAAAAAAGCCATCAGTTCCACTTATTTCTCATGGATTAGTTATTCAATACTGAAAAGTGGATAAAAAATATTTCACTACATCATTCGATCAATGCAGCGTTTGAAATTGTTGATGAATTCTTATACGAATTACTTTAACAGCTTAACTTTGACAATACCTACAGAGACATTCATAACGAATGTTCAAAATGATAACCATCATTATATCATAAGACATTGCTAAGCATTTCTGGGGTTATTCTATTGAATGCTTCGAAGACACTGTCCCTTGGTTCTTCTTCATCATCAAAGTTATTCGCGTGTACAAAGTTCGATATATCCCCTAAAAAAAAAATCCAGCTGTGTCAAATCAGGCGACCGCGCCGGCCAAGGGATAAAAACGCACGGACTTCTCTGGAATTATGTACCGGAGCGCCATCTTGTTGAAACCAACAGTTCTGAACTTACGCAATCGGTAAATCATCCAGAGCTTCCTCAAGATGATTCTCAAGCGAATTTATATAACATTCGGAAGTCTGTGTCTCATGGTAAATAGAAGGAACAATAATTCGTGTACCAAATATTGCAACCCACATATTAAAGCCGAAACGGTGTTGGTGTCTCGCTGTAATGTATAATTGTTCATTTTCTCCTGAACAATAATGTGTATTTTTTCTATCGAAGCTACCATGATTAGTGACCATGCTTTCATCAGTCCAGATGATTGTTCGAAAGAAATCTGCAAAATTTCAACATTTCCTGGTATACCACTCACAGAATGTCTTGCGCCTTTCGTCATGGTTTTAGCGCTTGACATATTCTGAATTTGTATGGATGGAATTTTTGTTTCCGCAAAATGAAATGGGTTGTTGATTGAAACCAGTTGATGAGGTATTAGTGTGTTGACTAATTTTCCTCCAAAATAAGTGGAACTGATGGCATTTTTCCTTTGGAGTTTCGAAAAATCATTGATGATGGCCAAAAATAGGTCAAAACACAAATAAACTACCTTGTATAATAAATGGTTGAATTCAATTTGAAAAAACCTTTTAGAATATGTGAAAAAATTATCAGGACCGTATATAAAAAAAAAGTTGATGATGGTTCCACAAATACGAAACGTCGCATGAAAAAATCGGTATCACCACGTTGACCGTCATCAAAAGTTGCTATGAAAAATCATTCTCAGTTTTGCTGTATCTCTTATAATAACGGAGAAAAAAAATAAAATAGAAATTCCAAAAATTCACTTTTTTCGATATAACTCAAAAACTAAAAATAATTTTCAAAATTTTTGAAGGCTCTTGATATGAGCCTCCGAATGCGCAACTTTTTCCCCATTCAACCGATTTCGTATCTCTTACCGTTTTCGAGATCCCCATGCTGTTCAACCTTATCTTGGACAGACTGTATATTGTAGAGTAAATTAGCACAATTATTCTAAACAAAGGTTATCATTTTGATATGAGTGATAGTAAAGTTTATGCGAAATTAGTTGAACAGATCATCAAAGGAATGTCGGGCCGCGCTGCCGCACTCTTTGAACTTACAATGGGACCGACGGCTTGCGGTGATGTGTTTTTCCAACTAACTTCGCATAGAGTATACCATGTAGTATTGAAGAATTTATTGATTATTTCGAATAAGACCTGTTCAAGTTCTTCAAATGACCAATAAATCTATCTTGCAATATCTATCTATATATTTCGAATGTTTTCTCTCGTTCTTCCTCGGTCCCTTAATAGCTGTGTTCCCATTTTGTACTGCACCAACCCTAAAATGAAACGAGTCTGTAACACCTTCTCCTTCATGTAATAATGAAAATCTTTCTTGATAACAGATGATCTCAGACTTGGAATTCGACCTCGATGACCCAAAAAAAGTACGCCATTGGTGAGTATGGTCTATGCAATCATTTCATTTGTTTTCTGAAAGCTGCCGCGATTGTTGTACACATTATGGTTTGAGTCATTCATTAGCGGTCCCTTGGTGGGTGGTTGGTGGTTGTAGCATGGGGTGAGAGCAGGTTATAATAGCCACCGAAAACGACAAAATTTCAAGTTAAATACATATTGCGTATCAGTTTTCAATGGAGGGTGGAACGAGTGCTTGAATGGGTATTGTTATGTTTCCAGTCTATTCTGCTTCTGAAACATTAGCTCTCCTAGGATATACTTATGTTCGCGTTTTGTGTGCACGGAGCACTAGCTTTGTTCGATTTATCAATCCATGTCGTTACTAAAACGAATCATCGACTTTTTAAATTTCGATGACAACCACATGGTCCGATTCGGAGAAGATATAATGGTATAATAATAAAACACAGGGACTGTGTTCAAAACTGAAAACACAATGAGTGAGATCGATTATTTAAACTCATACAAATCCAAAAAATGAAGAACAAGCATCCGAGAATTGCTCAGGGTTTTTCATAACTGATTGGAGATACAGTTCTCAACACACTAAATGGACCACTCATAATTTGACACTTTTTCGAAGACCTGTATTTTTTGAAAAAAAATGACCGATCTTCATGCGGTTTTCGATATCAGATGTGATATTTTATCGGCTTCAAAGAGAACTAGAACACTCTGAAAAAGTCCGTAGAACAAAACTTACACAGGGTGTAAAGTGGAACCATTACACTATGGTCTACATTTCCAATGCTGCCAGAACTTTTTTCTGATCAACAAAAGTCAGTCATATTATGATACACTAGGACATCATCTCGGGACGTTTTCGTGATTTCTCCTTGATTGACCCATTGGAAGAAAAATGACTATTGGGAAGAACTATTCACATGTCTTGTGGGGGACAATGAAAGACGAAACAAGCACTTTTGTGGAATATACAGGATGATAAGAAAATAGGACATAATCTCATTTCAGTAAAACAAATCAAAAATGGTGACTAAAACCATGGCCCATTCTATTCAGTATATTCAGAAACGGACTTCTCGATATCCATTATTCATATTAGACTATTAACTCTTGACGTTTTAGATAATTCGCCTCTTATATAAATACAGGATGAAAATGTTCAATTCAAACTTGTTTCCTGATATCAATGTTTCTTATCATTTCATCAACTGATTTCCAATATTTATTGCCCAAGTATGAGACAAAGAGTATTGTTCTTCAATATACTGAGTGTTTCACAACTTATCTGACAAATTACGAACTCTAGAAAACAATAATGTGAGAAGAATGTGGTGACCAGCATTATCTCCAGATCTGAATTTGATTGAACATGTGTGGAGCCGAATAAAACTTAACCTATCGAGAAGGCGAGAGGCACCCCAAAATGATGGCAACCTTATCCAAGCTGTATCAGAAGAATGGGAGGCAATATCAATAGACTTCATCAACAACCTCATAGAATCTATGTCAAACCGATTTCATGAGGTTTTGTTAAATCGGGGAGGCCTACCAGGTACTGAAATTTAGGATATTGGAATTTCTAGTTGAATCTTCATAATGCTGAAGAATTCACTAATGTCATATTTCGCTAATAGAGCCCTTTTCGAATAGTTTTAGTGGATATAAAGTGTTACAAATTTCATTTTCCATCTCGTTTTATTTCTATAAAATTTTTTTGACTCCTTATGTAATATCGTAGTTGAGGTTGAAATTTGTCAGGTGAGTTGTAAAACACTCAGTATATTGAACAACAATACTCTGTGTCTCATACTTGGGCAATAAATATTGGAAATTATCGATATCAGGGAACAAGTTTGAATTGGAAATGTTCTTCCTGTATTTCAATTAGAGGCGAATTTTCGAAAGCGTCTCGAGTTAATAGTCAAATATAAATATTGGATATCGAGAAGGCCGTTTCTGAATATACTGAATCGAATGGGCCATAGTTTGAGTCATTTAGTTATTTCTGATTTCTTTACTGAAATGAGTGCTTTTTTCGACTTTCATTGTCGTCCACAAAACACGAGAATAGTTCTTCCCAATAGTCAGCTCAAGTGGAGTTCTAGAGAAAAAGTTCAAGAAATGCAAGACTTTCGAAAAAAAAAATCGAATTTATGTTCCAATGGCCAATCAAGGAGAAATCACGAAAACTTCCCGAGATGAGATCCCAGTGTATCATAATATGACTTGATCAGAAAAAAATTTCTCGAGTTCTGGCAGAGATACAGTGTCGGTTGAATCTTGGCAAAACTGTGCAATTTTATGCTTGACAAAATTCCGTTTTGAAACATGAAAAATTCCGTTGAAAAAATTCTATATCAACTCAAAAACAAGTTTTTCCTTTTGACATTAACAAGAATGACTTCACCTCCTGAGAAACCGAAAGTTTGACAATGATGAGAATATTTGAGTCGGATCTCCCATTTACTTTCCACTTTCTGTTAAAATTTTCAAAATCATCAGTATAAGAATCGTACCGTCATATTAAGACGTGTATTTCACATGGTAAACTACTTTTCATTGATTCGGCAGAGTTTCCACGGTGATCTAATGTTTATTCAAAACTTTAACTGTCTAAATGAACGTTCATCATTATTGAGAGTATCAGTATATCACCTGACGAAGCTACTGTGTTAGCGAAACATGTCGTGTGTTTTGTGGAAATCTTATCGATTGCGCAGTTTTAACATTAAAATGTACATATTTTGAGATCAGGATTATGTTGTTGAAATATTTCCAATTAGTAATGGAACACCATTAACATATAGTATACCTTGTCTTTGTGGAAAGTATTATACAGGGAAAAGAAAAAGACCTCTCTCGGTGAGGTCGAAAGAACAATTTGAGGAAAATACATATCGACAAATTAAAATTACTTGAACATATCCTGAAAATAAACAATACATCATGGTAGAATGATATCACTTCAGGAACTCAATATGTTTTTTCGGAAGAGTTGTTCGGCATATCTCAAGAGTAACCAAAATACAGGCTCTTGTGAATCGATAGGCATATTCCTTGAAGAATTTCAAGTCGGTAGTGCCTCATGAATCTTCGCCTTAAAGTCAATAGTTAAGAATTTGTTTTATTCCTAAAACAGAATACCTTTCAATTTCATATTTTTTTAGAATTTTTCGGTCGATTCTGAGGTGCAAAAATGATCAATAATGCTACGGTAATTTTCAACCGGCTAGAAATTTACCGCGAGGGAGAACGAACGTCACGATTTCGTAAGTAGGGGCAGACCATAGCACAATTGCCATATGTTGAAATACGATTGGGAACCTCAGAAATATAAGTTATTCAATAATCCATAGATCCATAATAAGCATTAAAAAATCAATGGTTTAAAAATGTTCCCTCATAGGTCGAGGCTCATTACTCAAAATACATTTGTGTACATAATAATGGAATATTAATTCAAACGAGAGGACATTTGAATCAGTAAACGATCGGGTAAACGTGAAAACACGGCGCACGATTCGTGGGCGTGGTCTTCTCAGTTCTCGGCATTCAGCACAATGTTTGCCAAGTCTCTAACATTCACATGATATTTTGTTATGGGTTATAAGAAATATCTGGACATGCTGGTTGCTCGAAGAAGTCAAGAATCAACTTCAATATCATGATGGGTTCCTCCTACTATATTTTATTCAACGACAGGACTCCAACATCTTTCTGATAACTTGGTTATAATTGGTGACTTGGCAACCTTGCTTCATGAGTGAGAATGAGAAATTATCTGACCAATAACGAAACAGCATGAAAACTAACGACGTATCGACGAATGGCGGCCATGACGGTACGTTTGAAGTGAGCTCTGAAATTCAACGATTTCGAACAACGCATAGATTCATTATTTTTATTAAAAGAGCGTGATAACTGTTGCAAAAATTCTTTTAGGTCCCTAACGACACAATGGAGTTATTTAATGCCATCAATTCAATATTAGTCCACTCAACCATTGCATAACAACTTTGCTCACCGGTGGATTGCAAGAGGTGGTCCAGTTCCTTGGCCAACGAGGTCACCTGACCACTATTATCTTTGGGGACCCATGGAAAGTCTGTGTATTTGAATGAACCACAAACCAGAGAGCAACGTTTCCAATAATTAGTCGAGCAAGAATTTGTTTTGAAGCAGCGGGGGAACATTTTGAACAAGAACTTGATCAAATTTGTGTAAGTAATCAAAATATTCTATATTATTGAAAAATTACATTACTTTATCCAACATTATCTTTGCTTCACTACACACTTCGTTAAATTTGCTCAATACTCCTCAACTATAGAGTTTTGGACAAAAGTGTATGAGGTACTTTCGACTTGAAATTATTCAAGAAATATGCCTTATGCTATTGGCATTGAGTCACGGGACTGTATAATGTACTGTTAAGTTTTGGTGGCGTTAAATTCATTTATGTTTCTGGTTTCTCAAGCTGAAATATTGTGTGTTTCTTCGAGGGATAACGTAAGTAGGGATCTCGAGTTTTTTCAAAAGTCCTCGTCATTTTTTGCACTTGAATTTCACTATTCCAAAGTGGTTGTCATTGTATTGTCAATCTATTGAACCTTATTCATATTTGATGAGGTGGTATTATTCGTTACTCATTTCTACTTCCTCATAAAATTGTACAATAATTATTCTGCTATAATGGTATGATATACTATTATATACTATAATTCCTACTCACAATGCAATTGTATTATATTAAATGCATAATGGGTGAGTACACTCTGACCTAAAAGATCTAGAAGACTTCAAATAATGAAGACACTTTTATTGCCACCGATCAGAATATGTTTAAGAAAAAAACTTCGAGATCATTCACTTTGTGTAACGTTGAGAAAATATCTGAATATCTCACATTCACATAAGAACATCAAATGCTAAATAAAATATAAGAAATAGCCTTCACCATTTCCATCATAATCAGTTTCAAAAAGGATTGGTAATCTTGAAACCAATACCTGTGCCAATACCATAATTCTGCTCAAGTTCTTGATAATTGAATGCACCCAAAACACATTAATCAGATCATATAATGCTAATGAAGTGAACCCATAATAGGTAGATCAACATTGTGCCTGAACGATGAGGAGTACATGGACTCAAAGTCCAAATAGCACACGACGTCCCGGGGACATACATATTACGTCCGATTCGGGTCCGTACGTCCCGGAACCTAATATGGACGTCCTCAGAATGTACCATGCCGTACGTCTTCGGGACGTACACAGCGTACGTTTTCAGGACGTCCATTTTTAGTCTTCATTTTTTCTATATTCATTATTCACTCTATATTTATTATATTTTCCAATAACAATAAAACATTGCCAGATGTGATCATATGAATGAATCACGTGATTTTTTTGTGACCAATGTGGAGAAATTGAAGTAAATCTGGCAATGTTCGCATATATATTTTTATCCTAAATAGAGTGCTATATCTTTATTGGATTCAGAGATTTCGGAGGATATACCTGAAGATGAAATTATGTACACATTGTCTTACGTCCTGGTCTTTATATGACCAATCAGAAAATTCAGACTGATTCATAGCGAATTCCATTGAAATGAGCTGGTGGAGTGTTTCTGCACTCAATGTATATGTTTCCATCTTATACTCGCATATGTTGAACAGAGGTAAGTCTTATAATCAATAAGTGTTGTGTAGAGTTGTTGGTATAGCATCTGCTCTGTAATTCAGAGGTCGCGAGATCGATCCCTCAGTAGGAAGGATTTTTTTTAAATTTTGTATTCAAAATAATATTTTTCTACTCTGTATAAATGTCTTGTTCATCTATCTGAGTAAAAAAAGACGAATCTACGTTGATTATGGTATTTATGGCGATGAAATACCAAACTTCGACTCAATATGGACGTCCCTGGGACGTTCCATCTTGTAACATCGGACGTCCCCAGTACGTCTTGTGGACGTCTTCGAACGACACTGGACGTCTTCAGGACGTCTTGTACGTCCCAGATGTACGTCCTCTGGACGTACACAGGACGTCTTCGTGTTATCTGGGAGAAAATATACCAACATAGCTCAAGATTCGTTACGATTTATTCAGGCAGCAGTGTACATCTGAAGTGGAATCTTCAACTACTATTTTCCCGTTGAATCCAACATAGAACAGCTATTATGTTCCTTGACTAACCAAAGACACAGAAATGTTTTGTATACAAATTAATATTTCCTATTATTCTACGGAATCTCTACCAGGCTTTGGAATTATTGAAGGAATTGGGCTGTTCGTATTGAGTATCCAATCACAATTAGAGACTACTCATCGTCAAAATAAATGGGGCTTGCGAACTCCTGTCGTGTCACCCTAGACAGGGCCGGATCAGGTATTCTAGTCAGGGTGGATTTATACTTTTGACCGTCGTTGATATACTGGACGAAATGGACAAAATCATTCGAAAGCTCATTTATTGTTAATTCATACGAAAAAGGGATTATGAACGATCGGCAACAAAACATGAAAAATTTTTAAGATTTTAAAGAAGAATGATATCACCATTGTATAATTTCTGTTTGAAGATATCATATTCGTTCATTATTCCTGATTTTTTGAGATTTTACCTCCTCTTCTCTATAAAATAAAAATATGAATATTATTTCGATATACGTGTTGTAAGGACAAATCAGATGATTTGCCCCAAAATGTCACTGCGTTTAAAGAATTTTCCTATCAGAGAGCCTGAAAGAAAAATTCACCAGCTTCTCAGTGAAAATTCATACTGAAAAAGGATTGGAGAAGAGAAATGAAGGTATATAGAAAAAAATAACAAATTTGCACATATCTATGTACGTTTCGGGAACGAATCTGCTACCGTTTTTAACATAAAAAATGGATTTTGGTATAGAAAATTTGAACTCGTCTTGACACTTCTCAGTTCTCAGTGACAATTGGTGACGTTGGCAATCAAATGAGTTACAGGATGTTTTCATCAATTAATCTTGAATTCACTATTTTCATTTTCAGAATTCAGTAGTGAATACCATGTTCTATCTATATCAACTGAACAGGAAGCAATGCTATTGTCTATGTTCAGAAGAATGCAAGCATTTCTTGATTTTTCTCTTCTGGTTGTTATCTTCTTTCCCAATGATTTTAATATCATTCCACTCTGCCATATTTTGTCCATCTTCAGTAAGGATATGTTTATCTAGTTTCGATTTGTCGATGTGTCTTTTCTTTATATTGTACTTTATGTTCTCTTGGTTTTACCTGTATGAAACTTTCCACAAACATAAGAAAGGAAAATAAGTGCAATATGAAGAGAAGACACATCGACAAATCGAAACTTAGAACTAAAATCAATTGGTCATCTTCATTTTGTCCAGTTCATACAATAATGATGTTCATTTCTTCCATTTCATCTAGGAGACTGGACGATATAAATTGTTATTCATTATACAAGGGAAATAAGTGGTAGATTTCTGCTCGGGGTTGTGCTGTCTCCCGACGACGCGTGACAGAAAAAGGAAGATTCAATATTGAGATGATATTTTATGATATTGAAATCAGAAAATTATCGACATTTTTGATATCTAGATAAATAATCGACACAATCCAATATTCTTTGTTGTTTGATATGCAGGAGACAAGTACTTTTATCCGGTTTTGTTGACCTACACAGCCGCTGTTTCATTCTCGAAGACCTGCAGTTGTAATATTGTTGTATGTGTAACTGCAATTTTGAATTCGGTCATATAATCATATAAAGTATTGTGAAGTAAAAATACCATTTAAAAAAATGACGATCATTAAAACTATATCAGAACCGTGATTGAAGCGTTCACCACATGAATTTTTCACACATTTTCTGTCCTCAATACGAGTAATCTTCGCACTAGTGATCTTCTTCAATAATTTATTTTTCGGATTCCAATTGTCTTATGATTTGAAATTTTCACTATAGAGTATTATCACCCACAAGTATTACCTACAATGAAAATAGGTGGGTATAGGCACATCTAAGATTCAGAATTGAATTCTTTGTTGGTTTCCATGTGATGACCTTGATTATTTGCACTAGTGTCTCTTCGCACACTAGGTACTCAAGTATTACAAGAAATGGGTGCAGATCAATCCTGCATTCTTTAATCATCATATCAAGCGCACCCTTTTCCTGCTCAATTATTTTTGGCTGCTCGAGTGGTGACTTCGAATCTCTCAATCAAAATAGCGATTTGTACACAGCTCAAGTGTTTCTTCAAGCTTCAAGTGTAGTTGAGGAATACTGGACAATGAGTTTTTGAGTGAAAACTCATTTAGGCGCGTTCAGCACTTTTTTTGGGTGATCAGAAATATTGGATTTTGCGTCATGCTATACTCTGAGATGCGCAAACGATATACAAGGAGGATTAGTGTCCGACAAAGATCCACTACGAGCTTTCATTGGCAAGTAAAATTGGAAGAATAATTAATTGTAGTCCTTTTTGCAGGTAGAATATGATAATTACTGGAGATACTTGTGAATGGATTGATAGTTACATAATATTGTAATCTCCTTTCTGCCAGATATAATTCAATGTTCGACGTGGCAAATAACCAGAGCCAGGAAAGTAGTTATTTTTTGTTGAACATTCAGAATGATATTATGTGCATATCTTTATAGGAAGAAGAATGCAAATACACTACTTCAGAAGATCTCGTTTTCAAATTCTTATTGTGTATGTTCAATAGATAAAGTTCAATATTCGTCGTGGCATATAGACAGGAAAGTAGTTGTTTTCTGTTGAATAAACCGAGAAAGAAACTAATATTTTCATCATATAGAGAATGCGAATTCTCAATGTATTTCTTAATATATATTTATTCTTTTTTTTGACATAATTATATCTGAGAATATTCCTTTTCAATACTGAATATACTAATAATTGTGATCCTGAATTCAAAAGTAATTTGAAAGATATAGCTGAGGAGAAATAGTCGAGATGAAAACATCGGATCATGAGCAGTGGAACAACTTTGAATTCCCAAAGTGTAGACTAAGTCCATGTAGTTACACAAGATTATATACAGTGTATACCAGCCAAATGGAATGAATTCGATAAGGAATTAACGGAGGTGTGTTCGAAAAAACGCTCGGACACGTTGATTGATATTTTCAAAAGCGCAATCTTCTCAACAAAAACTTTCTATACAGGATGTGTCATGTAACAGAGGCCAATATCAACTCTCCTTTTTTAAATGCAACACCCTGTATTTCATTGAATTTTCGCATTTTTTATAAAATTCTAGACGTATTTCATGTACAATGTCCTTCAACTATTTCAGAAATATCAACACAAGAATATCTACAGTTCACTAGATAATGTTTTCACTGACTGTACTGACATATGTTGACTGCACGAGCTCCTCGACAATAATGAGCTCTTGCTTTCCTTTGGCTGGTCTACTGCGCATCCAATTCTCAGAGGTCATGCCAGAATGGAAAAGCTGTTGTACATAGTTCACAAAGTACAAACACAAGTTTTTATACAGATTATTCTAATATTATTTTTGTTGCTTTCAATATGAATTTTCAAATAAATAATGAAGAGAGGAAATTATCTAAGTCATATTACAATATCATCAGGTGAAAATACACTTCTTCACAAACCAAAAATAATTCAAAAATAATAATCTAATCGAAGATATAATTCATAGGTGACTGAGTTTCCACTTCTATCGGCTGCCCAATGACTGTAGATATGAAGTAGAAAAATTGAGGGTCCTGTGGAAATGGGATGTTTTCGGAAATGTTGATTTTCATTTTCGACACTTATTTTCCGGTTATGCAACTATGATTTATATGTTGGGTACGGGCCTGATGCAGAAGCTGTTAGTTAGTGGATGCGATGGGTATTAAATTCCACCTGACAAATGTAATTTTACTGAAATATCCTAATGGTACGAACAGATTTGTCGACGTGACAGGTTCAAGCTAATACAGACAGACAGACCTAACGACAGGCAAAGCCTGATGTATCGGGCTATATCGGGAAACAAATTGACCAGAGCGTACACATTCATGCGTTATTAGATCTAGTACGGGTGATTTACGGGAAATGACGGCGATGCTAGCGGGAAGAAGAAGAATATTGGAGGCATCCAAGCAGAAGAGGCCCATTACTGAGAATGATGACGTTAAGTGCAAGAAGTCAGCAAATAAATCGGTTGATAAAAGATGAATGATGAGATAAGCGGAATGTGAGAATCCGACACAAGACACACTAGGTCATCTTCACAAATTTGTTCTCAGAATTATCTGAACATGTTTCGGACTATCGTTAGTCCATCATCAGCAGTATAAGGTTCAATAGATTTCTACAATGAGCAGTTCCTAGATATTATGACTAGAAATTACCTTAGGTTATGTACTCACGTGAAAGGGGAAAAAAAAGACGACAGCAATATTAGTTATGGAATGTAAAATTTTAAGTATTTTTTTTTATTCATTTATTTATTTATTGGTAAATCAATTATAATCAGTTACAAAATATACAATAATTGGGTGCACAATGGATTTGATGATCTGTGTGTGCATCCTACTACTTCATATATACATATCTATTCAACATATGCCTAACATGTCAGCTTCATAAATCATCTAATGTCAATTCACTTTCGATTATCCATTTATTTATTTGTGATTTCACTAGTTTGTAAGGCTTATTTCTGATATGCAGTGAGTGGTAAAACATTATACATTTTTGGTCCAATACAACATATGTGCGCTTGTGTCGCTGAGAACGAAACACTAGGGAGTAGAACATTCTGTCTAGCCGCAGCTCTGGTATTTAGTTGGTGTTTTGAATATTTTTTCATAATCATAAATCTTATAGTTGATTTTATGTAAAGTTGTTCAATATTTAATAATTTGCTATCTTTGAATCATAAAATTGTGGAAAAAGTTTTGTTTTTATACAAGATTGATTTTCATTATAAACTTTTGTGCCACATATAGAGGTGTCATTGTTTTCGTTCGAGCATTGCCCCATACTACCAGCCCATAATTAATTACAGATTGATAAAGAACAAAGTGCCGATGGCCCAAAGAGGGCTTTATGGAGGGTACCAACACTTTTTTATTTTTTATCGAGGTTGTTGAAATTTATTATGAACACCATATAATCCCCCATTTGATAGTGTGGGAGTCCCCTGACTCCAGAGTACCCACTAAACACTCCACTTCGCTTGTAGGCTCGTCTGCCCGATGTCTCCGAAGACACTTAGGCCTAGTGGCACATTGTGTCTTACCTAGTAGTTTTTATTGTACTCACTACATCATCTCTGTACCTCAGTTCTTTCTTGAAATCCCTTACCAGTCACTTCCTGGCTTTCTTTTGTCTCAAGCTCCACTTGACTATCCGTACTAGTTGTTGAGTCTCTAGAACAGAAGTTTGTTAACGGTAATATATTTGAATAATTTTCAATCAATACACAGGTTCGATGGGTCTCAACCGATCTGCTACAAATTAGATTTCTGCTCGTCCTCTCCAACCCCATTATTTCACCATGTCTTATCCATGGTTTCTGTATGAAGACTACGTCGAACCCCTCTATAGTTATAGTAAGTATCGCCGAGGCCACCTCACTATGCTGGAGGTTCGTCTAGATGACTCCTATTTCTTTCTTCATTGTTTTTTCCAAGGACCTGAAGAGTACCTTTCCGAGCCTGTAATAATCTCGCAACTGCATCCTCTTCAGTGCCCTGAGGGAAACATCGTCCACGAAGAAGACTAAGGTATGTCCTGCTTCCCTTTCCATATTCCTTTTCACCACAGTCCATCCCTCCATATTTTGGAGCTGCAGGCGCCGCTTGAACTCTGATGGCTGCTGCCCCATGGACAAGGACCAACACCCAGTGGCGGACTGAAAGGTCCTTCATGTTGACCACAGTTACTTCATTTCCCTCCCACAGCCCTCCAAGAGAGCTGATTGTTCCCGTGAGCCAGTTAAGGCTATGTTCTTTCGCGAAAACCACCGACAGGACCCCTGCACTGAATTTGCTCCTCTAGGATTGTGCTGCGCCCTCGCTCCCTGATGGAGCCTCGCGGAGCGCATCCACAATCGCGCTCTGAACCAGTTCTGCTTTCTCCTGGCTCAGTGTTGTTGCTGGGTGACGTCTGTCGATCACAGCCACACGGATTCCCCTGGTCATTTCGCTGTAAGAACCAGTCGATACATCCGTGTTCCTGGCCTTCTAGACATTTGGTACTCTTGGGAGGGGTCTGGGAGTCATATCGAGGACTTTTCATATTTTCCTCGCCTTAGGTACCTCCTGCTCCCTCTTTTCCGTTCTGTTCACCTGTTCTCATAAGCTGTGCAGGTAATCTGCCGTCCACGCTTCGGCTTCCATCCTCCTCTCTTTCAGCTCCTATCTGCGCCGGTCCTCCGGAAGTTTCTTCACGAGGTCTATTTTCCTTATTTCCTCAGTTATTCTGCCAGTGTCCTCGTTTACTGATGATTGCTCGGCAGGCCTTAACAGTGGTGTAGAGGTGAGGTCTTCCATTTCCGTTGTTGTTATCACTGTCAATGGTCATTCCAACCCTTCTCGGGCCTCTTAGAGTTTTTGTTTCCATCCTGGTCCATTTTGATCCCACGAGTATGAGGACAGGGGTTGTTCGAGCCCTTTGGTAATCCTTGCACAGGGATGAGGCTGGTTACTCCGGGATTTCGCTGGTTACTCCGGGATTTCGCCCTGTCTCCCAAGAACTCCGCTGGCGACACCTTATTCCCCCCCTTCCCAGTGCCATTCATCCCTCGCCACAGATGCTTACAGCTCAAATTAGGGTCGGAGAAGAAGGAAGATAGCCAAGAGGCCAATAGAATAGACTGAACTATAAGAAGAGTAGTGGATATCACCCAAGACTACAATGGTGGTTATCCAGCTAGGGTACCTCCGATTTGCCAATCCCGTACTCACAAGTTGCGAGTCCCCGAAGGGGTACTAACACTTGTTCATCCAGGAAGGTATAGATCGGTTCCATCAGGATTACTGTGACTAATGTAAAACGGCAAAGATTTGTGAATTAAATCTCCATTGACAGGTGACACAAAACTATCTCATAGCATGAAACAGAGAGTATCAGACGATAGTCAAGAAGCATCGTAATGAAACACATATGTCGGATGGATAACGGAAGTGAAACATCAGAGCAAACTAAGAATATATTCAGAATAAGGAATGTGAGAAGTTTATTACACGTAGATAATATGTCTGTGGAAATGATGGTTTGTATATGGTGCTAATCAATGTGGAATTATTCGTAGCAAAATCTTTTCGACTAAACAGGGTATTTTTTGATGAGTTAATGTGATCTACATATTTCATGGAGAATTGAAAGTTGCATGATTCTGAAAATATTTTAATCATAGTGAATCTTCTGGTTTTTCCCTAATTGATCTCATCTTTTTTATTCTCGATAAGTATGGAACTATATACCTTAATTCAACCAATTGAGGTTATTCGAGTTTTTCTAGAAAAAATATAAATGCAGCCTATGGAACATACGGCTTTTTCATGTGAGTTACAATTCTAAGTGATATTCAGTGATTCAATAACGAATATTGAAGGTTGAAGTCACCATAATCATAAGCATGGAATATTGCACTGGGTGCGCAGAATCAATTGAATATCTATGAAATTATGGGTTTTGGGTACAGAGTTCAATTTTATAATTGAAATGAATCATAAGGAGGAATAATGGAATTTCCATTTGGAGAAATTGAGATTTTCTATATATTTCACATTACTTTCTGGACACACATTCTGCGCACCCTATACATTATTCAGTAATTGTCATTGAGATTAGTGATTCGATATATCTTCAATATTCATGGAACAAACACTGCATTTATCTAAAAATTGTGATCCACATGGTATGGCGTATACTCGGTAGGCTGCATTTAGTAACTTTTTCTTTTAAAACTCGGATAACCAGAAAAAGGTTCATTTTAGGAATAGGGAATCATGAATTGGAACCAGAAGCATGAGAGGAATTTGAAAATGTTCCCAAACCCTAGTGTTAGAAACAAATCGAATTGTTGTATCATCAAGTGATTCATCAAGCCGCTGGCGATCGGACAATGGGATTATTCATCATTCTACTGTCGACGCTCGCATCAAACAGCCGCTTGAATCAACCTCGAGTGTCATTTTGTTGTTATATAGTTCGTTAAATATTTATTTGTTAGTCAATTATTTACAAGTGGTGCAATAAATACTATATCTTGAGAAAGTGATCTAGTGATTTGTTTCCTGTTTCCAACATCAGAAGTAGGGACTGCCCTTTGCTCACCACAGTGAGTATTAAAGATTCTGTTACATTGTCGAAAGTTGTGTGATTTTTTCTTGTTTTATGTGGGTTTGTTGTGTCATGACAATATTGAGTTGAGGTTTGTTCTTCTCGTTCAAGTTTTGCCTTACCTATAAACCTGTCAAGAATTATATCGGAGTAGTATCAAATCCTAAAAGAAAAAGTTTTTAATGAATTCAAATGGTTGTCAGTCTCGATTGAAATCGATATGAAATCGAATTTTGAATTTTCAGTTGATGACAGAATTTGTCGTGTATTTTGATTATTGTTAACATTTGAATAGTGGATACAAGTATTTGTCAAATTCAATGCAGTTTTTGTGAAGACCATTATATTTTCTTTACAGTTTCGAAATGGAAAATCTACTTTCCGAGTTAGTTAAAGCAATTAAATCGTCTCGCACAGCACCTGAGCAAGTGGATTTGCCAATTTTCCGCCCAAACTTGACCGATGCAAAAAAATGGTTGTCAGAAATAACGAATATTAAAAACGAATTCGAATGGTCTGATCAACAAGTTATTGTCAGGTTAGGTCGTTTTCTAACTGGAGTATCAAAAACGTGGTTCAACACTTGGTCGCCAGATGTGAAAAACTGGAATACATTCCAACGAGATTTTCTTGAAGCATTTCCACCAAAGAAGATTCTTGGTCAGTTACTTTCAGAAGCTGCTAATTTTAGTAGTGATCAATGTAATACATATGACGCTTACGTGTTTGAAAAAGCGAATTTGCTTAGAAATTTACGCGTTCAGTGGGAAGAAACAGATCTTGTAGAGCTCATTATACACGGTATTAATGAACGCGATGTACGCACAACTGCTAATAATCAAAACTTCAAGAAGTTGTCTGAATTGATTTCATTTTTGGGAACAATTCCGAAGCGAAGTTCTGATCAAAATATTGATAAGAGATCAAGTGAGGCGCGGGAACCTCCTCGAAAACGTTTTCGTGAAAGTAATGACGGTGAACACACGAGACGAAGACCTCTCAGGTGCTACAAATGTGGTAAAGATGGTCACATACAAAAATACTGTGAAGAAAATCGAAACGTCGAAAAACATCCAACTAACAAACCAGTTACGTCATCCTCATATGATTTCAACAAACCCAGCACGTCAAAATCCTGCAGTTTGGTATGTTCATTTTGTGCAAGAACTGGCCACGATTCTGATGGTTGCTTCATTAGACAGAATATTGAAAAACGTAAGAGTGTAAAATCGTGTCACAGTGGTAAACATACAATGCCTGCCAAAGTAAAAGTAGACGATATCGAATATTCAGGTATTATTGATACGGGAGCTGATATATCGTTGATGGCTCAAAGACATGCTCATCGGTTCAATCACAAAATTGAATTACGTCACACTAACATCACAGGAATTCTTCCTGGAAGCTTCACATCTACCCAGGCGTTCGATGCTACCTTCGAAATGTCCGACATTACCACCAATTTGATGTTCGTTATTGTGCCAGATAGTTTTCTTGAATATGACCTTCTTGTTGGTTGTAACTTGTATGATGACCCTGACATTGCTAGCATTACAAATCACACAGGAACGAAGATTGTAAGAAACAAATTTGCACGAGTTTTATGTACAGTGATGCCCAATATATAAGTAACGACTCTTGTGAAAATCCCTTTAAAAATTCGGTGTATGCACCCGGACTAATATCTATTAAAGCCGCCCGCTGTTTCAATAACTTATTTCTTATTGTGGTTTGTGGTACGAGATTGTCAGGCGTATCTCTGAATATTTCTAAGATTTCGGGCTAATATTCACATCGCCAGAGTAATATTCTCTACGTCATCTAATGAAGCTAACTAAAAAAAAACTGACCAGCATCATCATCGATATTCATTGTTCGATTCTAGTTGATATGAAATAGATAAAGAACTTGTTGAATATAAAGCGGTATCGGTATAATTTCTTTTTCAAATTAGAGTTTGTCTTTAGTGTATCCTTCAATTATTTTTCCTTGAAATCATATTTCTTGATCGACTCAATATACATTTTTCTCTGAATTTGATGGTTTTGCGAAGAGAAAACGGTATTCACCCTATTAACTTGAAACGCGATTATCTACTTCCAGGAATTCTAATTTTCATTTATTTCGAGTGTCTCAAAAACGCGCAGCGACAAATAAATTCTTCTGTTTTTAATGGGATACCTTGAATATTATTGCATTCTCAGATTCTACGATTCTTAGTTTGTTAGATTTTTTTTATATAACAGAAGTTTATAGTTTCGGAATTATGAACAATAATTGTAAATTGATATTTCGACTATTTCAATACCAGTTCAGTGAGGAAACATTTGGAATAGTATAGCACTGACAAATATAGCCATTTTCATTCGTCTCTAAACCTACCATACATATTTTATTTTCTGTAATTAGGTTTGTAATTTCTAGCAAAAATCAGGAAATCTCATTAGAAAAATTTTTCGAGAAGTATGTGTTTATACTTATATTTATTTCAATCAATGTTAATTAAAATATCAAACGTGAGTAGTATGCTGTCGTAGAACTGGTAAAAATAAAAATTAGTAACGAAACATATTTTTTCATCTCTTGAAACGTTCGAACCTATATTCGTTCTATATAAATAGTGTTTGTTTAAATACTATAACTCTTCATCTATATTCGATATTCGTAGTTTCCGAGATCTAGTATTATAGACATAATACTTGAATTCGTGATTTAGTGATTTATAAGATCTGAAAATTCAGAGACGTTGGTATTCAATATTCTTAGTTCTCAGTTTTCCTCCAAAGAAATATGTATACTAATATCACAAAACAATTAATAATCATCAATCTACAACGTAACTTGTCTACCTATAGAGTGAAGAAATAATACTTGTCGGTCTGTCGCTTGATACTTCCTGTAAATTAACATAAACTTGTAGACCAATGCCATTAAAGGCTCGACTCTAATTCATAGAGATTTGTGGTTTATTCAAATTTCATTGGTTTACACATAATTCACCCTTTGAAGGACAGGATTTGAGAATTATGATTCGATTTTCATATCATTCATTAGTCTATTTCGTTCTGATGAGATATTTGTGAATTCGTGATATTTTTATAATTTCAAACTTTGCTATTGTTGTTGGAAATATCTCATCATTTAAGTGATTACCAAAAATCGAGTATTTTAACCAAATTGAATAATGGTTGGTCTAATATAAGGAGGGTTTGGGACGAACTTCCTGACGATTTGACAGCAAATGTGATTCAATCTATGCCAAATCAATTGAGAAAAGTTATGCAAATGGTTCCTATACTAAATACTGACAGTATTCGACAGTGGCGTAGCACTCGATTGAACCGGGAGTGAGTAGAACTTCCTTATTTATAATGGACCATCACAAATTTCTTCATAATTTCGATTCATTTTTATTATTCTATGATATAAACCGTGATAACATTCTCTTATTCATATTTTGAAGCGTTCAGCATTAATATTTTTAGAAATGTATTATTTTCAACAGTGACATTTGAATATTTTGATTGAAATTTCATTGCCAGATAGAGATTCATTCCGATCAATTGATCATATACAGTGTGTCCATTGTAATAGGTGGTACGCTAAAATCGTTATTATATGATCGATTCTGAAAACATTGTTTTTATTGGATAGGTATTTGGAATTCTCATCCAACAAGAAAAATGATTTTATTCTTGAACTGTTTCCATGGCTAACTGTGAACAATTTTATTGAACCATACTTCAAAAAATACAATGAGGGATTTTTTCACTAAGAATACCGATGGATTTTGCATCAGGGTATTTCAAAACATACCTATACCAATTTTCATCATCAAAAAACATAGGGTGTTCCAAAGAACGATTTATTATTATTTTTTAATACTCGATCAGAAGATTTAGTATACTATGGCATAATTGGGTAATGACAAATTATTATTGAGGACCTACTTCAAACATATCTGTACCGATTTTTATAATTCGAATATCCAATGTGTCTAAGAAAAAAGAATAAGTAGGCAATATTTTTTATCATGATAGTTCTTCTCCTAGAAAGTAATGACGGATTCTCATTCAAGATCACTCGGAACATACCTGTACTGATTTTCATCATCATAAAACGTTTTTTATCTTCACATTTATGTATATTTGAATGATAATAATCAAGACCAATATGTTTGAAGTCCTCAATATTAATTCGACATCAGTTCTTCCCAAAAATACCACAGTATACAAATAAATAGTAATCCGTATTTTCAGACACCCTATACTTATATGTTCTATGATGATGAAAATCGGTACTGGTTTATTTTGAGTGATCTCCGTACCAAATCCATCATTAGTTTCAGTGAAAAAAAGCCTAAATAGTAATTTTTGAAATATGGGTCAATAAAATTGGTCGCAGTTGGCGACGATAAAAATTTAAGAATACCATAACTTTTTTGTTGGATGGATATTTCAAATACCTATACACAACATAAAAAGTTTTTTGGAATCGATAAAATAATACGGATTTTACAGGCGGTGGTAAATTCTTTAAGTGAACACACGGTATATATAGCACGCGGTCACCGAACATAACACAACATAATACCAAAATGTTTGATGTGTATTTTTGACTGTGTTTTCGATAATTCTTCTTTATAGCTGATCGATATTTCTATGTGCTGATAGATTCAACAGTATAAAATATAATTTTGGTTTTTAATAGTTATTTATTATACAAGGGAAAAAAGTAGTTGATTTCAGCTCCAGGTTGTGTTGTCTCTCGACGCGTAGCGGAGGGAGACAAAAAACCGTGAGCTGAAATCTAATATTTTTCCCTTGTATAATACACTATTTTTTCTGTGATAGAAGGAAGGACGAATCAATATTGAGAAGATATTACATTATTTCAAAATCTGAAAATTATCGACTTGAAATTTCAAGTTTTTAACAGTAGGGACACCTGCGTTTTATAGACATCTTTATCATTCTTTCGAAGTAATCAAATATCTGATGTCACTTCTGTCAGTTCAATTCTGTGATTTGATTTCAAAAAATTGCGAATTCAGTAGTTGTTTAGTAATATACGAAACCGCGAAAGTCGAATGGAATAAAAGGACTTGCAGTTCTTTCTCGAAGACGGTATTATTGACTAATTTTTCGGAACTATAGCACAACAAAAGCCATTAACAGAGTATATATATGTGATATATATCCGGGAAAAAAGAACTTACTTTTTTCCCACGGGAAAAAAGTAATTCATGAAAAGTGACATTTTATAACCTGCCAACAGAGATGAAATGCCAAATTTTTTTCCTGTCACAGAAAAAATATATTCTACATGGTGATAATAATCACACTGTAGATATCCCTGTTTATGGAATTCATATTTCCACTCCAAAGTGCATTATGTGAACCAGTTCTCTCTAGTGAGAAATCATGATTTTCAGTGTTTCAGTTAGGTATAGAGAAAATCATTTTTGAAAATATTCTCGAAAGTCGTAATTACTCCGAAAAAGTTGAAATTGGTATAATAAATCACCTGATATATTTTATGGTTCATATCAGAGTAATATATAGAATCAAAAATGTAGAAAAACGTGGTGCTCTATTCGAAATAAGGGAATTCTATTTACCTCCCGTATTTGGAAGTGCGCTATGCCAGATTAATCCTCGGATTTACCCAAAATTTTCAGAGATTTCTTCAACTCAGCATAATTTTGAAAATGAATGGACTACCTGAATATTCCTGTATTATATAATTCAGTACTATATATTCATAATTTTATCACAATTTTATTGATCGTTTTCTCCTGGTTATACAGGGTGTAATTTAATTGATAGTTAAAAATATAGGATATGATTCCTTACCTCATTTTGTGAAGAAAAGTTGATATGAACATATTCCCTGAAACTAGTTCTTGTTCAGTATATTGAAGTTAATCTTTCTTGAAAATTCCAACACCCTATAGGTCCAACACATCGGATGTTGAGAGGTTTAGGGCATATGTTCATATCAACTTTTTTTCTTAAAATGAGCTGAGGAACCATATCCGTTATTTTCAGCCATAAACTAAATTACACGCTGTATAGTTTCAAATTTATTTCAGTTTAGTTAGTTTGTATACATATATTATATTCAATAAATCATGGCATTGTTTTATAATGTTTGTTCTGAGAATGTTGGTATATTCATACATACCTATATATTCTTTCAATTACTTTAGATCGATTGTCGGAATATTTCGTATAACGTTCGTATATCCATATTATTGACTTATTCGTTCATACCATCAGGTCCGTCATTCTATATTTTCATATGAAATATTATCGAATTGAAGTTTCGATGGTTTGTATGACCAATTAATGAATTGAAGATTGTTGAAATTTACACATTCTTAGTACTATCATTTCTGGTTTGAAGGACGAAATAGTAAATCCCTTTACTCCAAGATTGGATTAAAGTTATAATTATATTATATCGTTCTCATCGGAACTGAATCATTGTGAAGCAGTCCAGATCAATTCCTATTTATTTCATTGTTGTTGCCATAGAAGAACTATGTCATTGTTATTTTTCACGTTCGAATAATAATTATTACACCTCTGGGTATATACCGCTGGGTATACCCTATATAATACCTTCACAGTGCGAAGCAGATCATAAAATGCTAATGAGGGAGACAGTTCGTTTCTAGGCAATGAATAGTACATGTGCTTAGACAAAAATATTTCGATTCGCTCAAGAGTCGTTACCTATTTATTGGGCATCACTGTACATTGCCAACTTCATCTGAATTCAATCTTGATGTACCGGAAATATACAAATCAGATTTATTAAACCTACTCTCTCGATTCACTAACATATTGGCTACTGAAAATGCAGTTTCTCGTGTGAATAATGCTACTATGCATATCAAGTTGCGCGACGATTTCGTAGTTAATAGAAATCCTTACCGCCTCCCAATGAATGAAAGAAAAATTGTTCGGGATATAGTTGAGGACCTAATGTCGAATAATATAATCCGAGAAAGCGAATCACCATTTGCTAGTCCCATCCTTCTTGTGAAAAAAAAAAGAGGGGTCATATAGAATGTGTGTCGATTACCGAGAACTGAATTCACACACTATTAAAGATCGTTACCCATTACCATTAATTGATGATCAATTGGACCGTCTTGGTAAAGGAAAAATGTTTACATCTCTGGATATGTCTTCGGGTTTCCACCAGATACCAATTGATCCAGAATCCATTCACAAAACTGCCTTCATAACTCCGGACGGTCATTATGAATACCTCCGAGTTCCTTTTGGACTAGCCAATGCCCCTGCAGTATTTCAGAGGGCTATCAATAAAGCGCTGGGTGAACTCAGAAATACAATTGCACTTGTATACCTAGATGATGTCCTGATCCCCTCTGGGACATTTGAAGAAAACTTGCGTCATCTCGAAACTGTTTTGCAAGCTCTGCAAAATGCTGGCTCCTGCTTGAACTTGAAGAAATGCCATTTCTTTCAAGATAAACTTGAATACTTGGGTCGAGAAATATCTGGCGAGGGTATTCGCCCTGGCATGCGAAAAGTAGAAGCACTTCAAAAATCACCCACGCCAACTACAACGAAACAAGTTAGACAATTGATGGGTCTTGCGGGATACTTTCGTAAATTCATCCCAGAATTCGCGACTCGTACTGCCTGCATAACAAAACTGACACGTGCCAATGAGCCATTTTCCTGGAACGAGGAACAGGAAGCTGCGAAGAAATTCATCATTGAACAACTGACATCCAGACCTCTACTTAGTGTTTTCGATCCGGAACTACCTACAGAGTTACACACCGATGCCAGTAGTATTGGATATGGCGGAGTTCTATCACAGAAACTTGATGGAAATTTACGGGTCATCGGATATTTCAGCAAAAGAACAACGAAGATTGAAGAGAAATATCATTCCTATGAGTTAGAAACACTCGCAGTTGTCAATTCGTTCAAACACTTTCAAGTCTACCTTCTAGGAATTCATTTTACACTGGTAACTGATTGCAATGCGATTAAATCGACTGCCACGAAAAAAGATATTCTGCCTCGTGTAGCTCGTTGGTGGGCTTATTTGCAAGATTTTAATTTCAGTATCGTATATCGCAAAGGAAGTTCTCTACCACATGTTGATTATCTGAGCCGTAACCCTGTAGCTGTCCGACGGTTGGCAACTCACGACAGTTGGCTCTATATAGAACAACGAGGCAACGCTGAAGTGAAACAATTGATCAACGATTGGAAAGAGGGGCGATTAGATAAGTCTCGTTATACCGTGAAAAATGGAATTTTGCATTTCATCATCGACACTCCAGAGGGACCTAGCCCAAAGCCATTCGTACCTCGACAGAGTAGACTAGGACTGCTAAGAATATTTCACGACGAGCAATGTCATGTTGGTACTGACAAAACACTGGAGACAATCCAAAGACATTTCTGGTTTCCTCGATTGAGACAATTCGTTAAAAATTATATCAAACATTGCCTTGTGTGTGCAGTTAAGAAAACCCGATCGGGACCTTTACAAGGATTCATAACGAATGTTGAGAAGCCCTCTGAACCCATGAATATTCTTCATGCGGACTGCCTGGGACCTATGGAGACAACAACCGAAGGATATAAACATGTCCTCGTACTTATAGATGCATTTACAAAATATTGTGTCCTGCAGCCATTGAAAACTGTGAAAGCTGAGGAAACCAAACGTGCTTTTGAATCTTTTATTTCGCTTTTTGGAACACCTAAACAAATTATCATGGATGCTGGCAGAAATTTCAAAAATTTGAGCATACCAGAATACTTAGATTCTTTGGGAA
The DNA here is from genome assembly GCA_918026855.4 of Phaedon cochleariae. Classification (NCBI taxonomy): domain Eukaryota; kingdom Metazoa; phylum Arthropoda; class Insecta; order Coleoptera; family Chrysomelidae; genus Phaedon; species Phaedon cochleariae. The sequence goes on from OU896720.1 coordinate 3,989,173, forward strand.
TCAAGTATCATTATACCACTCCCGATGTTCATAGATCAAACGGACAGGTAGAGAGATACATGCGAACTATAATGAATCTCATCCGAATTGAGACGAAAGTTAAGTCAGAATGGTCGAACGGCTTATGGAAAATTCAACTGGTCCTGAATTCTACTATCCAAAAGACAACCAGAACATCTCCATTGAAAGCATTAATTGGTATAGATGGCGCAACACCACTTATTCAAAACCTACTAAGAAATATAAGTAGCGACCTACAACCTATTCGCAATTTGGAGCTTGATCGTTGCAGAATAAAACAAAACTTAGATGAATCTACCAGAGCTGACCTAAATGTGAATGAAAGACGCCGAAACACGAAAGAATTCAAGATTGGTGACTTCGTTCTCATGCATCGTGACGACCGAATGCACCAAGGAAAATTAAAATACGAGTTCCAAGGCCCATTTGAAGTTATTAGTATGACACCCGAGGGTCGGTATGAAATGAAGCGGGTTGGAAAATCATTGATCATAAAAGCAGCCAAAGAACAGTTGAGACTCTGGCCTAGCGACTGGTCCCTTACGATGGACATGGCCGAACTACTAGAACTGATGGAAATCGAATCACCAGAGTGAGTCTCGGGATTATGGCCTGTGTTAGAATTTGTATTTTGATTGATGATGGAAGACTGATTATCTGCATGTAAAAATTGAAATGTTGAAAGCTTGTACGCTTTGCATGTGAAATTGTAATGTTGAAAGCTTGTACGCTTTGCATGTGAAATTGTAATGTTGAAAGCTTGTACGCTTTGCATGTGAAATTGTAATGTTGAAAGCTTGTACGCTTTGCATGTGAAATTGAAATGTTGTAAGCTTGTACGCTTTGCATGTGAAATTGTAATGTTGAAAGCTTGTACACTTTGCATGTGGAATTGTAATGTTGAAAGCTTGTACGCTTTGCATGTGAAATTGAAATGTTGAAAGCTTGTACGCTTTGCATGTGAAATTGAAATGTTGAAAGCTTGTACGCTTTGCATGTGGAATTGTAATGTTGAAAGCTTGTACGCTTTGCATGTGAAATTGTATTGTTTAAATCTTGTACGATTTGCATGTGTCAATGTAATGTTGCAAGTTTGAATGCTTTGCATGTAAGATCTTTATGTTGAAAGCTTGTACGCCTTGCATGTGATATTATATTCTCATATATTGTACGCTTTGCATGTGATATAATAATGTTGAAATCATGTACGCTTTGCATGTGCTTACTGAAATGTTCGAATCTTGTGAGTTCTCCATGGATTTTTCGAGATATGGCTGGCCTGTTGTTGTATATGCTTGCAATTTATTGGTGAGATGTTGAATTTTAGTACTGTGTATCACGTACTCCTCGAATCGATTCTCAAATGATTGAATTGGTTGGAATATTCTAGTTCGTTATCTTTTTACTGAATCTATAGAACTGTACAATATTTTCAATAATAGTGATGAAGAATTGCTAACGACAGAGCCGCCACTGGGAGAAAGAGAAAATGATGAACAGGAACGTACTTAGAGACATCGAGAGCGATGTCTTCATCAGGATTGGCCGTGTTAGAAACAAATCGAATTGTTGTATCATCAAGTGATTCATCAAGCCGCTGGCGATCGGACAATGGGATTATTCATCATTCTACTGTCGACGCTCGCATCAAACAGCCGCTTGAATCAACCTCGAGTGTCATTTTGTTGTTATATAGTTCGTTAAATATTTATTTGTTAGTCAATTATTTACAAGTGGTGCAATAAATACTATATCTTGAGAAAGTGATCTAGTGATTTGTTTCCTGTTTCCAACACTAGGTATTTAATTGAAAATAATAAAGATCACTTTCGGTAAAACACGAAATTTCACAATGGCGAAAATATTTCAGTTGAATTCTCCGGATTTTCAAAATCATGCTACTTCCAGTTATTCGTATATGGATGACTCTAATTTGCGTAAGTAACTAATCAATTTTCAGCTTTTAAAAAGAAGAGTGAATTTAATTGATTATAAGTATTTTATCAGGAATTAATGAAAGTGTTCAACTTATTCGTCAGTCCTTCAAACTTGATCGATACTTTTTTTTTCACAAAAATTATTTTTTTTCTGTGACGGGAAAGAAGTTTGACATTTCATGTCTGTTGGCAGGTTATAAAAAGTCACTTTTCATAAATTACTTTTATCCCGTGGGAAAAAAGTGAGTACTTTCTTCCCGGATATATATCACATATACAGGGTGTCCGGAGATAAAACCGACAAGACTTATGGGGTTATAGGGACTGTCAATTTGATTGCAAAATGCCATAAACCAATGTCCAAAACCGCTTCGTTATTGACATACAGAGTGATTTGTGGATTTTGACAAAAAATTCAATCCGCTATATCAAATACAGGGATTAACCGATTAGATTCAAATTCGATACACGAATTATACTAAGAAGCATCAACAAGTAGCCCTTTGATCGAAAACAATATCAGGACCGGAATGATATTTTTTCCCTATGTTGAGTTATTGTGAGAATAACTCACCCTGTATAATGATAACTGAAGATTTCAACTCAGATTCGAAATCTACGGTGAAAATTGTATAGGAATTTGTTCAAAAATCTCCTGGCACTATCTTAGTTATTTCGTAATAAATTATCATTTTAATTTTTTTCATTCAAAAATCAATTATTGTCGGATAAAGTATCATCAAAATTGGTAACAAAATAAATATTAACGAAACCATGACATGAATATAGTTATTTTCTTCAATCAGTTCGTGAATCGTAGTGAAATAAATTACTCTCATGACGCGAAAAAACTGAAAAATAAATTCGTATCAGGACTGGAATGATGTTTTCTATGATTATATTCCTGTAAGAATAGATGATCTAGTATAACAATCATCTAATCGCAGATTCGAAATGCACTGAGAAAAGTTAAAAACTTGTTGAAAAATGATCGGACTGAACTTTCAAATAATAAATCCGTATCAGTACCTTATAATGTTTGTGTATAAAGAATATACTAGGCTTGTGTCAAATTCAGAATTTCATTATGGAAAACCATTGTTTACCTGTCATCAGCGTTTGTTTTATTGGTGTTCATTCATTATTCCAGTGTTTTTAGGATCAAACTATAGTTCTGAGAGTGTGTTTATGATGCCTAATGAGGAATACGCAGATATTCTATTTTTGTATGGGCTTTAACTGGTGATGTTCACCTAAATTTCTATTGCAAGGTGTAAATACCTGGGGTATGTGGTTTCAGCATGATGGTGCTAGACCTCACTTTTCAGTTCCAGTTAGAAACCATCTCGATGCCAATTACCCCAATAGATGGATTGGCCGTGGAGGTTCAGTAAATTGGCCACCGCTATCCCCTGATCTAACTGAGCTAGATTATTTTTTATGAGGTCATTTGAAGTAAGAAGTTCATAATGAAGAAATTTGAATAAGAGAAAATTCATTATGGGAAATTACTGCTGCCTGCTTCTTGTGTTAGTGTTAGAAATAAGCCTAAAATAAATCGCAAGTCAGTGTATCATCTAATAGCACGCCCTCAAAAATGTATCGATGCTGGAGGGCTCCACTTCGAAAATGTTTTGTAATACTGGGTAGTGGAAGTTTTTTACGAATTCATTGGTTTTATTATGTTCATTACAAACAGTTATTGTTCTTTGTGTAGTATTTTCATAAATTCAAATTCATTAGTGAGCGAATATAATTAACGAAAACATCACTCTTATCCTTTTTTTAACAGGTTCTCATACGATTTTTCTAGATTCCGAATCTACGATCAGATTATTGGTAACTATTAATGTACTAGGTCAGCTAACATGAACAAACAAAAAACTCATTCCGGTCCTGATACGATTTATGCAGTGATTGAGGAAAATAACGACATTCATGTCATGGTTTCGTAAATATTTATTATATTACCAATTTTGGTGGTATTTTACCCGAAAATTATTGATTTTTTAATGAAAAAAATTAAAATTATAATTAATTACGGAATAACTAAGATAGTGCCAAGAGATTTTTCAACCAATTCCTATACAATTTTCACCGTAGATTTCGAATCTGAGTTGACATTTCTGGTTATTTTTATACAGGGTGAGTTATTCTAACAATAACTCAACATAGGGGAAAAATATTATTCCGGTCCTGATATTGGTTTCGAACAGAGGGCTACTCGTTGATGCTTTTAAGTGTAATTCGTGTACCGAATTTGAATCTAATCGGTTAATCCCTGTATTTGATATGGCGGATTGAATTTTTTGTCAAAATCCACAAATCACTCTGTATCTCAGTAACGAAGTGGTTGTGGACATTCGTTTATGGCATTTTGCAATCATATTGACAGTCCCTATAACCCCAAAAGTCTTGTCGGTTTTATCTCCGGACACCCTGTATATACACTGTTGATGGCTTTTGTGCTACATTTCCGAAAAATGAGTCAATAATACCGTCTCCGAGAAAGAACTGCAAGTCCTTTTATCTTCCATTCGACTTCGCGGTTACGTATATTACTAAACAACCACTAAATTCGATTGAAATCAAATCACAGAATTAGACTGACAGAAGTAACATCCGATATTTGATTACTTCATAGGAATGATGAAGATGCCTACAACGCAGGTGTCCCTATACTGTTAAAAACTTAAAATTTCACGTCGATAATTTTCAGATTTCTGAATAATGTAATATCTTCTCAATATAGATCCGTCCTTTCTTATGTCACAGAAAAAAATAGTGTATTATACACGGGAGAAATATTAGATTTTAGCTCGCGGTCACAGCCTGGAGCTGAAATCTAGTACTATCTTCCCTTGTATAATAAATAACTATTCATTAGTATGTATATTACTCGCAAGGTATGATTGATGAATCTACCATACACCTTTGCACTTAAGCCACTAGATGGCTATGAAGGCTAGATCGTCCTTCTGCCCCCTCAGGGCTTCGACTTGTTAGATATATGGAGGTACCCTTCGTGAATCGATTGTCAGCTGGCCAGTGCAACTGATGAGACTTATGGCAAGTCGAAACAGTCTGTCTTGCATCAGCTGACAATCGATTCACGAAATTTCCCTAGAATCTCTTAGTCTTGAGATTCTAGGTTTATCACCATCTGTTAGTGGAACATTAAACCACTTTGAGAATTACAGGTGTTGCGATAGTCTACAGAATCTGACATGGATGTCTTTTCTGTAAGCATATAGACGTAGGGGTCTATATGCACGACTTACTCGCAAGGTATGATTGATGAATCTACCATACACCTTTGCACTTAAGCCACTAGATGGCTATGAAGGCTAGATCGTCCTTCTGCCCCCTCAGGGCTTCGACTTAACTATTCATTGGTTTCCTGTGGAATGGGAATTTTTGAAAGGGACTCAGTATGGAAAATTCTGTTATCAGCAAAGCTGTGGATGCAGCAGGTGGTCAATCCCAACAGATCATTGATTTGGGGTTGGAAAAATGTTGGTACCAAAATTGATCCTTGTGGAACGCCGGAATTGACGTCTATAGTAACAGACGATACTTCGTCCTCCACCAGATAGAACGATCTATCTGAAAAAAAAACCAAATACTTGACAATAAAACTCGAATCAATGGGCATACGAGGCCCTATACAAGACTGGATCCAATCCTATATGTCTGGCAGATCACTCAGGGTACACGTTGGCGAAAAACAGTCGGATAGCTATAACATTTTAATTGGAACTCCCCAAGGTGGAGTTCTAGGCCCACTACTTATCCTACTCTATATAAATGACCTCCCTGCGTATATTACTCAGGGACGTACCTTTATATATGCAGATGACACTACAATTATCATTGCAGCTGAAACTGTAACCGAATTAAATGAGAAAGTAAAGCTTGTTACAGAAAATTTCAATCAATGGTGCAGAAAGAATCATCTTATTGATAACACAAATAAAACGGTATTGATAGAATTCACTAGTCCTCTCAAACCAACTAGCAACTCTGTATTCAATCTCTGTGGTACAAACATTCCATCTTCGGAGTCAACGAAATATCTGGGTTTAGAATTAGATTATAAGCTAGCTTTCAATGGCCAAATTGATTCTGTTTGTAAAAGACTGAATGGATTATATTTTGCATTTACTACATTAAAATCTAATTCCCATGATAATTATCTGGTAAACATGTACTATGGGCTGATATATCCTGTGATCAGTTGTAACATTATTGTATGGGGCAGAGCCACAGAAATCAATAGAGTCTTCATCATTCAGAAAAGATTCATCAGACTATTGTTCAATTTGGACTATAGAGAGTCTTGTAGGGACACATTCATTCAACACGGAATCCTAACACTTACTTCCATATATTTATATGAATTGCTAGTATACACTCATATATATGTGAACAAGTTAAACAAAAACAAAAATTACCATGAATACAACACAAGAAAGAGAAATGATCTTCGTCTACATCAACCACACAGAAATCAGCATAAGAAATCACCACTTTATGCCGGATGCTATTTTCATAATCTGTTACCTGGGAGTATTTTAAAGCAATCATGAATGAAAATAAATTTAAATCAGCTTTGAAAAAAATTTTAATCTGTCATGCATTCCATTCTTTGGACGAGTATACTTATCTTGCAGTTAGTGATTGAGATTTGAGAAAAAAAAACTATGTGTATTTCAAATATGTTTGTTCTTTTACTATAGTTTATAATATCAACTTAATTTTTTCATGTTTTTAAGTATATATGTACCATTTGTATCTTTTGACTTGTCTCATGTTGTGTAAATGACCTAAAGAGATTAAACTATCTATCTATCTATCTATGACATAGTTGAGGTAGCCTTAGTTATTGAATCTAAATAACTTGAAATTCCATATAATATCATTTTCAATGATCCCAACATCCACCCATATCATCCTGCAAACGAGAGTCACAGATCAAACGTCACTGCAAAGCGCTCCCTCTTCATCATTTCAAACTTGGCCTGCATGTAATAAAACAAAACGTCACCCTCCTTTTGGAATTGGTCCATTCGCATCTGTATCTAGATTCAAAGGCTGAAAATATGAGCATATGGAAATATTGACCGATGTTAGCACGTGACAATATAAGAAATATGCCGTGAACATAAAGAAATAGAAATATGAAAAGTGCTGACTTGATATGGGAGCCCTAAAAAGTTTGGCATCAATAAAATACTTTAACAGGGGCAATATTTTTGCACGACGATGGCGCGACACACTTAGTAGAAATAAAAATGTACGCGTAAAAGGAGCTTCCATAAATATTTGGCAAAGAATGTCGTGAACCAAATGAAATGTATGCAGTTTTACACGAGAATGTACCCCATAAATATATCCGAGAGATGCAGAGCTGTTTTATTACTTCTTTTCCGTGGGAGGTGAACACATATCTAGCATGATCCAGCATTTTATGAAATTGATTTATTGGCCTTCACATGAACGATCTACTCCCGAGGAATTATTATGATGACTTGCGGCAATCTTTTTCGAATGAAATATAATTGAGAGGGTACTGCTCATCTGGAAATTTGCTGAAGTTGAAATTAACATTGATAGGGTTTTCACAATGACTGCCTTTCAGTGATATTAACACATGATCATACAACCAGGTAACAGTTCTGACCATGTGTAAGGTTAAGTTCTACAAAGGAAACAAAAATGCAATCATCATGGAAAACATAATCTAGAGAACAACATTTCTAGCATATATCTGGAATTGAACACTGAAAAATCACAGAGAATCTAGGACTGCACAAGATATTCCTGAAGCGATTGAGTGAGTATATGTCTCCAAGTCATTCTGAAGAAATTAGCTCCTACTAGCCTCTACTATTCTGGTGGCTCACCAGATTTCTTCAGGAACAATGTCCTCTTCGAACCAATTGATCCGACGGAACTATAAGACACAATTTTTGAGCTTAAAAATAACAAGCCAGTGGGTTGTGACGATTTGAAGGCAGAGCATATCAAATTATTATCAGAGTACATTTTAGATCCTTTTGCTCATATTCTCAACCGATGTGTGGAGGAAGGTGTTTATCCCGGTGAATTCAAAAAGTCAATTATCACACCACTGTTTCAGAAGGGGGACACGTCTATTATAACAAATTATCGTTCTATCTCCTTAGTTACTCATCTCTCGAAAATATTTGAAGAGATCATCAAGAAAAGGCTCGTCTCGTTTCTCAATAAATACGATTTGATCTCCAAAAGTCAATTCGGATTTAGAGAAAAAATTTCAACCCAAGATGCTGTACTCACTTTGACTTCAAAGGTGACTGAGGCCTTGAATGAAAGCAAAACCTGTCTGTGTGTTTTTATAGACCTTTCGAAAGCCTTTGACACTGTCAGTCATCATCTTCTTCTTCAGTCTTTGGAAGATATCGGAATACGGGGTAACACATTGAAATTATTTGAAAGTTATTTAACAGGAGGGAGCCAAGCTGTAAGAATTGATAATATATTGAGCAGTGATAGGGTGATCGACTGTGGGGTACCTCAAGGTTCCGTACTGGGGCCAACATAATTCAATATTTATATTAACGGACTTTTCGCAATAGGCAGTAGAAACATAGTCGGATTCGCAGATGACACTGCCATTTTTTATAAAGCAGATGACTGGAATTCTCTAAAAACTAAAGTTGAAACTGAATTCTCCCACATAAAATGGTGGCTGGATAAGAAGTTACTAACGGTGAATATTGATAAAACACATTACCTACCGTTCTGTTGTAATGCAGCTGGAGCACCCTCATTTGATCAACTGATAATAAAAACTGATACACCATTCCACATTTTTCCCGAAAAGAAAAGAAAATACTTAGGAATAATTCTAGACACTCATTCTAAATGGGACCTCCATATTAAATTCATCGTCAATAAACTGGAGACCATTTTATTCAAATTTAAGAAATTCAGAGAACTCCTACCTCAAAAATATCTCAAAACTTTATATTACTCGCTTGTGGAAAGTCATATACGCTATGGAATAGCAGTGTGGGGAGGAGCCTTGAATACTCATATTCATCAACTTGAAGTTATGCAAAGGCGTTTTCTCAATTCTTGAGAGCATGTGAGCAAGAATGTGAGCAATGTGACTTTGCGGAAATCATTTTTTTTAACCAAAAATTTTAAAATTTTAAATTTACAATAAAACAAGTTACACTCAGTTTAGATGTAAAAATGTTAGTCTCCTATGTGTCTACGTAATCAATTTTTTCACAATATGTCACCGTCTATTATACAATTTTATATATCGAACAACGTTGTAACCAACCTCACCAAAGATTGTTCCTGATGATGGAAATAAACATTTCCGAAAGCTTGGATAAACTTTGAAGAGTATTTCTTTAACACTGCTGCTACCCCCAATATACACTGGTTTCATTCCTACTGGTCAGCAACGACTTCCCTTCCATAATATCTTTATATATATATATACCTAAATATCCATTTTTTCAAGTTCATAATTTTATCGGAGGATATCCCTTTTCAATACGTACATTTCATTGAAAATCCGAATTTCCCTGTCGAAATGTGTTCTTATAATGTGTGGTCAATCGACTTCTGATTTGAGTTTAGATATTTTCTTTGAGAACCACATGGGCTTCAAGTTTTCAAAAAACGAATGAAGAGGTTTTTATCATTGACTCACCCTTAGATTTCCATTTTTTGTAACATTCTCAATTATAAAGTGCCCCACAAATATGCATGTAGGTACTGCCATCATATGCCACCATATGCCATATTGAGTTCACAATTTTTCTTGTGTAGGTGCAACATGTATTCATCCAGCACTAGATTTTGTTGTATTTTAATTTCAGCTCATTCAAATCAGGTACTAGTGTGTGTGTGTGTGAAAATTGATCAGTCCTCGAAACCAAATCGACTAATGATACTTCCTGGTTAACATCAGTGTGGTTTTCAAGAATACAGTTATCGTACAACTGAGAGGCATTTTGAACAGCCAATAATGGATTCGATGGAACAATCCTCTACCATAAATTTCAGGTTCGATTCAACAGCTACTCTCGCACAAAACAATTAGTATAATTTCCTAGTTAATATGTAAAACGGTAATACATCACTAGGATTGCAATAATGCATAGGCCGGGTACACGCTAAATGTGCTATTAAATGCTAGATTCTGGTATAATCAAGTTAGAGCATTAACAGAGTAGGTCGCGGCTAGCCATGCTCATAAATTATTAGAACCCCAGCATGCAATCATCCGCACACTGCTTCAATCAGCACATGAGCAAAACACGAAAAATATAGATGTAACCAAGACAAAATCGATACGGCATTTAATAGGTTTGATTGCTGTTTATATGGCATGTGTAATATAGGATTTGTAGTCGATAGCACTAATAAATAGAACGGTAAAATGGAAGCAATCACGATTTCAGTGAATCATTTTGTTTCGCTTTTTTTATCCACACGATAAACATCATTAAAAAACGATGCATAATCATAAGATGAATCAGATTTTTTTTTTCATCTCTTGAAGCGCTCGATTAACATCGCGGGTAGCTAGAAAGGATGAGGGAGAGGAGGTATAGATATTGGAAATTCTTGGGAATACCTACTTCCTCTGCCAAAGAATCCCAAAGCTTTGCCTTTCTATAGACAAACGAGTTTTGATTAAGAGTTGTTCGACATATTATGTCTAGATTGACGATGAAAAGATGTGCTGACTGGGCTTGTCTAGTACGCCTGACTGGTACAGCTAGTGATGGAATGATGGCAGAGATTCCTGAAGAACATTTTCCGTGGAAGTAATTGTAAAAAAGTGGAAGCTCGTCGAATTTCCTAGGGTGTTCCGATGTTGGGATCTGGGAGCATCATCGTATATTTGGGTGGTGATCCCCTTATGTGGCAACCGTATTCTAAATCGGGACGTATATCTGCTTTGTAAATAATGAGAAGCTGTTGAGGTGTAAAGTAGCTTTTCGCACGGAATAACTATAACTGCTCGTAATATATGGATGCAGGTCTCACTAGACATGAAAACATAACTTAAACATAAATGTTATATTAAATTGTTACTTTGTGATGTTATTCAGAAGTTTGCTTAATGTCGCAGATACATTGCCGCAATGGGACGATTTGCCTCTTTTGAATATTACAATGTAATGTTAATGGTAAATATTATAAAAATATATCAGGAATAACATAAAATGAATATTACTTCATAACTTATATTTATTGTCACTCAAAAAACTATTCAATATTGTGTAGTAACATTCTAATTATTTTCGGTGTTTTTCAGAGCAACCCCCTCAATAATTTGAATAGGGAATAAGGGTCGTGTTATACATCATTGCGAAGGTATTTCAATTCTGAAACTAGCAGTGGAAAGTTTTTTGAATTCCAACAAGTCGTTCTCGAGATATTCGAGTTCGAATGGTATGTTTTTTAATTGTGAGTAAATGAATGTAAATAATAGATTATTGAACAGGTATTCACAAAAGATGTTCAAAATGGCCTCCATTGACTCCTAGACAGTGGTAGAGTCTATTTGAAAATTCCTCTTGTACGTTTGAGAATGTTTCTCTTGATATTGCCTGGCATTCAGTTCTCATTCTTCTCTCCAAATCATCGAGGTCAGTAGGTGCCGTTTTTTAAATTATTTTAGACGTGCTGTCCATTCTATTGGTCATCTACGGACCTATATATGATGATGGTTATCGGAATCTATTGGCAGATAATATTTATTCTCAAAACGATGATGTGTCACCTCATTACGTATCACAGGTGAGAGAATGGCTACCCAAAAATTTCCCAAACAAATAGATAGGTCGTGGAGGACCATTAAAATGGCCAGCACGCTCACCGGACATGGCACCCAATGATATTTTTCTCTGGGGTCATCCGAAATTCGTTATTCATTAAACGGAATATACTATGATCTGGAGAATTAGGGTTGATTATTGTCAGGCAATAACTAGAAGAACATCTCAAATGTGCGAAAGGTATTTACAAATAGATTCTACCACTGTCTGGAAGTCAATATGAAGGTAATATTGAACATTTGTTGTGGTTAACCATTCAATAATTCATTCCGTACATCCAATTACTCGCAATTGGAAAACATACCATTTGAACTCGAATATCTCGAGAACGACTTGTTCGAACTCAAAAACTCTTTACTGCTAGTTTCAGAATTGAATCACCTTCGCAATGATGTATAACACTACCATTATTTCCTATTCAAATTATTGAGGGGGTTGCTCTGGGTAGTAGAGGGTTGAAGTATGGATAATTTATTTCGATTCGTGAAAAGGTGTCCCCCTCCATATGAAAATCAACCTGTTTAGTAATTTTTTTGTAAATACCAGCAGAGCAAACCTGACGCCTTGTACCTTCAATGATTTTTGATCATTTAATAAAAGTTGTGGAGATGACTTTGGGGTTTTCATCTATGGACACACATTTCTACTCATTTTCATCATCTGTCAAACCACATATGTATACTATCTTGCCAAAAATATTCGGCGATTGTTACGTCAGCTTGTTGCCTAATGATTTCGCTATTGTCATTGTTTATCAAAACTTTCGAGCCGTTATAGGCGAGAAATTTTGGAACAATGTCATAATCGAAATTTGAGCAGCCAGTTTGAGTATGTCAATCGACGAATATTTCCAGACAAAATAGTATCACGAGTTGTACTCGTATATGACTATTTCGTGATTGAGACAACATATCACTGCATCCATCATTCTGGCTTTCAACACAATTGACGTTTCAAATGTCAAAAATTTGATCCCTGTAGAAAAACTGGTAATTCATGGAAATTCTTTCATTCAGGGTGTCCCGAAATTACATAGTAAGATTTCGACCACAGATTGTAGAAACCAAAATATCGATACCCTAATGCTGATAAGTCGTAACCCACAAAAAATTGAAAAATAGTATTTTTTCACCAAAGGAAAGTACACATGCATTTCTATATACTGTTAAATTCTCGTAACCCAAATAAAATGATAAATCGGTGATTCCCGCGATTTCCAACATGTCTGAACCCACGTACGGCATTTATATCACGTCTAACTAGTCGTATCCCACAGTGCAGTTCAAACAAGCAAAGGGTGTTGATAGCAGCTGACTAGTTTGACATGGTGCTCTGCATTATTTATTTTTTTTACCTCGGCGTCAAAGAAGCATCTTGTATTCGTATTTTAATATAAAATACCAAAAACCTGTTTTTTTTATACAATAATATGCCTGTCGAAAACCAAGATGTGGTTTACGATGTATTCGAACAAACTGTGTTTACTTATTTATTTTGTGGGTTACGTCCGTTTTCTAGTTCTCATAATATTATTCGTTTTTCGTGCCTCCTGTAAAATTTCATTGAGTTGGGTTACGACATGTCAGCATTAGGGTATCGATATTAGAAAAGTTCATATAAACATGGTTCCAGAAATGCTCCCCTGGCTATCTGAAGGGGAGCTCGAGATGATGGGTTTTTGTGAATATTCACGAAACCCATCGTGATGAAATAACAAAATTTCGTACATATACCTGACATTTTATACCCAATCTGAGAATTTTTCGAAATTTTGATCAGGAGCGTGAGAATCAGGTGGGGCTCGAGGCACTTTTTTCCCAATGTACTATGCAATTTTCGGAAGTTTGACTAGGAAATATGAAATTATTATAATTTCCACTTTGAAAAAAGTACATCATTATAATTTTCACTTAAAAATAGTACTCGTATTTTGTTTTGATAGCACTCCCCATTTTCGAGGTGAATCTATTTCAAGAGTCTGCACAGTAGAAATAGTACATATTCAAACATATAATTTCTCAATTTATTCTTTTCAATTTTAATCAAACATCGAGAGTAACTTGAGAAAAAAAGGTACTTTCCATCAAATCATAATTTTTGGAAAAATTCATTATACCCTATTGAGGAAAAATTACTATATTTTCACTATGCAGCTGAATTTTGAAATCGAATTATCTCGAAAATGGTGAATGCTATCAAAACTAAACAAAAGTACCATTTGTGAGTAAAAATTCCATATTTTCTCGTCAAACTGCCATCAATTGCGTGAACAAAGAGTTAGAAGAGAGAGTGCAACTAGCCCTACCTATTTTTCACGCTCCTGATCAACATTTCGAAAAATTTGTATCATCTCCAAATTGGGAATAAGAATAAGAAGAATAAAAAGTACCAAATTTGGTAATTTCATCACATGGGGTTGTGATAATATTCACAAGAAACCATAATTTTGAGCTCTCCTTCATGTATCTATTATCCTTCCCCCCCTGAGGGGGAAACTTCTGGACCCTTTCTTATATGAAATTTTTTCACTATTTCAGCCCCCTCTAACTTGGTCACTGACTCACTAATAATAATTCGATCTTCTGACAACGTTATCACCCAATAAATCTCGTACTGGTACTGGTAGAAGTGGGGTACTTTTGCACGTCAGGAACTAGTCCATAATGCGACCTTTTTGTAAGTCCCAATGTGTTTAATTAGCGATGTGATTCGCTTAATAGCGCTGGCTAACACCTTTTCTGAGGTACCGTCCATCAGCTCTCTTTCAGAATTTTTTGGTTATGTTTTGTAGGCTAGTAATAGGCGAGTGAACTGTTTGTTTTTATTTCTTGAATAGAATCAGATCAAATACCTTTCAATTTCATGTTTTTTCAGGATTTTTTGGTCAATTTTCAGGTGCTGAAATCATCAATAACGCTACGATAATTTTCAAACGGATAGAAAATTACCGCTAGTGAAGATACTGATGACGTAACGATTTCGTAAGTAGGGGCAGACCATATCACAGTTGCCATATGTTGGAAACCGATTGGGAAGAAGCAATACAAAATCAATTGTCTCAAAATATTCCCTTATCATTTGTGGCTTATTGCTTATAATACATTTGAATAAATAGTTATTATATTAATTCACACTAGAGGACATTTGAAGCGGTGAACTCGACAACACGACTTGTAGGGTGTTCTTGTAGCTTCCTAGCATTCAGCAGAATGTTGCCAAATCTCGAACATTAACATGCATTTTTTTATGGAGTATAAAAAATATTTGAATATGCTGGTTGCTCGAGAAAGTCAGGAATGAACTATAATAACATGGGTTTCTCCTATTATGTTCTATTCATTGACAGGACTCTTACATCATTATAATTGGTGACTTGACAAACTTGCTTCGTGAGTGGAAAGGAAGATCATCTGACCAATAAGGAAACAGCATCAAAGCTGATGTCACCATTTATTAGACATATCGGCAAATGGTCGTTATGACGGTATGTTTGAAATAAGCTCTGAAATTCAAAAATTTCGATCGACACAAACACTAATTTTTTACATTAATTAATGTCCCAAAGAACACAGTGGAGTAATTGAATGCCAATGATTCATTATAAGTCCAGCTTCTTCGTTAACCCCCGTTAGAAGACCCTCTTAGCAGCATTGGCCCGCTCTCACGCTTAGCTGCTGTTTTCCACATCATCCTACTTCTTCTCTGATGCTCACAACCACAGCATCATCATCATTTCTTGCTGTGTAGGCTCTGTTATTTACTCCATGCGCCACTTTAGGAGCAGCACTGTTGATTGAAACGCAACAGTGAATCTTGCAGGACTATCCCCAGCCGATGTATGTTATTTTATAAATACTCGAATCATAATCAACGATGGGCTGTGGAAGATAGGGGCAATAACGACAAACGCACAATACATCATTGGATATACATTGTGGGTGATTTCTCACTCAGAATATGTGCTTTGTTATTGTAATTCCCCCTTTCTTCGACCGTGAGCAAGCTAAAGCATTTCCCATTTCCCGCAACCCTAACTTTGTCACTACAAAATTGAAATATATGAATAGAAATTGAAAAATAACCCAAATATATTACACCTCCGAAACGTAACTGTTTTGCATACCGGGAGGGTTGAATATACACCAACGTTATGGATGTATGATTGAATGATTGAAACAATATGCATTCACCATTCACATACAGAGTGTAACTTAAGTTTATTGAAATATTTACATGACGTATTCCTGGGACAATTTTATGGTAACAATTCTAAACAGGGTGTTTCTGTATAACAACCAAACAATTCTGTGAAGGAAATTATGTGGTATACATTTTTTTGAAAAACATCTATCCGGAAAAGTTAAACCCTTCTAGAAATTGAAAAACAATCTTTTATCTTCTTCATTTCCCCTGTATGTTGAGCTGAATAATATATAAATCGTCACAATTTGGGATTTTTTTTATCGCTTGGTGCGCATAAAAGGAATTTCCTTTAATGTTAGAAGAACATTGTGCATACCTAGGAAGAATAGTAGGACGAGGTAGGTGTTCGAATTTATTTTGAATTTTTGGAGATTATAAGTTCTTGGAAATAGTTTTTTAGGCAATGAATTCCAGAGCTTTCCCGATCTATAGAGAAACGAGTTTTGATATGGTGCTGTTGGACATATTATCTCGAGGTTGACAACGGAAGGATGTGCTGACTGCGCTTTCGAATTCGTCTGGCTGGTATTGCTAGTCGTGGAATGATAGCAAAGATTTCTGAAGAACATTCGAAAAAGCAAGAGGTCGCCGACCTTCCTACGGTGTTCCAAAGATGTCAGAGTTTTAGTGAGTGTGGCATCACCCACCAGGCGAATGGCTCTTCTCTGGATGGAATCTAAGAGCATCAGAGTATATTTGGGTGCTGAACCCTATATGTGAGAATAGTGTTCTAGAACAGGTCATATCAGTGCTTTGTAAATCATGAGAAACTGTTGAGCTTTAAAGCACCTTTTCGCACGGAATGAAAATCCGCATTTTTGTAAAGCAGCTTTCTCAATGGATCTGACATGATTATCTATAAAAGAGTATAAGTATGTTGGTATCAGACATTGTTACCAGGCATACTGAGTTCCGACTTTCCAGTAAAAATACATGCTTGAGTTTTCGCGGCGTTGAATTCAACTAGGTTGTTGGTTCCCCAGGCTGTGATTTCAGCAAGATCTTTATTGATAGCAATGACCTACTTTCGCCGTGAGTTCTAAGTTTTCTGGGAAGAAATGGCAATTCTGGAATCGAACGCAGTATGGAGAGTACTTTCATCTGCAAAACTGTGGGTAGGGCAAGTGGTTACTCCCAACAGATCATTGCTATGAAGTATAGGAACAATGTTGATGCCAAAATTGATTCTTGTTGAACGCCGGAATTGATGGAAATGGTATCAGACGATACACCGCCCACTACTACGTGGAGTGATCTGCCTGAAAAGAAAATCAATAAGAGTTGGCATAGCTGAGATGGTCAGCCGTATGATGGTAGTTTGTTAGTTGTTCTTAGTGCTAAACACCATCGAATGCTTTCGATATGTCTAACGCCACTGTTAGATATTCCCAATGTTTCTATAATGAAGCTTGCCATATATGGGTGACGTAGGCAAGTAGATCTCCGCAGTTGATCTTCGGTGGCGGAAGTCATATTGTCTATCATTGATGATTCCTGAGCATTCCAGATATTTGATAAGCTTAATGTTGATGGTTTTCTCCATACCTTTGGACATTACTGATAACAGGGCAATAGGCCTGTAGTTGTTGGGCAGGTTTTTGTTCCCTTTTTTTGGGATTTGGGATGATGGATGGAGTACCATTTGGATCGTTAGCCCTATTCAATTTGTGACCAAACAGTATAATGCGTCTGATAGTGCGTTGACGGAAGGCGATTTCGGGCATTCGACTTCCCACGGGTGGGTTATGGGGCAGCACTTTTCCTTGGGAATCTGGAGTAGAGTTTGCTGCAAACATATCTGAAAAATATTTACTTTCTCCTGCGATGTTGTTGCTGAAATGCCGTATCAGCTTAAAAGATGTTGGAATATTAAACCCCTTAGATATTTCTTCTTACGACTTTTATTCGATAAAAATATCTCATATGTAATACTATTTTCCCAAAAATATTCGGCTCATTGCCTAATAATTTCCTGAATGACATTTTTTATCAAACCTTTTGCGCCGTAGGGAAGAGTTTTGGAGTAATATCATGAGCGAAATTGAAGCAGCAAGCTGTAAATATAGTATCACGAGTTGTATTCGTATGACTATTTCATGACTGAGACAATAAACTAGCGCCTCGCGAGAGTTGCGCACACTGCATCCATAATTCTAGATTTCAACATAATTGACGTATCTACCCTATGTTATGTATTCATCAAGACACTTTCATCAAATACTGTCTGTATAGTGCAATTGAGGAGGTGGTAATTTCATTTCACTTGATTATTTGGGATTCTCTCTCCTCGTTTCTATGAAATGAAAATATGAGTATCACTTCAATATATGTGTAGTAGGACAAATCAGATGGTTTGCCCATAATCTCACTCACAAATTTTTTCATCAGGGAGCCTAAGAAAATGCAATTGTCAGAGACACTTTGGAAGAATATTTGAAAGAAATAAATATAGATATATTGAAGAGATATCGAATTTTTCTCATCTTTGAACGTTTCGGGAACCAATCTGCTTCCGTTCTCAACATAAAAATGCAAAAATATTATTCTTTGAAAGTTGTGCTCAATGAAAAGTGGAAATTTGTTTAACGCAGTGACATTTTGGTGCAAATCATCTGATTCTCCTACTACACACATATTTTTATTTCATACACTTAGGAAAATATTCGGTAGTGAATACCAAATGTTTAGTAAAAATAGGCGCCAGTCACTACATTCATCAAATAAAACCACAACAAAATTGTATCATACTAAACTATAAGTATCAAACTTTTTTGTAGTGGTTATAATTAATATAGAGTAGTATAGGCTCCGTAGCCAAGTTTGTCTATGCGCTGAAATTCGCTAGATAGCCGTTCACGATGCAGAGGTACTGTCGGTTCGAATCCGGCTATCGGCTGAGCATTTTTTCTTTAAAATGTGTGATTCATGGTTGTAATCCTGGCAGCACCTCGATGCCCTAGAAGTGGTTCGTATTCCACTATGAGCTGTAAGTCCCGCGCTCTTCCTAACCCCGAACAAGATTCGACTTCTGGGGAGTAGGTTCCTAACTTTGATGAAGCGATACACAAATTTTTCAAATTTTACAAAAATACGATTTTGTAGTGGTATATTATATGGTGAATGTAGGGAATGGCGCCTATTTTACTAAACGTTTGGTATTTACTGCCGACTATTTTTTTCAGTGTAGAAACGACGATAGAAAATCCCTAATTATCAAGTGAAATACAGTCATCATTTTATTTCCCACTTTTTCTCAGTTTGGCTATCTTTGAAAGCCTGCTTCTTTAGTTTTTCAAACTAATATTCTATTTTCTTTATTTTTCAGTTGGGCTAACTACGAGAGCGTGTTTCTTGTGATAGTTTCCGAGCGTGCCAAATTTTATAGAAATTATCATAATCTCCGAACCCGAAAACCCTCAGATACCAATTTTGAATAAAATTTGATCAGACTTACAAAAATCGTCCGCCATATATTGGATCCGCCTTCTCGAATTTTTCAATTTTGACGAATTAATCATAATCTTCGAATCCGAGAACTCTCAGATACTAATTTTGAATGGAATCGGATCATTATTAAACTCGTTTTTTCATATTGGAATCGCTATCTTCAATTTCCAAATATGGACGAAAGAATCACCCCGAAAATCCTTTGATACCAATGTTGACTAGAATCTGATAAAACAAACAAACCCATCACATACATACCAAGCTAATATAAGCGAGATGAAAACAAGAAATTGAATAAGAACGTAGCTGAGTAAGGTAGTAGCTGATGAGTAAGAGTATAATATTAAATTTTTCACTAAATATCCATGAAGCAAATCTTCAACGGTTCAAATATATTACATAATTATAACCGTGTGTAGAAGTCCATTGTTCTCAAAGTAGAGTGGTGGTAATTTGAGGAAGGAGATATAAAGAATTTTCTTCCTTTATATTAAATAATTATTGTGTTTCGATTGTCCGCCACTTTCGTCGAGACAAAGATAGCATCTCTTCTTGAAATGGAAATTCTGGAAGGGAACGCAGTATGGAGAGTACTGTCATCTGATGCAAAGTTGTGGATAGTTCAAGTGATTACTCCTAACAGATCATTGATATGGAGTAGGAACAATATTGGTGTAAAAATGGATCCTTGGGGACCTCCGGAATTGATGGCTATAAAATATAACATGAAAATTGGCCATTTCCATTGTTAGTAGCAATACCTATCTTACCATCGTTCAGTTCACGTCGAAAGTCTTTAAATAACAACTATATGAACTAAGTGATTACTTTATTCCAAAATAATTACATAGCATTGGGTGTTCTCTAGCAGACCACTCTGTACCTAATCTTGATCAGGGACTCCACTGATATAAACGGTTGGACTGACGAGTTCTTCCGTTTGACATCCAGTTTAGGTTCCTGAAACAGAATTAAAATGTATTATTCCCAAACTGACTGAAATATTGGACATCCACTATAAATTTTCTATTTTTATTTTTGATACTCACCTTTGACAATTATGTCTTCAATGGGTTATCCATTTTTGTGGTTCTGGTACTGCAGATATTTTTTAACAGTCATTTGTGGAAGTATTAAGTTTCTTATTTTTATTCAATATTCACATTCATAGGAAAAATCAATAATAATTCATTAGCATAATGTCCTAATTGTCATATGTCATGATTGTAATATTTGTCATCCGTTATACGTCAAGGATCAAGAGCATTCCAGTTCAGTTGGAGGACATTGGGTGTAGTGCCTGGTGTAGTGCAGTGTAGCCGGGATCCTTCCAGTTCATTTCGATATGATGTCAGGTCACCTACACCATTATCTGGTGTGTGGGTAGGCGAAGCTGCGATAATACGTACCATACTGTCGTCTACTGCTCGTGAGTTTTATGCTGTTTTATGTGGTAGTTGGCAATATGATTTTACATTTCGAATTTTTCTTCTAAACGGTTTTCAAAATGATCTGCTCATTTAGTGACGAATTTCCTTTTTCCGTGTCGAAATTATTTCTGTTCGACGAGCTCAGAGCTTCCATGAAAATGGTTGACGATTTTTATTCCTTCCTCCGGTGTGAGCAGCACCCGAAACATAGGCTATTCCTACGGAGAGATTTGCTGGCCTTTTTGGGTGAGGTTAACTCACGACTGGACCACGCCGGATTTTTTCGACGACCTGGGACCTGCCTCTTTCTCCGATTCCTGCAAGTTCCTTCAAGTCAAGCAGCCTACCCCAGCTTTGGAGCCCTGTTTCGCTCATCAGCTGCCCAGGAACGTTGAAGGCCCCGTTGTTCCTCGTTGTTCATCAAGGACCGCCGAGACACGTGTCCCATGCAGGCACTGGCCCCATGAGACTCCTGAGACGTTGTGCTACCTCCATATCTGCAGCTTGCTGTGTGGCTTCTTAGGCCCTCAGGCTGTCTACATTGCCGGCCATAATTGCTTCTGGGACCACAAGGTTAGACCCATTCAGTTTTCATGACAAAAGGGGAGATATTCTCATGATTCTCATTTAGGTGGATTGTACCTCTCGAAATCATAGATACATAATTCTCCTGAGTCTCACACCAGTTTGTGAACTCATATTATATTGGCCAATATAAGGGGCGTAACTTTGTTAACTGGTAGTGTTTTTAGGCACCCTGGTGTAAAGACAAGTACATCAGCTTTCACAACTGCTCACAAAGTTCAATTAGAAAATAACTGAAACAAATACTTGGTTGTGTCCAAGTATTTCTCTTCTTTTATATAAATCAGTTGTGTCCTAGTGTTTCTCTTCTTTAATATTAATTGCTACTGATGGGTTTATTAAATAAGTGTAGTCCAACTGAGATCTTCTATTTCCAACAGTTTTCTTTTCCCAATTTTTACTAACATGAATTGGGTGGCGCCTGACAATATAAATAGGACTCCTATTGAAATCGAACCCATACCTTGCTCCCTAACAACAAAGCTTCCGAAACCATAATGAACATTGGTGGACATCAAACAAGGTAACTTCCAACACTTACTAGTACTAAAGATGAAATATTCGTTATAATAGTATCAGACGATACTCCGTTCACCAGGTGGTAACCCATACGATGGAAGTTTATGAATTTCTTGGTACCAAACAATCCAAACATGGTGAAATACGTTCGATGTAACCAACTGCTCAGTTAGATGTTCTCCATATTTTTCGTGAAGTAGGAAAAAAGTGAATCCCCAGTTTTTCATCTTGTTGTGGAAAGTTATTGCTGATCAATATTTTCCATCTGAAAATTATATGTCTCTCCTGGATTGAAGAGCCTTCACCAAGATCATGCGTTAAGCAATAAAGAACCTGTTCGTTGATAAGATGTAACACGAAACACGGCCAAATTAGAATCAGACCTTTCTGTAATAGGCCATAAACTGGGAGTAGATCGTGCTGATGAAATACTAACAAAATTTTAATGTGTTCTACCGGAAACATGACACCCAACTCAGAAACGGTTTATATCTCAACTGGAGTGAGTACACAACATATATATTCAATTTAATGGCCTATAAAAATGATATCTTCAAAATAATTTGGTTTCTTTGTTCTTGTTTACAACTTTAAAAATGTTTTGTGGTTCTACTGCATAGAATTGGTGATTTATTACTTCTTGCATTAGGATTTAGGTATCGAAAACTATTATTGCTCTCAACAGGATATTAATCATTTTATCACTACACAAAATTTTGTAACATTGTGTCAAATGAGGTGATATTTCAGTTCGTGTGTTAGACCCTATAATATTAGTAAATTCGCATCATTCAAGTAAAACATTCCTGAAATGTTGGATTTCAAAAGAAGTTTCCATACAGGGTTCTCTCATTTCAAACAAATTTCTCTTTTTAAAAATTGCAATATAAGGACATGAAAACTATCCACTAAACATGTAATAAAACAAGATATTGCCACAATAATATATCTCAATTTTGCTGCTATATTCGTGTCAATAATATAACAAAAAACCTACTGACAAATTATTTGTAAGTCGCAAATTGACCGATTCGTTCTAGTTTCAATAGCAATATTGCATCAACTTTATATATTCATTTTAATTGCAACATTACATGAACTATCTGGAAACATCATTAGTGCAACGTTACACATGCAACTATCGGTAAATTTTCAATTGCAATGTTGCATTGAAATTGATAATTCATCGGGTTTGTGAATAACATACGATTACTTCGAACAAAATAGCTACAACTGAGATGCAACATATATTTGATTATAAATTATAATATAGCAGAAATATAGAAAATGCTACATTTTGTATCGATGGCAAGACGACATTTTATAAAATGCTGAAGCTGAATACCTGAATACTAACGGTATATGGCCGCCATGTTATTTGTTGTTGTTCACGTCCTAATAGACAACTAATAACAATAAATATACTTTGAAACAATTGTGAATCTGGAACTGAATCTAAGTAGTGGTTATTTGTTGATATGTGATATTATGCAATTGAGAAGGTTTTGAATTGAGCTCTTTTCTACCTTGAACGAGAGAGAGGAAAGTTCTGTCCTCTTTCATCTTTCTCTTCAATGCTACCAACTTGGCCGCATTGAAGTATAGAGGGGTCCGATAAATCTTACCTTGTCTAACCTCTTTTGTATTTTGATTGTATTGTTTTTCAGAATATTCTCTGAATCCCATGAAATATTAATATTATCTAGTTAATATTCGAAATGAACATCTGTTCAGTGTATATTATATGGATAGGTAGAGATATCCTCAGCATACCTGAAATATTTATGTGATGTTATCAATGGATTATTGAGAAAACGATTATTCTCATGGTGCACAGAATATTCAGAAGAGCATAGATATTCAATTGGGGTCTATGGAATGTTTGAACATTTGAAAATAAATATTTCCAGGATCAAGTACCTATACAATCTTCACATTTTGAGAATAACCGATAGTTGAAATGATATAGGTAGATTCCAGATTATTCCATTTCATAATTTTTTTTTCTTCGTTCCAGGTTATTACGCAGAGCCAAAGCCGTAGCACCCTTATCGAAAGCATTCTGAAATTTTCTCAATTGAAATAATAATTATAAACTAGGAAATTATCTAAACTGACTGCTATCTCTTCATTGGACCTTCCATACATCATTCATCTACTAAATTGAACAAAAATATGAGATACAATAACCTTCAAATCTGTTTGAAATATGAATTCAATAAACTCACCCAAAAACTTCGTGACCACCAAAATTCCATCAAGTATTAATACTGTCAGAAACGATGGTTACTGGTAGAATACAAACACTTGTGGAAGAACTATGAACTCAAGGGAATGGTATTATATCGAATTGGAATAGGGTATCCCATATTACCGGATATATTCCATAATCCTCGACTTTACATTGACTTCCCAGACAGCACTGGATATTCATAGTATATTCTCTAAATATGCTAAAAAGGAGGAGTATATTCCGAATATTTATCGATTATTCCTAGAATATATACATGCCTCTGGAACATCTAAAAGGAATATTCCAAAGTGAATAGTCGGACATGTTTAGGGAATATTCAGGTATGAATCTTCCAGGAATATTCTCAACTGAATATTCTCTGTTGTATATTCATGAAATATACCCAACTGAATATTCTGTGCGGTATCATGAAATATACCCAACTGAATATTCTGTGCGGTATATTCATGAAATATTCTCAACTGAATATTCTGTGGTGTATATTCATGAAATATTCCATGAATATTCCTATGTTTCTCAACACATAAATACCATTTATTATTTCAGAGATGTGAGTATCGAACATCAATTAGATGTAAGGAGATTTTGAAACAAAAAGTGTTTATGATCCGATTTCGAACAGTGCTCTCACAAGAACTTGATATGTGTAAAATTATTCAATTCGATTACTGGCCTAGTGGTCAAGGCGTTGGTCTAATAGTCTTGAGGTCACGAGTTCGATCCCTACTTGGGTCGCTTTTTTTATTTTAGAATATGTTTATTGGAATATTCCAGGAACATTCAACATAGAATATTCTTTTGGGTATATTCTATGATTATCTGAGGAATTCCCATTCGCATATTTAGAGAATATTCCACAGATATTCCGGAATATTCCAGATTATTTCTAGAATATTCCAATATTCCGAAAGGAATATGATAGGGAGATTCATGGAATATCTGGTGCTGTCTGGGTTGCTCACTTTCCGAACCTAAAGGATTAAAATTACAGGTCCCAAAATGTTAACAATACATTGAATCCTAATTTCGCAACAAAAACACTTTTCAATGGTATGAACAATCTTTTGCAGTCTTTGACAATGAATGTGAGAAATGCAATACCAGTTCGGTATAGCCTATTACAGCTCAGAGCCCATAAGTTGATGCCATCAAACAGAATTCCGATTGTTTCGAGAACACAGGAAGAATGATGGTTTATTAAATTCCTCTTCCATATAAGTCTTATCTTTACTACTGATTGAGTTACATCGGAGTAGGTTTATGAAATATCTTTATACGAATATCACGAATGTTAAACCTTATGGCTTCATTACTTTTCTTTCTATATCTCACAAGCTTGCAGTCAACTCGCCATTAAGGGACCAGCAGTTCAGACCTTTCCCCGTTTAGTTGCGCTGATAATAAAACGGCTGATTGACGTCAATAAATGCCTGAACCGTCAACAGTGAAACAAGGAGATTGCTGAAACATTTAACATGCGCTACGCCTACCGTGTTTTGCTTGATTGGATCGCGCTAGATTTCCTCATTTCCTATCATCCAGGGAAAAGAATTCGAGGAGAAAGAATAAAGAAAATTACTGATGAAGCCACTCCAGGGCTGAGAAGTAAAAAATGTGGAATCCATCGAGGGACTGCTTTTATATTATACAGGGCTATCAGTTATACAGTGTAACCAAGATAAAGTTGCACAAACTGCGAAAGATGATGGTAAAATTCCGTGATACTCACTGTATGTTCCATAGTTCATAGTCAGGAATCATGGACGTATAAAATATACGTCCATGTCAGGAATTATATTTTTCCTGGATATAGAACGCATTATTTCCGGAGTCTGTATTATTTCTTTTATTCATACGGTGATTTTGAAACTCGGGTGAATTATTTCACAAGGAACACGTTTACTTCTCCGTGATCTTGTTTGTAAAATTGCGGCACTTTTATTCATCCATTATTTATCATCAAATAGTATGCTGAGTCTCGAGATATTCCATTTTTCATATGGTATTGTTTTATTATACGCGCAGTACATTGCAACTTCTGTATAATCACAATGTGAATATTATTTATATAATTTGTGAAACTGTGATTCAAATACTTTCTCTCCTTGTTTCTATAAAATGAAAATATAAATATCATTTCGATATACGTGAAGTATAGGGACAAATCTGATGATTTGCACCAAAATGCCACTGCGTTCAAAGAATTTTCCTATCAGAGAGCCTAAAAGAAGAGAAGATCAGAATTCTGAATCTGAATCAAAAGTTGAGAAAGGGACATGTTAGCCGTTTTGACCGATAATGAATAGTTTCGATGCAAAAAAATCCCAAAGTTGGAAAATCCCAATTTTGAACACCCTATATCTCTATATCTCCAGAAGCTATTTCACTTCCAGTCAGCTGCTTATGATCTATGAGGCACAGATCCGACCTGTCCTGGAATAGTGTTCCCATATTTGGAGTGTGGCATCCAAACATACCCTGAAACTGTTGGATTCTGTCCAAAAAAGGGCAATTCGGCTCGTGAGTGATGCTTCACTCACAAACTCACTCACTTCTCTGGAACACCGTAGAAAAGTTGGCGATCTGGCTCTATTTTATAGATATTTTGGCAGTCCTCGCAAGATTAACCCGTCGAGTTGAGGCTTCGCACCCCTGCAGAACATCTCTTTCCAAAGACTCGTTCATCCAACGAACAGCGAGGCTCTGGAACACATTGCCAAGGGAGGTGTTTCCCGAAGCATATAACCTCCAGAAATTTAAGAAGAACACCAATTCCTACCTTATTTCCCTTGGTTCTCACGATGGTCTCTGAACATTACAGGATATCCCTTTTCGTGGGAACCAGAACATAAAAAAAATATATTTTTCGTTAGACCCCGAGTGTGATATATCGATGAAATCAGCTTTCTAAGAAGAATCTAAAAATGCGATGAATTACAGGGTGTTCTTATCGAAATATTAATGTTACTACTACTTTCTAGTAGAAGCGGCAACACTGCATTATCGAAAATATTTTAATTGAAGAGAGCGTATTCTGAAATATGAGCATGCACAATTTCATGGATTTCTCTTGACATACCCTGTAGACATATGAATCAATTGTTAATTTTAGTAAGAACTGTTGCTGAAGTCGTATGAATAAAATAATTATTATTTGTTGTAGCATGAAACTATTCATGAACATAAACTAAGCTGAATTTGCATCTTATTATGTGTAGGTAAATCCTATCATTTGTGGTGTTTCTTACATGTATTTGATAACGTTATTTCTATAACTGAAATGATCGGGTAATGTAATTTTGAAAGTTGAATCATCGTCCTGAAGGCTACTGGGTGAACTAGCCGAATCTTTGTTTGAGGATATAACTTTTTATGCCCAGTTATATATTCCTTGCCGGTCATTTCAACAACAAGGAACATTTTATTGTTTCAATTTATATGGTATCGTTACCTCGCAGCTGTATCGCAAGTCGCTCCCATTTTCTATAATCAGAATATTAATTCATTTTAATGTGGATATGCTCGTAAACGGATAATGTCACTATAATAAAACGTTTAATTGCTGTTATCCATGAATTTCAGACCTTCGGCGAACCTGGAAGCAAATAAACGCTACCGAGGGCAAACACAGATCGTGAATCAAACATACAGAGTGTTTGTGGAAAACTTTCCTTCTAACAAAGTTTTTGAACATCCTTTAGGTTCGTAGGTATAAGTTTACATAAATAAAAAAAGGGCTGTTGTATACCTACTTCCAGACCATCCAAATTATTTAAACTTCCAATACTCTGATTGACTATACAAGTTATATTGTATCTTCTTGGTAAAGCCCAAGTTTTGACTACGTTATTGAATCTACATTGTTAACTCAAACAATCTCGATGGTTGATGTCTACCTCAATGGTCATCGGCTCCTATTTATGTGAATTTGCCAAATGAGGTAATTCTTTGTACGCACTTGCTGGAATGTTATCATAAATCCTGATTTCTCTTGTTTTGCGTTCAACTAGTAGAGTTAAGCTCAAAAAGAAGTGAATTTTCTTTTATTAATCATCAAAAGGTTAACGAACAACTGTTCTATTCGACACTGCATTCAGTCCCAGACATATATTCCATGAATCTCCCAATCATATTCTTTTTGGTCTATTGGAATATTCTAGGAATAATCTGGATAATTCTAGAATATCTGTGGAATATTCTCTGAATATTCAAATGTGAATTACTCAGATATTCATAGAATATATCCAAAAGAATAGTCTATGGATCTCTTGAACACATTCCAGGTATGTTCCTTGAATCTCCCTGAAATAATCTGATGAACATATTCTCGAACACGTGATCGACTTCTAGACAGCAAAACCTTAATCACTAGATCAGTAATCGAATTGAATAATGCTGTACACAACAATTTCTTGAAAGAGAGTTTCTTAGAATCAGATCATGTACAATTTTCGTTCACAAATCTCGTTACATATAATAAATGTTTGAAACTCACATCTCTGGAATACTTATTGGTGATCATACCATTACATTGAAAAACATGGGAATTCTCATAGAATATCTCATAAATATATACAACAAGGAATATTCACTTGGGAATATTTCATGAATATACAACACAGAATATGCAGTTGGGGATATTGCTGGCACATCCATACCTGATGAATATTCCATGAACAATCCCTTGTATATTATTTCGAAATATTAATGGAATATTCATATTGGAATATTCCTAGGATGCTCCAGAGGCATGTTTATATTTTAGAAATATTCGGTGAATATTCGGAATGCATTCCACTTTTTCAGCATATTTAGAGAATATTCTAGGGATATCCTAGCAGCCCTACTGGTTCAGATATCCAGTGATCCGACTTCTGACGGAATTTGCTCAAACAACAAGTTTCCGTCAATCAGAGCACTAGCGATCCATCTTAAAAAAATATTGCAAATCAAATTTCGTCTCTGCGCAGCGTCAAGCTAGCCACCCGAATAATATGATTCAAGGATGCAACTTGAAAGAAATATCGAATATCGATCATGATATCGATAGTCGATACATTAGTCGATCTACTAAACGCGACAGTCTTCTACTGGCAAGAGACTAAGATGTAAACTACAGTATTCATGGGCATCTGACAAATGTGTAAGATTGGATAAGAAGTGGACGAAACTAACCTAACAGTCATCCAGTCATGGACATTGAAAATAAAAACATTTATCAAGATGGAATTATATAAAGTACCTCAAAAGCTAGAGAATAAATCATCGAGTTACGCAGTGTATCTTCACAAAGCTTATCCACTACCAATATGCAGAATTTACAGTATGGAACACGAAAAGGCAAATTTTCATGTTACAGGGTTTTGTTTTTTTTTTTCTCTCCTACCTTAATGGCCATGGACATTAGTCCTTCAGCCACACACAATTTAAATTTTTCGTTTATATTTCAATATTGTTTTTTGTTATGAATTTGACCAATATGTCAAAAATGTTTTTGTCCCCTGTAGTAAGCAATACGTTTACTGTTGTCGGTAGCTGAGCCCCGACCTTCACAAGATCTTCAAAGAGATCATTTCTAGGAAATTTTCTGCAGCTAAAAATTATATGATTTAGATCCGCAATTTCATTATCTATGTTACATAAGGGAGAATCTATCACCCCTATTTTATTCAGATGATATGGAAAACATCCATGATTTGTTTTCAATCTCGTCATAATAGTACAGTACTTTTTATTTGCTTCATGATCGTAAATATAATTTATTTCATTAGGCAGTTCTTTATGTATCCTAAAATATGAGCTATTTGAATTTTCTGTTATTTCTCTCCAGTAATTGCCCCACTCAATATAAATATTGTTTTTGAATAAGTGAAATAGATCTTTATAACATGGAATGTTAAGGAAGTTATTGCATGAGGTAGCATCTTTTGCAGCTGCATCTGCTATCTCATTTCCGTAAATACCACTATGCCCTTTTGTCCATATGAAAATGACTTGGATGTTCTTCATTTCAAATTGATAAATTGAGTTCTTTATCTCACAGATGATAGAGTTCTCGAACCATTTAGTGGTGGTGTTTTTAATACTCTCGAGCACAGATTTGGAATCTGATATAATAATTATGACACCAGTTATGTTATTCTCCGCACACCATTCTAAAGATTTCTGAATAGCGATGGCCTCAGCCGTTACAGGGTTTACGTGTTAGTAATTGTTATTCCGATATTAGACTGAAAAATGTTTTCAACATGTACTTGAATGTCTATTGATGTGAGACAAAAAAAAGGTCAGTTGAATGTCTTAAGACAGAAAAAAAATACGGTGAGTTGAATGTCTTCGGACAGGAAAATAGTATATTGTTTGAGGATCACGGAATGATAGTGATTTCCTACGAGAATGAAGTTTGCAGCATGAGCCATAGGCAAATGCTACAATCATTCGAGTAGGAAATTAGCATTCCGTGCAAGTTGAACACTATGATTTTTCTACGGCTGTAACAGATAACAAACAGCGGCATTTTAGATTTCTTCGGCTTGTAGCCATCTGATTTCCTGTCAAGTAATGCTCATCTATTAGAGAGAGCTGTCATTGCTTGGAATTCGACATTCCATGAGTGATGAGATTTTTGAAATGATAACACAATGGAGTCATTGTGATATCAGATACGTACCTCATTGATGTATCGAACACAGTAATACATTAGCAATTTCGTGTTATAGCCGTAGAAAAAAAAATACTGAAACTTCTGACCTCAACTGTAAGTTCTGGATTCTGTACCATGAGATTCAACCTGCTCTCCACCAGGTCTCACTACTTTGATGAAACGAAGACACTTCTTCCTCAGTCGGCCAAAGGGGTTGAATGTACTGGGAAAACTGAATATCCATACAGTTGACAGGAGTCACGACAACCTGGAGACCTGAGCACTTGATTTATCCCAGGGCAACTGGATGGTGCGCTGAAACTGTGGCTGACGGGTCCACAGGTTGCCAACAGGGTCCTCCGGCAATTCGAGTTGAACCAGGATGTTTCACTATCCGACTGGGTACTGGGTGACAAAGTGACAAAAATCCTAAGGGATGATGGATCATCTACCACACACTAGGAGTCAGGATCGCTGGCTATTTAGATCAGTAGGTTTAGGGTAGGAAAATTGCATTTATTTTTATGAAGAGATGTTTCTATACAGGGTGTATCTGAATAACAACACCTAAAAAATTCCAGGGGCGATTCCTTGTGATATTTTAGGAAATAATCTTCATATGAACATGTGTCCTAACTTGCTTCGTTTTCGAGATACAGGGTAGCATATTTCCATGAAAAATCGTTTTTTTATTCATGGGGAAGACCACTGATTTTTTAAAATGACATTATCGTGAACTCTATACTGAAAAACTACCAGCGAATTGATTTTGAATTTTGTCATTCATGCTAAGACGATGAAAATAATAAATTAGAATATGTCCATTTCAGAACACATAATTCCTGCGCCATTTGAAATTTTGTAAATTCTTTGGTGTGACTGGTGTTACGTCTTATTCCCAACACGCCTATTGTCTTTGAACTGACCAATCACACTGCAACACTGCAGAATGACGAGGTATCAGAGAAAGATAGTTACAGTTCGGGACTCCACCATCATATTTGGCTGTTTGAAATATCGAATGAAATATGCTGATTTCAAAACGATATAGATTCGATTCCCTTCAACTTTAACTCATGATATTGTTTATACATCAAACGTAAATCATGATTCGTCGATTGAAAGAGGTTTGCACGGATTTCTTCGCTCAGTGGCTTCCCCATTGTCTTTTCATCAATTTCAATGAAGCGGTGTGGTTTTGTTAATAGTAATATGGAGCTTCTTCTGGTGCAATCAGATTCAGAATAGAGTAGAGTAGAGTAGAGTAGAGTAGAGTAGTTTATTTGACCATGTTATGTATGTTTAGTTTCATTACATGGTTTAGTATAACTATTTATTTCTTTAATAATTATTAGTGATATGAGTTAAGATTTGCATTAATTTACATTGAATTAAATAAGGTGAACGCTTGAGTGGGTAGCGACACTTTTGAATTGATTATTTCGCGCTTATTGAAAGGCAGAATTTAATAGTGGCTCTGGATGCTGCTGCCCTCTTTTCGGCTGACACCTGTACTAAAACGTGAAGTGTATGTGCGCATCGCGCGAGCGATTTAATTAATGAGACGCTACGCGACACACAACGCAAAACTATAGAAAAACCTATAGGTACCGAATACCTTTGCCGGTAATAAGAAAAGGTGCTTCAATACAACCTCTAAAAATGCGATAAGTGACAAAATTCGTGAAAACAAGAAGATCCTACCTGTGGAGCGACACCGAAGAAACTGAAGTTGGGTAAGTCACGTTATTTTCTGCCAATCAAACGACAATAAAAATATTGCAGTCCACGCTGAATTCAACATTTGGTCCTTCGAGCCGGATTTATAGTGTCGATACTCGCTTTAGTGCCTACCATTCAATATATTTCCTGGAATAATTCACCTAATAGCTTTTCACACTCTATCAATTTAGATCAAACCGCATTTCAATAGATAGGTATTATTTCAGTGAGATATAATATATTTTTTGTGTTTTCCAAGGTGTTTTCATAATCAACGTCAATTATTGCATTTAACGTTTTCATATTCCAAATATCTAGAGCTACGCCGGCAATTAAAATAGTGGCCATCGTCCTACAATTTT
The DNA here is from genome assembly GCA_918026855.4 of Phaedon cochleariae. Classification (NCBI taxonomy): domain Eukaryota; kingdom Metazoa; phylum Arthropoda; class Insecta; order Coleoptera; family Chrysomelidae; genus Phaedon; species Phaedon cochleariae. Next base: position 4,022,150 of record OU896720.1, read on the forward strand.
TTGTGAACCGGTGGAACGCGCTTGACTTTTTTTCTCGCTAATTGTTTTTCAGGTGAATACGATAAGCTCGACTTCTAGCTACCTGTTCTATACTATATTTTTCATCCACATATCCAAGCACAGTTTATTGACCCTAAACAGCTGTTTATTTGTAAACAATCGATTTATTCGTAGGTGTAATCCAGTCTTGACTTTTCGCTAAGGTTTTCTCACCGATCTATTGCTTCTCCTTTGATTGTTTTCGTATCGAGTTTGAATTTCGATTTTCAATCAAATTTTTTCTTCAAGTAAGTTGGCTAAGCTTCGACAAATGCGAGCTTCGCGCCAAACAGATATCGATCGATTGGATGACTTACATGAAGTTGCCGTACATGCACAAACGGATAGTACTTATTTTGTTCATTTCAAATGTCGTTTTGAAGGCTTGGAGCAAATACAAAGGCAATTTGAAAAACATCACACGGAAATCATTATGCTAATGCATTCCACTACTGAAGAACCAAATTTAGAACCAGAAAAGTTCATTAGAAAATCATTTGACGATAAGCTTTATAACATTAAAACAATTTTTAATGAAATTTTCAATACACGACAAGATTTGAATAATACCGGGCGTTCAGCCTCAAGTGAACCAGGTTCAAATAGTGTAAAATTGCCAAAAATAAAATTACCGACTTTCAGAGGTTCTCCAAAGGAATGGCCCACCTTCTATGATCTATACAAAAATACAGTTGACAATAATCAGTCACTTTCTAACTCTGAAAAGTTTCAATACTTGATTTCTTTGTTGGAAGGGGAGCCATTGACTTTGGTAAAATCCTTACCTACTACGGATGCGAATTATACTGTCGCTTATGACACTTTAGTAAAAAGATATCAGAATAAAAGATTATTGGCTATAGCTTATTGGGATGAAATCCACGACTATCCCAAACTTTCTAACGATTCACCACAAGCCCTGAGACAGCTATTAGATGTATTCAATGAAAATATTCAGGCTTTGAGAAACTTACAATTTGACATAGATGCATGGGATTTCATTTTATTTCAAACTCTAGTTAGAAAAATAGATAATGCAACCGTAACTCGATACGAACTTCAGAGAAAGGTAGGTAACCCTAATGAAGATGTTCCTTGTTTTAAAGAATTGACGGAGTTCCTGAACAAACAATGTTCTGCAATGAACTCTGCCGCCATTAGCGCACCTATTGATGATAAACGCAATTTGAAGATCATTCCAAAAAGAAATCAAATAACCCGCAATGCCTCTAACCTTTTGGTGGCAAATGTTACTCGCGATAATAATACTGAAGCACAATGTAGTAATATTTCTTGCATTATTTGTAAACAAGATCATGCTTTACATAGATGTCCAAATTTCTTACAAAAAACTCAAAGCGACAGATACGATTTTGTTAAACGAAATCGGCTTTGCCTGAATTGCTTATCATCTCGTCATTCTATCATAAATTGCCGTTTATTCTCGTCCTGCAGATCGTGCGGTAAAAAACATCATACGAGCCTACATATTAATAGAAATGAATCTGCTGTTCCCCAATATAACGCTAGAAATAACACTAATTCCACTAATAGTGCTAATGTTGCCACAGAAAATGTAGTTGGCGCATCTGCAAATGTAGGATCTATTGGATGCAATTCGAGCTTTTTAAAAATCAAACTGTCCTCTTGTCTACAGCTATCATAGACGTTGTAAATAATCGAGGGGATAACTGTCCTGTGAGAGTTTTAATTGATAATGGGAGTCAAGCAAATATAATGACAGAAAGCTGTTTTTTGAAGCTAGGAATCGATAGTTTCAGTACTAATGTGCCACTCAATGGTATTGGTAATTCATCATCCAAAATATCAAAAGGTGCCACGTGTACAATTCGTTCGCAATTTGATAAATCATTTTCATTAACTCTCGATATGATCATATTACCGAAAATATGCGCAAACATGCCTAGTTTCAATTTAAACGTTGAAAATTGGAAACAAATTTTAGACTTACCATTGGCTGACCGCGATTTCAATATATCTCGACCAATTGATATTCTTAGGCGCAGACGTTTTCGCTCAAATCTTGAAAAATGGTAGATATACAGGGGCCACCGATGAGCCCACTGGATTAGAAACTAAACTAGGGTGGATATTATTAGGCAGAGCTAATTATCAGCCAGCACCATCTTTGAGTTCCTTTTTCGCTTCCATAGATTCCGAAACTTATTTAGATGACACTTTGAAAAGATTTTGGGAAGTAGAAAACGTATCTACTTCACTTAATTTTTCAGCCGACGAGGAAGCTTGTGAGCAGATTTTTGTCAAACAACATTATCGCGATTCATCAGGTAGATATGTAGTGCCGTTACCTTTCATACTTAAAGAACCAGAATTCCTAGGCTCCCGTGCTATAGCTCTACGAAGATTTCATTCATTAGAAAGACGACTAATTAGTAATTGTGATCTTTACAAAACTTACTCAGAATTCATGAGGGAATATATACAACTTGGATACATGGAAGAGGTTAAAGGTAGTTCCCCAGCTAAATCATTTTATTTACCACATCACTGCGTTATTCGCCCTGAAAGTCACACCACAAAACTTAGAGTTGTCTTTGATGGTAGCTGCAAATCCACTCAAAATCTTTCGCTCAATGACACTCTATTTGCAGGTCCAATGTTGCAGACTAATCTTTTTCAAGTTTTACTCAATTTTCGACTTCATGCTTTCGTACTTACTGCAGATATAAAACAAATGTTTCTTCAAGTTTTAGTTCATCCCAGTCATAGGGATTATCAAAGATTACTTTGGCGTTTTTCCCAAAATAAACCCGTTCAGGATCACCGTCTTTCAAGGGTGACCTTTGGCATCAGTTCATCACCTTATCTTGCAATTCGTAGTTTACGACAATTGGCTGCTGATGAAGCTTCTAGATTTCCTACAGCTGCAGAGGTTATTCTGAAGGACATTTACGTTGACGATTTGATCACAGGATGTGATACCTTCGATACGGCCTTGTCTCTCCAAAATGATTTGATTGCTTTATTAAAGTTGGGTGGGTTTGAACTCAGGAAATGGGCTACAAATGAACCTGCTCTTTTGAACAATATTTCAGAAACAGACCGGTTACATTCTTCAATGCCGTTTGACGCTGAGGACTCCAATACCTGTTTAAAAATTTTAGGGCTTCGGTGGTATCCTGCTTTGGATTGTTTTTCCTTTCAGGTGGATGTGATTGACAAACCTTGTACGAAAAGAACTATCTTATCTGAAGTGGCACGCATCTTTGATCCGCTTGGATTTCTTACACCTCTTACATTTTTTGCAAAACACTTAATCCAGACTTTATGGAGCCTTGGACTTGAATGGGACGCATTACCGCCTACAAATATTTTGAAATTATGGTCTCGCTATAAAAGGGAACTTCCTCTTTTAGCTAGTTTGCGAATTCCACGACACTCGTCACTTTCTGCATCACAACCTCTAGATATTTTTGGGTTCTGTGATAGTTCCGAAAAGGGTTATGCAGCCGTCATATATTTTCGTTCTTGCTATCACAATACATATAAAGTATTTTTCATATGCGGTAAATCAAAGGTCGCACCTCTTCAAAAATTGTCTTTGCCTCGCTTGGAACTTTGCGCTGCAGTGCTTCTGTCAGATTTGATAGCATCTGTAATTGAAATATATTCAAAAAAACTTCAAATTGGAAAAATATTTGCTTGGACTGATTCAATGATAGCCCTTAATTGGATCAAGTCACCTCCCCAAAAATGGACAACTTTCATAGCCAACAGGGTATCTCATATTCAGAATAATATTTCACCATCCTGTTGGTACCATATAATATCGAAAGAAAACCCTGCCGATCCTGGTTCTAGAGGAGAATTACCTTTAGACCTCATTAATAATGATCTATGGTGGAACGGACCCCCGTGGTTATGTTTACCATTTTCTGACTGGCCTAGTTTCAAGAAACTAGAAAAACTTGATGACGTCTTCATCGAACAAAAAAGAAACGTTCTATTAACAGCTTATGATGATTCCTTCTTTTCTGATCTCTTGAACAAATATTCTTCCCTGTCTAAAATAAAAAGAATTCTTGCTCATTGTATGAGATTTGGATTCAATCTGCGATTTCCTGACAAAATGACTACAGGACCCTTGACTATGAATGAGTTGACTAGAGCTATGCACCTGCTGATCAAACACGTCCAAAAGATTCATTTTGCTGACGAAATTAATAGATTAACAAATGGTAAGATTCTCCCAAAATATTTGCAAAAACTCGCACTTTTCATTGATAAAGAAGGCATTGTCAGGATGGGGGGTAGACTTGAATACTCACACCTTAGCTTTGATCAGAAGCATCCTATTATTCTATAGGAAATGCCGCTTAACTGAGCTTTTGATTGAAGATACGCATCGTGAACATTTGCATCCGGGGCTACAAACTCTACACTTTCTTCTAGCACAAAAATATTGGATTTTGAGTCCCAAAAGAGCTATTCGCTCGGTTATTTCTAAATGTTACAAATGTTTCCGTACTAATCCAAGACCTCTTCAACCTCAGATGGGTAATCTCCCTACCACTAGGATATCAGAACTTAAAGCATTCTCCGTAGTAGGTATCGATTTCTGTGGGCCATTCCGCATTTCCCTTGGAAGATATCGTGGTTGCAAATCACAGAAATCCTATCTTTGCGTCTTTGTGTGCTATGCAACGAAGGCTATACACTTAGAATTGTGTTCCGACTTGTCCACTGAATCTTTCTTGGCTGCTTTAAGACGTTTTATATCGAGAAGAGGAAGATGTACAAAAATCCATAGTGATTGTGGATCTAATTTTAAAGCGGCTGGTAAATACTTAGCAGAAATCATGAAAAATGCGGCTGTTGTGGAAAAGATTGAATGGTCATTCAATGCTCCTAGTAGTCCACACTTCGGAGGACTATGGGAAGCTGGAGTGAAATCCGTCAAAACCCATTTGTATCGAGTCATTGGAGAACAGCTCTTGACCTACGAAGAGTTATATACTTTGTTTACTCAAATTGAGGCATTGCTAAATTCTAGGCCCCTTTCAGCTATCAGTTCGGATCCAAACGACCTTTCGCCACTCACTCCAGGACATTTCCTAACCTTAGAACCAATTTCTTGTCTCCCAGACAGAGAAATCACTGCTATACCTCACAATCGTCTATCCAGGTGGCAACTTATTCAGAAACTCCATCAGAGTTTCTGGAAAAGATGGCACATGGAGTATCTTCATACTTTAAATAGTCGTTCTAAATGGTGGAAAAACAATGAAGAAGTCAAGATTGGTACACTCATATTGATAAAAGATGAACAAGCTCCTCCCTCTAAGTGGAGGCTTGGTCGTATAATAGCAACACATCCTGGCAAGGACGGGGTTGTGCGAGTAGTCACTGTCAGGACAGCTCAAGGAGTTTTTCAGAGACCGCTCGTTAAAATTTGTCCATTGCCTAATCTCTAGTTCGTAGTTAAATAAAATACAGGGGTATTTTGGTGGGGGGCATGTTTAGTTTCATTACATGGTTTAGTATAACTATTTATTTCTTTAATAATTATTAGTGATATGAGTTAAGATTTGCATTAATTTACATTGAATTAAATAAGGTGAACGCTTGAGTGGGTAGCGACACTTTTGAATTGATTATTTCGCGCTTATTGAAAGGCAGAATTTAATAGTGGCTCTGGATGCTGCTGCCCTCTTTTCGGCTGACACCTGTACTAAAACGTGAGGTGTATGTGCGCATCGCGCGAGCGATTTAATTAATGAGACGCTACGCGACACACAACGCAAAACTATGGAAAAACCTATAGGTACCGAATACCTTTGCCGGTATTAAGAAAAGGTGCTTCAATAGAACCTCTAAAAATGCGATAAGTGACAAAATTCGTGAAAACAAGAAGATCCTACCTGTGGAGCGACACCGAAGAAACTGAAGTTGGGTAAGTCACGTTATTTTCTGCCAATCAAACGACAATAAAAATATTGCAGTCCACGCTCAATTCAACAATGTAAATTACATGTACGGCAAGTCATAATTACAATAGCCATAGTGCTTAAAAATGAAGATAATCTTCACCCTCAATCACTAAAGTGCAGAAATAGATGAATTGAAATACAAGAATACATGATTAAAAATACATTATAAGTATGTTAAAGATTGAACATCAAATGATCTGAATGAAATATATGAAACAAAAAATGAGATAAAAATAAATAAGAACAAAACATAAAAATAACAATGTCCTGTTGAAGGGATTGATAAATGACAGGTTGAAGCTTCAGTGAACTTGCTGACTCCATATAGTTATCAATATTATAAAAACAATGGCTTTAAAGGAACTGTTTGATGACCGATTTGAATTTTTTGAATTCCAACATTTTGACGGAGCTGTGCAGAATATTATAAATATTGAAATTTAAAGAGTTTCTGCAGCTAACAGCTAATCTATGTCGTGGGGTTCTCAATAAATGAGCCGATTTTGTATTATGACCATGGAAGTCAGACTGTTTACCAAATTTATTCACATTTTGGTGTATTTCTAGCAAAACTGTGAATATGTATAAGGTAGGCATTGGCATGATACCAAGCTTAATGAAATGTTGATGACAGTGATCTCTATAGCCTAAGTTTGCCAGTATTCGTATAGCTTTCTTCTGACATCTGAAAACTGCTATAGCATTTGTTGAATTGCCCCAGAGTAAAATACCGTATGACAGTACAGAATGAAATAATGAAAAATATGAAATTCTTAAGATGCCAAGATTGGTTCATTTCAATTGTCTTAGTACAAACAGAGCGCTGGATAACTTTCGTACTACATGATCAACATGATTGAACCAACTCAGTCTGTCGTCTATGGTGAGGCCTAGGAATTTCACACTTTTTCCCTCTTGAAAGTTTGAATTCGAGGAAATCAATAAATTCTGAGTTTTGTTTTCATCGAGCTTGAGTTTATTCTGATTGAACCAGATTTTGGCTGAAATTAGTTCTGTTGATGCAGATGCAATAAGGTCCGTATATGATTTTCCTGAGCATACAACAGTTGTATCATCGGCAAATAGGACACATTCGGTAGGCGCAATAAACTGACATAAGTCGTTGATGTAAACGAATAATATTTCCAGTGGCGTCACAGTGTGTAAGTCCATCGATATTAATGGTGAATGTCATTGTACGCCACCTGTTCTTCTGAGTTTCATATTTTAATAAGATTGAACTATTGAAATAACAATTTTTTGGTCTTCTGTGTGATTTTAGTATCTAGCTTAGCTTTTGAAGAAACAATAAGAATTCGAGTTGACTCCAAATTTTAATGTAGATGTTCAAGAGTTCCATTGAGATTTTTTTTATCGCTTGGAGCGCACCAAAAGAAATCCCTATAATGTTCAAAGAACATCGTGCGTTCCTAGGGAAGATATAGGGACAGGAGGTAGGTATTGGAATTTTTTTTGAACTTCTGGAGATTCTATGTTGTTGGGAATACTTTCCTCAGGCAATGAATTCCAGAGCCTAGCCGTTCTATGGATGAAGGAATTTTGTTAAAGTGCTGTTCGACATCTTTCTAGGTTGACAACGAAAGGATGTGCTGACTGGGCTTGTCTAGTTCGTCTGACTGGTATTGCTAGTGAAGGCATGATAGCAGAGATTCCCGAAGAACATTTCCCGGGGAAGTATCGATAGAAAAGTGAAAGGTCATCGACCTTTCTACGGTGTTCCAATGATTTTGAAATTTCAGGGCGTCCTCAGACTCCAATCATACTGAATGTTGGCACCATGAAAGCTCATGCAGGGGGATTATAAATAAAAACAATCGATACTTCCAACTTCAACATCCTGTATCTGAAGTCAGGACACATGCATCATGTTTATATGAACTTTATTTGCTAGAATATCACGAAGAAGCACCTCTGAGTTTTTTCGGTGTTATTCAGATACACCCTGTATAATATTGTTGCATAACCATTTTCATGACTCACATTATATGAATGAGATTGTATATTTCTTTATGAGAAATGTTTCTAATATTTTCTTCCTAGTTGCTCAAAAGAGTTTCCTCAATATTCCTTTCATTGAAATCATCTGATATCGACGTATTGTGTATAACATCGTTACAATGAATCCAAATAGAAGATTATTTGCTAGTTGGGCTTTAAGCTGTCGCCTAGCAACAGCTCCAGGAACACAAAGTACACAGAAAAGCGCACTTTTACCGACTTTTTCAGAAAGAAAGGCATTCTGTTTAACGATTCGCGGCAATCGCTCCCAATGTCCAATTAGGCCTAGACAAGATCAATAAGGCCATCAGAACAGATGAGCTCTAAATGTCAACCGGAACAAAAAAAGGAAGAAAAATGCTCCACTAAAGGCTGATTGGAAATCATAATCATCATCAGCACAATGGACAGATTTGGCAACAATTAGTTTCCCAAGCTGTAAACAGTCATCGAGCAAGTGTTTGGGAGACAGGCGGGCTGAAGAGAACAATACAAAGTCTACTAATTGGTATACTTAATTACATCAGTGCGTTACCGATAAAAATAGGGTGAGCAGCTTAACAATAAACCGTCAATTTGTTACTAGGGATGAATAAGTGACTTGCTTATTGGGTTTTCTGTTCCGTTAATAGCGTTACTTTTGCATGGAAATATCGATTTGTGCTTCAACAGCCTATCGGGTAGTAAAAGTCGGAAGGGTTGATTCAAGAAATAATCCTACTTGATTACTTGTTTCACACTCTGTTGCAGTATAGTCAGTGCCAAAGTAGCAATCAAGCTTCTACAAAGATTGTAAGAACTGCTATACCTACAGCAAATCTTTTGGAACTGATGAAATCGTACAGTGTAAAAAGTAAATGTTTGAAAGAAGATAGTGCACTTGTTTGAAAATATTATCTTTGGTGAAGAGTTGACTTCTTCAAGATCTCTTACAACGAGGAATAAATTTTCTTAATCACTTATTTCAACAGAACACTCGACTAACTTGTCTGAAATCAAAAGACTTTAATAAAGATCGGTGATTTTCATTTCGAAACGTGCTACCACTTCGAAGTGAGAATGGAATGTTCTGGAAACGATCGATGGAACAATTAGAGAGAGAGGTTTGTTCTAAGAAGCTTCTAGAACAAAAAGAAGGAGACGGAAGATCATTCGAGAAGGTTCTCGAACCAAAGCCTGCCAAGTGATATCATATATAAACGGCCGAATAACTGCCGTAAATCGTTTTACATAAATAGTAGTTATAAGTTCGATATTAATTAGTGTTTCTATAGTTCAAATAAATCAGTTCGAAAATAAATAGTGTCGTGTTCGCTTCTGCACCCGAATAACGTAACAATATGAACAACTTTATCTGAGTGAAAATATCTTGTTCCAATACAAGGCTTGAAGAGAGTGTATATTGCTCTAGATGAGAAATCATATTCTTCTTCTGATTCAACAGTGATATCTTGAAATTTACGTATTATTTGTACTGATTTGAGGAAATATGACTCATTTCAATATATTTCATGAGTCATGTTCGAAAGATGTTGCTCTCATTATTTCAAGAAGTCAAGATTATCCCTAAGAGTGTGGAGATTTCTTGTTTGAATAAAATTATTTTCTTGAGTTAGAGTGGGGACGACATTCCCACTTGTACGCGGTAAACAATAAGTGCATTCGTTGTCGTTTGTGTCGTGTGTTTGGTGGACTCCTGTGCTTTGGATAGATATATAGATAGATAGATAGTTTATTTGACTTCATCATATACATATGCATATTCATAGCAGGTCATTTGTGTCTCAGAATAAAATTTTGAAAACAATAAAATGAAATTTTTAAAATAATAAAACATCGCCATTACACAAGAACAAACATACAAAGGTTAATACAAAATAAAAGCTTGTAAACTAATTTTAATAAACACTCGGTAAGTATGTTCTTGAAGGAAATAGGTAGCACCTAAAATATTTTCAACGTATTCATCGATAGACTAAAACTAATTATTTGACAGATACCTACGATTTGATTGTTCGTTTTAACTTATTCATATTTGATATTTTACCTTGATGTGGTAGTGCTTTATAAAGATTGGAATCTAAAGATTTTTTTTTGTGAAACAGAGAGCCTATATCTAGGGATTCTGATATTATCAGAATTCCTAGTGTTATGATGGTAGACATCAGCCTGTGTAGTGAGATTAGACGATATTTCATGGATTTCCAGAACTGTATTGTAAATATATAAAGACGGAAGAGTCATAATTTTGAATTTGGTGAATAACGGTCTACAGGTATATCCTAACATTACCCAATATTCTTATCGCTTTTTTTGTAGAATAAAAATAGCACTTGCAGCTGAAGAATTACCCCACAGTATAATTGCGTAGCCCATATGAGACTGGAAAAGTGAGTAATACACTGTGCTTGAAGTCTCGAAATTTGAAACATGTCTGAGCTGACGTAAAAAAAAAACAATGCAGTCTTGACAATTCATGCTTCAAATGTTCTATATGGGAATTCCAATTCAATCCCTGATCCAAGGTGACACCGATTATTGGTTTTGGTAGGTTGGATGGTGACAGATGCGCTGCGACCTAATTAGATCTAGTGTGCCCCATCTGCTTCTGCTATATCAAGGATTTCTTGTTCATAGCAGCCCCTCGAGATTCAATTCCTTCAGGAGTAATTTCACCTCTCATTTTCCTTCACCATGCTGACGAGTACGGAAGAAAAGCCTCTAAGACTTGACATTATGAAGTTTTAGATTCGGAGCTCTGAACCATGTCTCAACATTTCCTTCAATTTCTCAAGACCATCTGATAAACTATGGTATAGTCTGGACTCGAACATATAAATGACGTGTCGTCATCAGCAAAAAGGACACATTTGAAGGGACTCATGAAACTGCTTAGCTCATTGACATAAATAATGAATAGAAGTGGCCCCAAGACAGAGCCTTGAGGCACACTATGATCAATTTCTTCAAAATCGAATGTTTCAATATTGAAATGAACAGTGTGAAATCTATTTCTCAGATAAGATTCAAAAAGGGAAAGTGCAACTCCTCTGATGCCATAAAAATGTAACTTTTTCAGTAGAATATCATGAGCGACACAGTCGAAGGCCTTTGACAGGCCACACAACGTAATAGCTATATGATTTCGCTGCTCAAGGCCCTCGACTATGCCACTCACTACATCCATTACTGCCGCTATGGTTGAACGACCAGCCCTAAAACCAAATTGCGAGTCACTAAAATAATTGTTGATTTCTAAATATTTTGTTCATCTCCGTTTTTGAATGAGGGAATGACTTTCGAGAATTTGAAAATATATGGGAAAGTTCCTGTACTGAAGATTAGATTGATCAATTCGGTCAAAGGTTTCAAAATTATTTCTGATGATTCTTCGATGATTCTACTATTTAGGTCATGAACATCAACACATGAAGAGTTTTTTAATGATTTTATGGTATCCATGTTGGGAGTAGAAAAAAAGAAGGAGCGTGGTTTCGTGCTACACAATATCTAAGCGATGGCAAAATAAATACTAATGAGTAAACTTCTCCAAGACTGCAAATTTCAGGAACTCATGGACCTTATTGAAGATTTTCAAGGTAAATAATAATAGGTACCTACCGATAATATATGAATGAATAGAACGCTAAAATACGTTGCGTCAGAGCGTTAGTTGTAGAAAATGTCTACACCATGCTGATTTTTTATACTTTTCTGCCTTGACTACAAAATACGTACGTATATGTGGCGATGTACCAAGGTCAAATTTATTATCAAGTAGGAACTTGGTGGTTTGCTTGGTGGTAGAGGTTCAATGCAAGGTTTCAAGTTGAATACTCTCATGAAATCAGTATACAGTATTCAAGTCAAGAATGTGATTTTCTTATTTCAAGATTGCATGTTCTCTCTGTGTAGAAAGACACCTGCAATAAAATAATCTTCTTGAGAGCATTCAGAAAAAGTCTGCAATTAACGCCCCCGAGACATACCGCAAACGTCCAATACAATCTGTACAAGGCTCATAACTCATCGAACGTCTCCAAGACGTCCCAAGGACGTCATCAGACAATTGGCATCTTGGAGACATCCCGATTGTCACAGCTCGACGTCCTGCGAACGTTCTTAGGACGTCCATGTGTTATCTGGGCTGTTACTTATTGACAGGTTGTAGAATATGAGTTGAATTAATCTTTATTGGTCGATGATGACAGGAGGACCTCGTGTCTAAGTGACGATTCAGTAATAGGATACCATGTGAATTTCAGGCTAATACAGTACGTTCTGCCGCCGTTTGCGATCCAACACCCTCGAACACACCATACACATCCGAAAACACATCAACAGCAGGAGTTTTCATTTGATTAGATCCTCATTCTCCTCGGATATCATCCTTGTCACCGACAATGGTCGATGATGACAGGTGAAACTCATCGTCTTAGTGGCGATACAAAAATAGGATGGCATGTGAATTCCAGGATAATACAACAGTACCTTCAGCCGCCGTTTGTCGAACCAACACACTCGAACATACCATCCACATCCAAGAACACATCGACCCCTCAGGGGCTCACAACTTGTGAGTACGGGAATGGCAATCCCGAGGTACCCTAGCCGGATACTCATTAATCTTCAACTTGTCTTTGATGGTATCCTCTTCACTCTTCAGTTCCCAATCTTTTTCTTCATCGGCCTCCCTTGGTCACTTCTCCTCTTTTCCTTCTCCCCTAAAGCCCAACCTCACCATAGTGCGGGGAGGACAAGCCGCGGCTGCTCGGCAGATTGAGCATTTTGGAAACATCTTTGCTGTCATCACTCAGGTGGGACAGTTTTGTGGACATCTGAGTGCGAGGATGGGGCAATTTGTGAACATCTGCTTATGTGGCCGCGGATTGATAACGAGGTTCTGGCAATCCCCTCAGGGGCTCACAACTTGTGAGTACGGGAATGGTGAACCCGAGGTACCCTAGCCGGATATTCACCATACTTCAACTTGTCTTGGGTGATATCCTCTTCTCTCTTCCGTTTTCATTCTTTCTATCGACCTTTCTTGGCCAACTTCTCTTTTCCTCTTCTCCTCAAAGCCCAACCTCACCATCAAGTGGTGTGGGTAAGGCAGGCCGCGGCCGCTTGACAGATGAAGCATTTTGGGACCATCTTTGCTATCTTCTGCCAGATGGGACAATTTGTAGACATCTGTGGCAGGGATGGGGCAATTTGCTGATGTCTGTCTAGGTGGTCGAGGACTGGTCAAAGAGGCTCTGGCAACCTAATCCAAGCTGTGGGAACCCGTGGCGATGGATGGATGGCACCGAGGAATGGTGTCGCTAACGGGGCCTCTGGGAAACAGGGCGACATCCCAGAGTAAACAGCCTTAGCCCTGTGCAGGGGGCACCACAGGGCTGGACCAACCCCTTCCTCCGTCACTCGTACGAGAATGAAAGCTTTTGGCCTCCTTCGTAGACGAGAACAGGGATCGGAATAGCAATCTTCAGGGACCTGAACGAGAAGGGTTTTTCATATTGAAGTGGCCCTCAATAGGCACCATGAGTCGTATGTGGTAAAATTGATAACGGCATGTAGGTGAGATACAATGGGCCACTAGGCCTAAGTGTCGTCGGAGCCTACAACGGGGTGGAGTGTTTAGTGGGTATACAATGGAGGGGACTCCCACACTATCATATGGGGGATTGGACCCATATGATGTCTATAAAAAATTTCAACCACCTCGGCGAAAAAAAGAAAAAAAAAAACACATCGACAGCAGGAGTTACTATTCGATTGGATTCTCATTCTTTCCGGAAACCATCATTTTTGTCACCGACAATGGTTTGCGCGATTGGTGATATTTACAGCAATTTGACAGTTTCAAATCACTGATGGCTTCTGTTACTTGTCGACAGGTTGTGGGATATCAGAATATATGAGTGAAATGAATCTTTATTGGTCGATGATGACAGGTTAAACTCGTCTAATCGATGATACAGTCATAGGATGCCATGTAAATTTCAGGCTAATACAATACGTTCTGCCGCCGTTTGTCGATCCAACACCCTCGAACACACCATCCACATCCAAAAACACATCAACAGCAGAAGATACTATTCGATAAGATCCCCATTCTCCTTGGATATCATAATTTTTGTTACCGACAATGGTTTGCGGGATTGGCGATATTCACAGCAATTTGACAGTTCACTGATGGCTTCTGTTACTTGTCGACAGGTTGTAGGATATGAGAGGATATGAGCTGAATGAATCTTTATTGGTCGATGATGACAGGTGAAACTCGTCTTATCGACGATACAGTCATAGGATGCCATGTAAATTTCAGGCTAATACAGTACGTTCTGCCGCCGTTTGTCGATCCAACACCCTCGAACACACCATCCACATCCAAAAACACATCAACAGCAGGAGTTACTATTCGATTAGATTCTCATTCTCCTCGGATATCATCATTTTTGTCACCGACAATGGTTTGCGGGATCGGCGATATTCACAGCAATTTGACAGTTTCAAATCACTGATGGCTTCTGTTACTTTTCGACAGGTTGTAGGATATGAGTAAAATGAATCTTTATTGGTCGATGATGACAGGTGAAACTCGTCTTATCGACGATACAGTCATAGGATGCCATGTAAATTTCAAGCTGATTCAGTACGTTCTGCCGCCGTTTGTTGATCGAACACACCATATCCACATCCAAAAACACATCAACAGCGGGAGTTACTATTCGATTAGTTCCTCATTCTCCTCGGATATCATTATTTTTGTCACGGACAATGGTTTGCGGGATCGGCGATATCCACAGCAATTTGACAGTTTCAAATCACTGATGGCTGCTGTTTCTTTTCGACAGGTTGTAGGACATGAGTGAAATGTAAAGATTCATAGGATGCCATGTGAATTTCAGGCTAATTCAGTACCTTCTGCCGCCTTTTGTCGATCCAACACCCTCGAACACACCATCCACATTCAAAAATAAATCGACAGCAGGAGTATCTATTAGATCAGATCCTCATTCTCCTCGGATATCATCCATATTGTCACAGATAATGTTTTGCGGGGTCGACGATATTCACAGCAATTTGACAATTTCAAATCACTGATGGCTTTTGTTACTTCTTGACAGAGTGTAGGATATAAGGGAAATGAATCTCCATAGGTCGATAATGACAAGTGAAACTCTTATTAGTGACGATACACAAATAGGATGCCATGTGAATTCCGGGCTAATAATAGTACGTTCTACTGCCGTTTGTCGATCCAACACCATCGAACACACCATCCACATTCAAAAATAAATCGACAGCAGGAGTATCTATTCGATCAGATCCTCATTCTCCTCGGATATCATCCATATTGCCACAGATAATGTTTTGCGGGGTCGACGAAATTCACAGCAATTTGATAATTTCAAATCACTGATGGCTTTTGTTACTTCTTGACAGAGTGTAGGATATAAGGGAAATGAATCTTCATAGGTCGATAATGACAAGTGAAACTCTTATTAGTGACGATACAGAAATAGGATGCCATGTGAATTCCAGGCTAATAAAAGTACGTTCTACTGCCGTTTGTCGATCCAACACCATCGAACACACCATCCACATCCAAAAATGAATCGACAGCAGGACTATCTCTATTCGATCAGATCCTCATTCTCCTCGGATATCCTCCTCATTGTCACCGATAATGTTTTGCGGGGTCGACGATATTCACAGCAATTTGACAATTTCAAATCACTTATGGCTTTTGTTACTTCTTGACAGGGTGTAGGATATGAGGGAAATGAATCTTCATTGGTCGATGATGACAGGTGGAACTCGTATTAGTGACGATACAGTAATGGGATGCCATGTAGATTTCAGGCTAGTACAGTACGTTCTGCCGCCGTTTGTCGATCCAACACCCTCGAACACACCATCCACATTCAAAAATAAATCGACAGCAGGAGTATCTATTCGATCAGATCCTCATTCTCCTCGGATATCATCCATATTGTCACCGATAATGTTTTGCGGGGTCGACGATATTCACAGCAAGTAGACAATTTCAAATCACTGATGGCTTTTGTTACTTCTTGACAGAGTGTAGGATATGAGGGAAATGAATCTTCATAGGTCGATGATGACAGGTGAAACTCTCATTAGTGACGATACAGTAATAGGATGCCATGTAAATTTCAGGCTAGTACAGTACGTTCTGTTGCCGTTTGTCGATCCAACACCCTCGAACACACCATCCACATCCAAAAACACATCGACAGCAGGAGTTTCTATTCGATTAGATCCTCATTCTCCTCGGATATCATCCTTGTCACCGACAATGGTCCGCGGGATCGGCCAATTTTCCTTCTGCATCGGGAAAATTTCACATCCCTTCGAGCACGCATTGTGCAGAGACACCTATAACGAACAGATCGAATTATGTCTGGACATGACATGGGGTCCTTTGGCGATATTCGATAAGATGCCAGCGAGAACTCACCAGATTCGTTAGGACGAGCGTAGGTATCGGTTTCGCGGCAGGGAAAAAGGATCTTTTAACGATAACACGATAACGATGTTAGCCTCCGGGATATCTGTAACGTCGTTGCTGAACAGCACATCTGTCGCTTGCCCGTGGAATAATAAAATGAATGAAATATTTTTTTCTGTGACGGAAAAAAAGTTCGACATTTCATCTCTGTTGACAGGTTACCAAATGTCAGTTTCCATAAAATTATTTAATTCCCACGAGATAGAAGTTAGTACTTTTTTCCCGTGACGTGACTTTCGCTACATGTCAAAAGATATATATTTTTTGCAATTTTACATGTGCCTAGAATTTGAACGTTCTATTGAAATTTTACTTGATTTTTCGGGATTTTCTCTCCTCGTTTCTCTAAAGTGAAAATATGCGTAATATTTCAATATATTTGTAGTGGGACAAATCAGACATTGACAATTTGTTTGAAAAATGTTTTAAGGAAAGAAATATAGATATATATGGCAGAGTGGATGTTGTCCATCTTCAACATATGGCAGAGTGGAATAATATCAAGATCATAGGAGAGGAAGATATCAATCAAAAAAGAAAAATCAAGGAATCTGCTTGCATTCTTCTGAACGGAGACAATAGCATTGCTTCCTGTTCAGTTGATATAGATAGAACATGGTATTCACTACTTGAAACTGAACATGATCAATTGATGAAAACATCATGTAACTCATTTGTAGACTAAAATCACTTATTCATATGCCAACATCAGTATGACACTAAAAAGTGTCAAACTATAAGTAGAACAACATTCAAAGAGAGGAATTTTGCATTTGTATGTTGAGAACGGGAGCAGATTCGGTCCAGAAACGACTAAAAGATAAGTGAAAATTCGATATTTTTTCTTTCCTTCGAACATTTTTCAAACAAATTATCACTGACAAGACAAGCTACTGGATTTTTCTTTCAGGCCCCCTGATAGAAAAATTTGTTAAACGCAGTGACATTATGGGGCAAATTATCTGATTTGTTCCACTACAAATATATTGAAATAATACGCATATTTTCATTTCATAGAAACGAGTAGAGAAAATCCCAAAAAATCAAGTGAACCTACAGACAGAATTTGTTCTATTGGAACTTTCAGTTTTTGTTATTTTCTCGATTTCTACGAAATGTCTGTAATGAATTGATCAAAAAGAGTTGACAATATTCGCTCTCTTCCTAACTCCGCACAAGTTTCGACTTCCAGGGAGTTGGTCCCTCTGGACAGGTTTGATAAACCTCCATTTTCGGAAATTAGGCACAATATCTACATTAAAATACGGTGTACCGGTTTAACTTGAAAGGGTAGATATCAAATACATATTAATAATCAATATTAATCAGTAATACTCGGACTATAGTATACAATATGTATTAGTCTACTCAAACGTTTTCGGCTCTAGGCCATCATCAGGAGAGTATCTGAAAAGTGAATTTTCCTTCATAGGTATTATGTGTGAAAAATATTCGAGGTTGAAACTTTGTCAACTTCGGAGAAGAAAATATGTGAATAAAATTGTAAACTCACTTGTCAAATAGTCTTACAGAAGAACTGCATCAAAAACAATGGAATTGTATCATTCAGCATTGGTTATTTCATCGGATGTTTTCGGATTTATCCAAAATATTTCAAATAGCAATATCAATTAAGATGCTGTTCCCTCTACTTTCGGGAAGAAAAGACATAAAACTAAATAAATTGAGACATGACAGACAGATTGACATGAAACGAAATGATAGAAGATGATTAATGACAGTGACCACGGAACAAATTAAAACATATGACAAGCAAGACAGAGCAAATAATTGAAATGTGTGTGTGACGTACATTGTTGTCAGATCCGGATAAATAACTATGGCTATTTTGAATATTTTGGATGAATCCAAAAACATCCGATGAAATAACCAATGCTGAATAATACAATTCCATTGTTTTTAGTGCAGATTTTCTAAAAGACTATTCGACAAGTGACTTTATAATTTTATTCACATATTTTCTTCTCCGAAATTAACAAAGTTTTAACCTCAAATATTTTTCACACATGATACCTATAAAGGAAAATTCACTTCTCAGATACTCTCCTGATGATGGCCTAGAGCCGAAAGCGTTTGAGTTGACTAATAAATGTTGTGTACTATAGCCCGAGTATTACTCATTAATATTGATTATTAAACTAAGAAATACACAACCTTCTCTCTAACCAACTACATATTATTACCTACTAAGAAAACAAATTCAACCGTGGTGAACTATTGAGGTCTAATTGATCGTTAAGTAAAATGTCAGAATATTTGAGTTTGTTGATTTCTGATGATTCGAAATGATTGAGTTTTATTCCTTCATTTTCTTCGTGTAAAATATCGAAATTATCATCAAAACTATATGGTTTTTTTCTAATATATGTTGGCGTATGTAGAATTTGTTTTCTTTTTCAAAAAATGTATCTTATGTTCATGAACGCGCTGAGTGAACGTACGACCTGTCTGACCGATATATACCTCAGGACAAACTCCACAGTTGAGTTTGTATACCCCTGATTTTTCGAATTTGGAAGTTTTGTCTTTATTATTCGAATGAAATATGTCGATAGAAATTGTCGCACAACGTGTCAGTGTGTTATTCGATTGATTTGGACTTCAAACTCGCATGAGATAAATTTTGTCGAATAGCATGAACTGTCAAAATCGAATTAACGATTCTTCAATGTACTCTATGCCAATGTGTTATGGTTTCTTTGTTTTCATGGAGGTTATGTTGAATTTCCATCATTGTTGAAATAATGGCAGTGAAAGGATCGAAGAATCGAAGGTTATCAGAAATATTTATACTGATTCATCACCATCATCATCATAAGTCGTACTTGGCTTACCTTTTCTACAAGAGATAATGCAGAATACCGATGTCCCTGTACCATGTAAATGGTTCTAACAGTGCAAAGACCTCTTATATTTCGGATGGTGAATTCATGCACGACTCAACTTAGTTCTAACTTAAGAACTAATTCAATATTGCCGTAAAAATTACCCATATAGGTGTTCATACACAACTCAACGTGAATATTCACGCATGTGCAGAATCATGTATTTGGGATCTGTTTTGTTGTAAATGAAGGAGTACAGCTGTACTAAACTGATGACTTCACTGTCGTCATCCATAATGTTATAAACAAAATAACAATATTTTAAACATTTTGAAAAACTAGTTGAAAGTTTGAGCAGAGTGTTTGAGGTCATGTATTAATGATCAACCTAACTATTGTCAATTCTTGTTGGCATCAATGCTTGACAATGCGCAGTACGCAGTAATGTGAAATTAGGTTAAAAGTTGGCCAACTTATGATTTCCCTAAGTTACACTTAAATCCTTAAGTTGCGTGCATAAACGTTATCATCGATTAAGTTTAACTTCTTGAAGTTAGGGTTAAGTTGAGTTAGGACTGAGTTATGTCGTGCATGAATTCACCATAACTCAATCTAATGTTTTTATAAATTGTCTGTCCGATAAAAATATGAACGCATTCTCATACATTCCTCGCCTCTCGAGGGCCGTTGATGATTTTCTTGAATTTTAAAATTTTCAAGTGCTATAAATGAAGCTATCATTCTGAAAGTAACAAAAATGATGGAGAGAATCCGTCAAATACTCAACCTCGCGTTCAACATGAAATTGTCGACTGCTAAAGACCACTCCACAATAGGCGAGTGGACTATTTTTTTTTTCATTTCTCAAATAGAATCATCACTCAAATACCTTCCAATTTCATATTTTTTTGAAATTCTTCGGTCGATTATTTGGTGCTAAAATCATCAATAATGCCACGGTAATTTTCAAACGGCTACAATTTTACCGCTAGTTGAAACGGACGCCACGATTTCGTAAGTAGAGGCAGACCAAAGCACAGTTGCCATGTGTTGAATAGGATTGGGAACTTCACAAATGTTAGTTATCCAGTAATTCATAAATTCTCGATTGATTATTGGTGATATTCCTAATTAGCAATGAAAAATTAATTTAGGTTCCTAACGACACAGTGTAATTGAATGCCAATAATTCATTATCAGTTCACTCGCCCATTGTCTATCGAAAATTTTCGCATGCGTCATTCGAGAATGAGCACTCCCGTTTTTTGTTCGACAATGTAGAAATCTCGCATGAATTATATCACTGGTTCCCATAAGCTTCCTGAGAACTGGAGATTCTGCACCGACGTTCCCAGGGACCTCTTCGATTTCACTGACTCTTCAAAATCATCTTGTTACATTTGTCCATCCCAACAGTCAGTCAGATTCATAACTTTGTACGATAAACATCTAATAAAATTCTCTTTCTGCTTTTTCACTTTGACAAATGAATCATTTTCAAAAAGATACTTTGCTAGTTCGAAAATAAAATTCATGCGTCAAAATATCTCACCGTTTGAGAATAGGGTCCCTCAGTATATGTAATATTCTCTCAACTGTGGTAGCGACAAGGACCCGTGACAAGAAGCCATTTGTGATAGGAACACACATATTTATTTTTTTCCTACGACTCTGCCAGATAATAAAGAAGTTGAAAAACTTCGATTAATAATCGATGAATGGCACGCTTCGTAACCTTCTGAAGTTAGCATGACATTCCATTCGGGCGATACTGGCCAGAGACATGAAAATCACCCCCTACGAGACCATATCTGTGTGCAACTTGACTGGAACAAAAATAAATACGCTAGAGTTTCTCGTGGGATTGATATACTCAATTTAATCATGGACAATTCGGCAAAGAGATCGATATACAGGATGATTAGAGGGGGAGTGATCAAAATCAGGTTAAACCGTTCAATCAACCAGTACAGGATTTGCCTCAGGATGACATAAAGAATGAATAGTAGTTTAAAAAACTGAAGAAACACGCTTTTATAGATAGCCAAACTAAGAAGGAGTAGACAATGAAATAACTGAAGTGTGTTGATAAATACACAACATAGGATATACCTACTGATTATACGGAGGTGCTAATATTGTCTACTTCTTTTAAGTTTGGCTATCTATAAAAGCATGTTCCTTTAGTTTTTTGAATTACTATTTACTTTCTATTTTTTATTTTGGCTAGGTACATAAGCGTGTTCTCTAATTTTTCCACATCTATTGTAAGTAAACAATTTTGACGGAATAATCATCATAATCTCCGAGACCAAAAACTCCCAGAATTTTGAATAGAATCGGATCACGATTACAAAACTTGTTCGCCATTTTGTCATAATTTTCGACCCCGAAAACCCCCATCAGATACCAATTTCGAATAGAATCGGATCATTAATTACAAAACTCGCCCGACTTACTGGATCCGCGAAACCCCAGATACCAATTTTGAAAAAATCGGATTATAATTACTCGTCTACCGTATTGGATCCGCCATCTTGAATTTTCCACTTTTGACGAATGAATCATGATCTCCAACCTCGAAAAACCTCAAGATACCAATTTTGAATAGAATCGGATCATAATCATACAAAACCAGTCCGCCATCTTGGAGCCGCCATTTTATTTCTTTGTCGAACGAAAAATCCATGATTCGATTCCGTTTACAAACAAACCTACAAACAAACATACATACCAAGCTAATTTTGTTGATCTCTTGGAGAGCACGAAAGGAAATTCCTATTGTGTTCGTGAAACATCGTGGGTGCCTAGGGATGATAGGGAGAGGAGGGAGGTGTTGTTATTTTTTTTAACTTTTGGAGGTGATAAGTTTTTGAGAATACTTCCATTGGCAAAGAATTACAGAAGCTTCGCCATTTTATAGAAGGACGTGCTCTGGTAGAGTGTTGTTCAACATTTTTCAAGGTTAATGACAAAAGGATGTGCTGGCTGGGCCTTTCGGGTTCGTCTGACTGGTATATTACTAGTGATGGAATTATAGCAGAGATTTCTGAGGAACATTTCTCGTGGAAGTATCTATAGAAACATATAAGTTTTTCAACTTTTCTACGGTTTTCCAATAAGGTCGGAGAGTTAGAGAGGGTGTCATCACCCACCAAGTAAATGGCTCTTGTCTGGATGGAATCTAAGAGCATCAGCGTTTGTTTGGGAGCTGAACCCCATACATGAAAGCAGTATTAAACTGGACCGTATCTGTGCTATGTAGATCATGAGCAGCTTTTTCGATGGATCGAACATGATTTTTCCATGAGAGAGTATTGCTGATGGTGCTACCGAGCATGAATATAGTGGTCTTGGCGGAAATGGTGGTACCACACATTGTTATATCGGCCTTTCTAGAGAAAATACAGGCTTGCGTTCTCATGGAGTTGAATTCAACTAGGATTAATGATTTCCCAGGCTGTCATTTCCGCAAGATCTTCATTGACAACGGAAAAAGAATCTGAGTTTTTGTGAAGCAGCTTTTGCGATGGATCGAACATGCATTTCCCATGAGATAGTATTGCTGATGGTGATACCGAGCATAGATATAATGACAAAAAAAAGAACTTCAAAGTCATTACCAAACCAGTTCATAAAATGAACGAAAAATGGTAGATATAACGAGAGGAAAACACCTACTTTCTTTACGCCACGGAATTGGCAAATGTTTCTTTCCCAAACGCTGAATTGTGCTCAAATTGTTTAGGAACGCATGGACCACCTGTAGACCGGTTTCAAGCTTCTGACTATCATCAGTGCAGGGTCCCCCAGATAGCATTCTTGACCGCTATCTGGTGTGAACCTGACTCAACGTAAACGCTTCTCAGCATTTGATACCTATGAGGCGTTCAATGTCTGCGAAATGAACGCGAACACCATCTGGCAAGGAATGAAATAAGCAGTCCAAAACAAGTACCAATTTTCGAAATGGGATCTTGTTTTGAAGAGGAATATAAATGCAGGTGGAACCACCTCATATCCTGAAATGTCTGAGTTATATAGGACTAAAAAAATGTGTTTCATCTACGGAGAACATCCTCATCGAGTATATCAAGAATAAAATAACACTCAGATTTCATCAGAACATCCACGATACTTGATCGATTCTCAATTGCATCACACCGATGTATCAGAAATTGAAACCCCTTAAAAATTTTGTATCAGTATATAGTACTCGAAGTACTAAAGTTCAATTGAATATTCTGAAGAAAAAAGTGCTTGGGTTGAGGGAGTTGACAGAAATTGGTGACGCAAATGGTGGGAGAGTTCCCCCATGAAATAAAAATCGACGAGTCGGAGTGTTTTTCCATTTTTTCTACGACTTCGATGATAAGGGTTTTAGCTGGGACACACTGTACAGTGTGTAGTGGCCCCAACACTTTGTATGTACATGATTGTCGCTTTTCAATTGCTATAACGATTTGTGGGACTTTGTTCAATAATCAATTTTGACTGATATTCGGTTGTCAATATACAGGGTGGATGGCCTATTAGAAGTATCTGGAGAACGAAAAGACAGAACATTCTGAAAATTGGGATGCTTCGATAATTGAACATTCTCTATTCGTCTAAAATGTTTTCATCGATACAGTGTTGTCACTTCTATCAGAAACAACTAGCAACTTCGTTATTTCAAATGGAGCACCCTGTATCCTATTGCATTTTCAGATGCTTCCTGAAGAGCTGATTTTATCAATATCACACTTGGGGTCTATCAGGAATTATCACAGAGCTATAGGGTGTTCAAAATCGAGATTTTTCAATTTCGGGATTTTTTTATGTCGAAACTATTCATTTTCGATCAAAATGGTTTACATGTCCCTATCTTACCTTTCGATTCACTATCTACTGACATTCAATTGAAACAGATACAGGGTGATCAGAATTCTGAATCTTGAAGCACCCTGTATTTTTTCCAAATAAATTCCAGTAGATAGTAAATCAAAAGTTAGGGACATGTAAGCCGTTTTGATCAATAATGAATAGTTTCAACACAAAAAAATCCTAAAATTGAAAAATCTAGATTTTGAATACCCCCTATATCTCTGTAATCATTACTGCTAGACCCCAGACCTCAGGAAGAATATGAAAATGCAATAAAATACAGGGTGTTTCATTTGAAATAACAAAGTTGTTAGTTGTTTCTGATAGAAGTGGCAACACTGTATCGATGAAAACATTCCAGAGGAATAGATAATGTTCAATCATCAAAGCATCCCAATTTTCAGAAAGTTCTGTCTTTTCTTCTCCAGATACTTTTAATAGGCCATCCACCATGACCCACCCTGTATATTTCGATTAACTAATAAAGTACTATCATTTTATGAGTGCATCCCACCTTGATGAGACTGCCAGGTTTCTTGGTTGTTATCTGATCAGATTTAACATACTGTTTTCGTTCAAGAAATACAGGGCGATTTTGAAATTCATACTTTTTGGACCTCTTGTACATCTACGAAGTTATTAAAGATAATAATGTTGTCCTGAGAACTACGTCTAACAGGATATTTTGAGCAGAATCCAATGACGTTCTGAACATTTTTTTTTTCAAGCTACGAACAAACATTTTTTTTTTCAATGGAACACACTGTATTATCATCTCGTTGAATTCGTTATTTTACGCCTTTGAAATGATGTATTAGTTATTTAACCAACTAGTTTATTAATCGCCTTTTAATAAACAAGTTGGTTACAAAATTTTTCCGTCGACTATATTTCTCATTTCTCCTGCAATGAAGAAAACTTGGTTCGCGAATTCATCATTCATCTAGAAACTGCTAAGAATCACCCAGTAGCCTTGTTACTGACATTAGTGAGATTTGACATTTGTCGAAATGATCAACATAGAAAATAAATTCCTTGTGTTAGAAAACAGGTATTTAAATCGTGTCAGAAACTTGGAAAGGTGAACCCGTTAACAGAAAATCTTCAATGAAATCCATATTTTCGATTTAAATGCAGATTCCGTAAGTTATAGCATAAACAATGAATGCACGCGGTGTATGTTTGGTTGCCTATAAAACAATCGTACATTAATAGACAAATCGTTCATTAATAGGGGTCATTAATGAACGATTTCATATACATTAAACTTAGTCGTTAATACGAGGTCGACGGAAATAGTACTTTATACATAGGGCTTCCAAAAATGCTTATGAAACACTATAACATTTAAATTTATTATGATGAAATTTTGATAGTGAGCCGTGGATTTTCCATATAATAGAAGTATTAATTTGAGAATTTCAATTCGTGATATTTTCTTATAGGATTTTAGGCAATAAAATGAACGATGACACTAATTCACTTCATAAAACCTAGAAGTCTTAAAACATCAAATGAATGGTAAAACATAGTTCATATGAGATAATGATAGATAATGTGAAAAAAACTCCTATCCTTCAAGTGAGACTTTTAGAACCCATGGCCCACTAGCAAAGATTCATCATGATTCAATGTTTTAGTGAATTTTAAGCATTTCTGGAATCCTATATGTATAAAGTATTATGAATAATTGAAGGGGCAAGTCGAAGAAGGGGTTGAGTAACATTTTCTGAAAATATTCGGTCATGGAAGAAAGTGTTACGTGCATATGTAAATTGTCCCATCAGGATTTGTTCCTATTCTTCATATCTGAGCAGATACACAGTGGTAGAAGGGTTATGTTACATTGAACATCAAGGACGCAATGGAAGAAGGAGCTATGTGCCCATTGCCTACATGTCAGGAAATGGAAGAAGGGGTTATGTACGCCTAAATTCTAATGTCTATCAAGAAATTATATGATAGCAAAATACTGTGAATCATAAAAAATCAACCTGAAACTATTCCTCACAATCGCATACATCAAATTATTGAACTAGCTACTATTAAAAAATGCCAGCTTATGTAACGTAAAAATAACTAAATATTTCTATCGTCTCTCAGGGGGTGGGTCAGATTGTTGCAAGTCTCATACACCAGTGAAAAGGCGCCAGAAACTAATCCACATTGACATGGATAAAATTCCCTGCTCAGAAATGAATGAACAACATGCACTCAGTCAAAACAATTACATTTATTGAATGAATTTATACATAATGATGGGTATCAACTACTAATGAATGAATTATTTACAATATTTTCTTCACAATACAAAACTCTCGAGCAACTGCTTTTTATCCTGGATCTGACTGTTACCTGGCTATAGGACATTATCCAGTACTTATCCCAACTTCTTCACCTTGGTCAATTTCATTCTATATAGGGTGTTTGTAGTGGTATTCCCTATGTAGACATAATGTTCCTGGTTTATTGACCCATCAGAGGACTTGGTAGTTGTGGCCAGAGATACCTGGTAGTTCTAAGGAGTCCTTTGGAGATCTCAGCAGACAAAAGTGATCATATGGGTGCCAGTCAGTTACATGAAATAGTTGAAAAAAAAACATCAAAAGTCAGTAGAAAGTCTTGGAGTAATATGTGAAGTGGGAAATATATACAAAATCAATGATAATAATAATGAATAATAAACTACCTATATTCACATAGAAAATAGGATTCTTAAACCTATATAATCTTCTGAAAACGTTTTAAGGTAAATTTTTAGATAAATATTCAACTTATTTCAAGTTGAATGCTTCAAAAACTACAAATTGATGTAACTCAGATTGACAATTAATCGAAATGGAAGATAGAAAAAAGAATTAATTTCTCATGGAATAAAGAGATTTATATGTTTGAATATTGAAAATTATTCAAATTATCAATAATGAAAATAGAAAATAGAAAACTTAATTCCTCCTGCAATGAAGAAATTTATATATGTTTGATAATTGAAAATTATCAAAATTATCAATAATTATCATAAGAAAATCAATGAAATAAGAAAATTGTTCATCAGAAACAAATATCTGAATGTCAAAAATCTGATTTACTTATATTCAAAATTACTAACTTCTACACCAAAAGATAGAGAATACTCAGATATTATCAATGGAGATAATAATGATATCTTAAGCAATATAGAGATAATAATATCAAGATAATGATATCGTGATAATAATATCGAGATAATAATACGATGATGAAAATAAGGAGATAATAATATATATGGAGATAGTGGAGATAATATCCTCATCAATATCTGAACCAAAATAACCAAAGATAACTCATATATTGAGAAATACTTAGATATACAACAGATACGTAGAAATCAAGTCTGATGCAAACTATGTATGATCGATAATCTTTCAATAAGAGAATACTGATGCAAATTGTACATGATCAAATTTATAATTCACAAAACGAAAAAATCTGTAACTATCAAATGTAAGATTACAAGTTTGTCAGCTAATGGATAACTTGTAGGTGGAGTAAGATGTTCCTCAGAAATATGGTATAACCCAGAAAATACTTGGAAAGTATAATAGAAAAATCTTACTCACCCTTCAAGTTGATGGAGCTTCCATTTCCATGAGCTGACAACTTTCAATTTCCACTTTTCGTCCTCGTTTCGTTAGATTCTGCGATATGATACCCAAAAATATGGCAGGGCCTCTAATAATAGGATATACTGCATCGAGAACTTCAAAGATGACTAAAACCAAAATACGAACACAAGAAAGAAAATGTTTGGGTGAGCTGTAGAAAAAATAAAAATTATAAAAATATCATTAACATCAGAGATGTATGAATCAGAAATTCTGAATAATCATTTATAAACATAAATTCAATGAATGATTGCCTTTATTCAAAATGATTACGATTATCAAA
The DNA here is from genome assembly GCA_918026855.4 of Phaedon cochleariae. Lineage (NCBI taxonomy): Eukaryota > Metazoa > Arthropoda > Insecta > Coleoptera > Chrysomelidae > Phaedon > Phaedon cochleariae. The sequence goes on from OU896720.1 coordinate 4,050,361, forward strand.
AAGCTTCATAAAATGGCCGCCAATCAAACTCTACATTTATATTATACTATGATATTGATATTCTGAAAAATATATCAATCAAAGAATTACTAATAATTGCAATAATTAATTATTCATGATATTAAATCAAAATGATTTTAGATTATATAGATATTTTTAAAATGATTCGATCATACCAATTTCTCACCGACTTGTGTTCTACGTTATGAACTGTTCTCTTTGGTGGTTCTGACGAGAAGAAGGATTTTTGAGTTCTTCGTTAACCTTCTGCATTTTCGATTCGCAGCGCACTCATATCAATACTATCGACGAACAGTTAACATAACTCCTTCTGTCACTTGCCCCTTCAATTTTGAATGTAAAAAATAAAGAATTCACCAAGATAATGAAATACAGGTTGTTCCATTACAAAATATATAAGTTTGTATCGTATCTTCAAAACCATACCACGAAAAATTTGAGTACTCCACTGGATTTTGCTCAAAATTCCTTGTAAGATTTAGTTCTTAGCGCGACATTATTTTTCTAATAATGACAAAATATGAATTTTCAAAATCACCCTCTATATATCTCTCAAACGGAAACAATTATAAAAATCTGAATAAACCATCTTAAATTTCACGAAATAGTAGGAAAAGAACGTGAAAACCGCAAAACCACTAAATGAAAATATAAGGAGGTTGTAGCAAAAAAAATCCTTCAATGCAAAACTGTACAAAAATATTATTTAGGAAATCGAACCAATGCGGGAAATGAAAAATTTCCCATTTGACAAAATCCGTGACAAGGGTGAGAAGTTTCCATTCCATTCGTTAAAACAATTATGCATCCCCATAATTTCCGTACGTATACATAGTGTAAAAATCCCCATCACATTGCCCGAGGCCTGTTGGAGATTCATAATTGCAGCGAAATGAATCACAATTGCTGTTAATTGGAAATTCAGGGTCGAATTCACTTGATGAAGAAAAAATTGTTTCAATCAAAACGGTACATCGGAGGTTTCCTATATTGTAGGGTTTTATGTTAAACGCATTAGTCAAGGGGTAAACATCAGAGAACTCAATTTGCTGTATCTCGGACTCGATTTTCTATACAAGTTGTTTGGGTGAGGAGAAAAAATTCAACTAATGATCCAGAAAAATTATGAATTGGCCGTCTGCATCAGAACCTTCCATTTCACTTTCAGAAGATGTCCAAAGACAAATTATTATTGAATTTGGGTGGTTTTAAGTGCATTTTCTTTACCATAATTCAATAAACTGGAAAATTATTATAAATGGATTACTTCTTCAACGTGATACTGAGATTCATCGGAAAGAAACAATCCAAAACAGCACGAATATATTTTTCCATCGACCATTTATGAAATAGTAGTATCGAAGTTATGAAAAATTGCCAATGGGTCGAAACAGAAAGTGAAAAAACTGCTCCCGAAACCTTTTCACAGTTCGATTACTATATGATCCAAAACATAAAAAGAGGAAGACGAAATTCTTTACATTTTGTTCCGATTCAACATCGTTTTCAGCAGAAAACGAAGATGCGGATTGTCCTAGAATGCCGTAGATCTACCGCCTGTGTTTTAAAACAAGGGAAGCCTTGATCATCCATCAATTACCGCCAAACAGAGCGTTCGCCTGCCTTCGCCGTAAGTTCCTAGTTTCCTGGCAAAAAATGATGATTCCAGAAGAGAACGTAGTGTGAGGAACACTTTCGTCTGAAAAGCTGCACAGATAAAAAGGATTTCTTTGAACATTTCTATTCTCTTGAAATTGAATTGTTTCATACAAGAATTCATCGTTTGAATGGAGCAATGTACACTTGTCTTCGTTTCTTGAAATTTCTTGATATGAATTTGCTCAACGTGAACAGTATATTTCTTCATTCAAGAGAGCCGCGACTACAAGTTACATAAATTCCAATTTATTTTGGTTCAAGAAAATCTTTGCTTGTCTGAAAGACTTGCAGTGACGTATGTACAGCGGTATGCCTGCGCCCATTCGACTCCTCAGTCGTTAGCCGTTATTCGTCATTGCCGCTGTTGTTTCTTCTGAAGACGGTGCAAAGCACCTTTTTCAAATGGTGAGGTGTTCAAGAATCAAGTTTGCAGCAATGCGGCATTCCATATCTGAGGACAATCTGCGAGGGTAAGAATATTGTAATTTGTAACATAGATGTACCTAGTGTGGTGTTTTCCCTTCTGATTTTATCGAAAACATGCTTGGTATCATACCTGAAACCATAACTACACATCACTGTCAACGAATATGGCCATGTTTTCATAACCTTCACAACACACATTCGTTCAGCAGTGACGATTTGACCAGTCGCATTCGATTCCTGATTAGAATGATTGAACCAATGTCTCCTTCCTTCGTGTTTTTCCATACCTATAACAACTTCAATACATGCCCTTCTGTCAAACGCAGAATTTATTGTAACAAGGAATTATCTGGTTGTCTTGAAATTTCGTTTGTTTTCGACGATGCGAGGCTGTGATGAATGAAAATATTGTTTCTTCGCTGAAGCAAGTTCTATAGGTATACGGTCAATGATTTCCATTCAACAAGCCACTCGAAACACATTAAACATTTTTTAATTGATGATTTTACTCTTCTCTCTAGGTTCTCGTGGCTCAACATTCAAGCCATTTCAAGCACAGTGACAGTCTGGGGAAAAGAACGAGGACAGCAAATCACAAAAATCAAGAAAAATTAATATTCCACCTTCTAGATTAAGCTACACATGGTATTCGATGATTTAACCACATGTATATGTTTATATTTATATTATACATATTTTGGTTTTTGTTATGTTATAATAGGATGACCAAGTTTTGCTGATAAAGCCTTCTGTTTACCAACTGAAAGAATCAATTTTATTCAATACTCAATACTGTAATAGTTAGCTATATTTTCATTTCCTTCGAAATCATGATCTCTTGGCACAAGAAAATAAGAATCTTCTGAAAGAATATCCACTTATTCTGATGAGATATTATCTATTCGTAACAAGCTCGATATTTCTTGATTCAAGAACAAAATTGTTCAAATATGATGTGAGGTTATAACTTGACAATAAAAGAATTTTCTTGATTCAAACTAATTGATTATTTCTTCGACCAATCAAGAATCAAGATTTTCTTTCATGAATAAGTCAAGAAAGTTCTGTAGAAAAATCAAACAAATATTTGTTCAGACCTCGGTTTAGAACTATATTCACCATGTGGTTGAATCAATGCTGTTCCGCATTGGATAAAGAAATCCTTTCCATCTGTGTGTAGATAGGGCACGTGATTGCTCCCAATAGATCGTTTATATGAAGTTAAAGTGCCTTAAAAAAAGTTGATAGTGTTCTCTTAACATTTGGCCACGTGACTCCAATCATTCTTATGCCAAAAAGTAGTAAACCTATTTACCTGAATTTCACCCGAACTCGATAGCTTGTTTCGTTAAAAAGTTGCTTTCCATGTCCTCACTGTATGAGACTCGGAATTCATTTTATTTGATATTCTTATAGGAAATATTTATGAATTCATACATATAATACTTCTTCCTAATTAACATCAAATTTCGTTATTCATGAGATCGTGAAAGCAATTTTGAGGGGTCATGTGAATCCAATTTTTAATTTTCATTTTAAATATAGCGAAATTGTCGATGTTTTCCAGTTCTGTGGGAATATGATTGAAAACTTCAGGTCCCAGATAATCAAAACATCTTTGCCCGATGGTTTTAGCGCATCTGGGCAAATTAACATAATACATTTTATTTCTGGTATTCTATGTATGATCTATCGATTTCAAGTTAAATTTTGTTCTTGTGAATATTTTGAAGCATTTTTTTGGAATATATTTCTCTGACGTCCAAAATATGAATGACCTGAAAATCGATGCCAAATGTTTTTCTGAAAAATATAGGTTACAACATATCATAAAATGTCCTTCACAAACGACGAACGGATGAAAAGAGCGATTACAGCGATGTCACAGCCGACTTGACCGGCAATGAAAGTAGCTGTTCGAAACGATACGAAACTGAAATAACGGATTTGGCTGAAGCATGATGAACGAGGGCTCATTGAATATTGCGGGTCATTTAATAGATATTAATGAACGCGTATTCCACTACATATTAGGATGATTGCCGGCCATTTATACCATGCCGAAGAATAGCATGAAATATGTCCGAGCGTTTGAGCGACAGACTAATCTTTCAGTGACAGAAACCAACTTCGTTTATAAATGGCCAGTGATCACTGCATGCAAATGAATGCAAATCTAACAGAGTGAATGGAGGACCCAGGACCTAGCTGGCCAGTTGACAATCGGCCTAAGCTGGGCGCATACATTGCGGAAACAAAAATAAATCGTTTTCGGGATTTTCACTTCACCATTCATGTGGCCGCTCAATCACCCCCGAATAACTTCGAGCTGGCTAATCGTGCAGAAAATGTATTCGGGCCGATCAATGCCAGAAGTACGAAAAAGATAATGCTCATCAATCTCATCTACGACAATGGATTTTCCTATATCGGGATCGTCTGGTGCTTCCTGCACACAAAATCGTCATGCATTCGTCTAAAACGACTGTTTTTTCTCCTAACTTAATTCTCTTATTTCAACAATGATATATTACACTCTAGCCTCATTTTTCATCAACATTTCTTTTTTGGATTAACTCCATTGTTTTTCCTATATTACTCGAGGAACACCATTTAATAGCGTAACATGATTTCATGAAAACTGTTATCCAAATTCAACAACAACAAAAAACTAAACAGAATGCGGAGAAACAAGAACAAAACGGAAGTGTCAGTATATAGCGAGTATTTCCGCCTCTGGCACGAATAATTTCTTTGCAAGTACAGCCCATACTTGAAATAGAGGCCTTATGTATGTCATTTCAGTCCAGGTCTTTCTATATTTGAATCAGTATCTGCCGTACGTCTTTCATAATATTCAAGTAGTTACTCCTCTATTGTAATCTTCTCCCAAGAATATCCCATAGATTTTCAATGGGATTTTAATCCAGGATCCGAGCTGGCCAAGCCATGGTAGCGATACCGACTTCATCTAGATAATTTCTCACAACTCATGTGACTTGAGGCCCATTATTATCCTGATTGCATCAACAGAAATCCTTGCCCTATACAGATTGTATCTGAATAACACCGAAAAAATTCAAATTCACTCATTTCTCAATCAATCAATCAATCAATATATTTATTGTTTTCTTTAAACATTACAGTTTTATAAACAAGGAGTCAACACGAATGAATAAAGTTCCAAAACTTAGTTGTATACCTAAAAGGACCAAAGCAACGTCCGATATTTTATAAGTTAGAAATAACCTACCCAAAAATTGTGATACCCTGTAGAGTATGTAACAGTTACATTATCATGTTAATCTCGCGGGGACTGCTAAGGGAGAAACAATTGTTGATATTTCATATCTATAAAATAGAGCCAGATGAAAAAAACACGCTATAATTGCTACACCTGGTATTCAAACGCACGTCAATATTCAGAAGGAGATAACAGTTAATAAGAAGAAAGTCCCAATCGAGTATAGTTCTAACGAAAATGTATCTCAAACTTTTGGCTACTTTTTAGAGGTGCATTAATTTTTTGAAGAAATGTATTTTCTAGGCATAATAATCAATGAGGACAATTCTAGACAAATAAATATATTTTTTCTGCAACCGACACGAAAGTCGTCCATTTTAATACCAAATCTAGCTATTGAATTGACGTTTCTATTATTGACATTCAAATACCTACCTCCAGTCCTTATCCTCCCTAGGAACGCACGATGTTCTTTGAACATTATAGGGATTCCCTTTCGTGCGCTCCAAGCGATAAAAAAAACACAAAAATAGGTATATCGCTATGAAACACATTCAGTTCCTAGTAGCTAAAGTTGAACTTCAGCTCCTAGGAACTTAAAAAGGTGTACTAGAGGTCATCAAGAATAAACAACATTAATACGGTTGGTTATTTGAGTTGGGACGCATACCTACTTGATTTGTTTCCGATTTCGGCAGATTTGGCATTCCATACCCATGCTGGAAATATGAATACACCTTATTATAGTTTATTATTTTTGTTTTGATCAGGGAAGCCTTCAATATTCACATACTTGGTTGATCTGTATTTCATTGGTTATTCTCACGATGGATAACTTGTTTTTGAATAATCACGGCCAACAATGGTTTTTTGTCTCAAACAACGATGTTGTTAACCTCCATTTGATTATCAAGCCAAACACAGTGGAGTGTGGAGAGAAATAAATAATCGCCATTATTATTGTTGATATTCTCACTAACCTAACATTTTCCACGTCTTGTTCCTATACCTGGCACTTTCGCGTGGTATTTGCCATTAGAGCACCTGGTCCATACACAAATATGTCACTCTGTGGTTGTATTTCAGATTGAAACTACAATTCGAACAGCCTTGAAAATTGAATGAACAGTTGCATTGCATACATATGGCACGGCATTGGTGGTGACTTCACATATTTATTCGAGTTAATTGTTTCGGTTGCAGAAAAAACAAGCATGTTTCGTTCGGATCAAAATCTACGATTTCATTGCACTAGCTACCAGGGTTCCTCTCATCGAAGACGACAGTCGCCAGTCGCCATGATTTCCATGCTGAACAAAAGAGAGTCGTTCTCAGATATTTTGCTTCACTATTCATGTGTGTCTATTCAATCGCCTCCGAGCTAGCTAATCATCCAGAAAATATATTCCAACTGATGGCAAAAAATATCGGCAAATAATCCAAGGGAAAGAATAACAATATGTATGAACGTCTTCTCTCGAGAATTTGACTAGGTATACGGCCTTATCCCTAGTTTCCACACACGAAAATTTATGCGGATGATTAACAAGCATGGATTGCTTCAAATCCTCCCTTCTTTCTAAGTCATTTTCAGTCATATGAAAACACCTTTAGAGGCCCGTGACTAATTCATCGGATGCGTCCCTCAATCATGGTAGGAGTTTATGAAAAACAGATCGACACATTCGTACTTTATTCCAAATGCTTTGGGGATTTTCTCTCCTCGATTCTATAAAATAAAAATATGAATATTATTTCAATATACGTGTAGTAAGGACAAATCAGATGATTTGCCCCCAAATGTCACTGTGTTCAAAGAATTTTCCTATCAGAGAGCCTACAAGAAAAATTTACTAGCTTGTCAGTGACAATTTGTATTGATAAAGGTTTGGAGAAGAGAAATAGAGGTATATTGAAAAAATATCAAATTTTCACTTATCTTTGAACGTTTCGTGACCGAATCTGCTCCCGTTTTCAACATAAAAAATGGTTATATGAATAGCAAATTCGTATCAGTCTTGAAACTTTTCAGTTCTCAGTGACTATTGGTGACGTTGGCAATCAAATGAGTTACAGGATGTTTTCATTGATCAATCTTGAATTTATCATTTTCATTTTAAGATTCCAGTAGTGAATACCATGTTCTGTCTATATTGAAAGTGTTCTCCAACTCAATTCCTATATCCAAAGAATTTTGTCAATAGGACGATTCATCAAATTCACCACAACAAAATCAGCCATCGATAACGACAAATATAATCCCGGAATATCTTAAAAAATAGAACGTGTTGGTGATAAATTTCAAGTGAAAACTGTGTTCAAAAGTGAAAATATAATGGGATCAAATATAACTCAAACAAAGCCGAAAAATTAAAAACAATCGTCAGAAAATTGTATTTACAGTATTCATTGTGTTTGTGGAAAGTTTTATACAGGTGAAACCAGGAGATCTCTTTCAGTAAAGACGGAGGAACATAAGTACAATTTAAAGAGAAGACACATCGATAAATCGAAACTAGCTGAACATATTCTTACTGGAGATGGACAACATATGGCAGAGTGGAATGATTTTGAAATCATTGGAAAAGAAGATAACAACCAGAAGAGAATAATCAAATAGTCTGCTTGCATTCTTCTGAACGGAGACAATAGCATTGCTTCTTGTTCAGTTGATATAGACAGAACATGGTATATGGTATACACTACAGAAATCTGAAAATCAAAATGGTAAATTCAAGATTAGTTAATGAAAACATCCTGTAACTCATTTGATTGCCAACGTCACCGCATATAACCAGTTTTTAAGATAAGATAAGTGAAAATTTGATATTTTTTCTATATACCTTTATTTCTCTCCTCCAAACCTTTTTCAATACAAATTGTCACTGACAAGCTAGTAATTCTTTTTTAGGCTCTCTGATAGGAAAATTCTTTAAACGCAGTGACATTTTGGTGCGAATTATCTGATTTGTCCTTACTACACGTATACTGAAATAATTTCCATATTTCTATTTTATAGAAACGAGGAGGGAAAATCCCAAAAAATGTTGGAATAATATGAGTGTACCACCCCCTTTATTAACCTACAGACATCATTTGTACTCTAATTTCAATATATTGAAATTACTACGTCATGATATATATTTATAATTTAGCAATAAAATCGAATACATTCCCAGACTTATGGAAAGAAGCTATTGTAACACATATCTTTAAGTCTGGCAAGGTTTCAGAAATTGAAAACTATAGGCCAATAGCAGTTCAATGTGCTTCTGCGAAGCTATTTGAGCAGATTATCTATGCGAAAGTGCCAAGTTGCTTTGGAGGGAATATTTGTGAAGAAGAGAACGGATTTGTTCCGGAAAAATCAACCTCTACAAATCTCTTAATATTTTCTCATCATGTTCCTCAACCATCTAGATAACAATAAACAGGTCGATGTAATTTATACTGATTTCCAGAATACTGCAAAAGTTCCATAAATATGACGCTGATCTCCGAGCAGTCAAATTTTTGGCCTCCTACTTGAATAACCGATACCTCGGGGAAAATATGAAGGAAACTGTTCAGAGAAATTTCGCGCTAACTCCGGAGTCCCTCAAGGATCAAACCTAGGCCCGCTACTGTTTCTCATATTCATCAACGACCTTACACATAATATCAAGTATTCGGAGTGCCTATCATTTGCAGATGATCTGAAATTGTACAGATAGATCGAAAGCGTCAAATTACAAGAAGATATTGATAGAGTCCACCGATGGAGCGTGAAAAACGAACTCCTATTTAATATATCCAAATGTATTGTCCTATCTTGTAGCCAAAAATTATTACTCGATGAATGATATGCAGTTATTCAGAGGAGAGATTGTTAAAGATTTGGGTACATATTATAACTCCGCACTTTCGTATAAACCACATTTGGATCATATCGCATCGCAGGCACTACGGACTATGGGCTTTGTAATGAGACAAAGTGCACATTTCAATGACACCAAAGCAATAACTGCACTTTATAATACACCAGTAAGAGTAAGACCTAAACTTGGATATGGCTATCTACGTACAGTACTTACTCATATTATCACAATAATATGTCAAGGAAGAAGTGAGTCACATTTGTGGATACGTCACTTATTCATAATTATATTTATTTTAGTTAGGTACGTTATTTATTCTTCCGGTTGCAGAAATAATAGCATGATCAAAAGTGGCAAATTTCGGAGTCGATATAGAAATTATTGATCGAAATTCTATGTACCAGATACCCATGGTTTTTAAAAGATAGATGAAATGAGAAGAAGTTTTTCCGATGTGGAAATTATGTCGTATACTTTTCACTGAAATAATATGGTAGCCATTAGCATAAATATAGTATAAATCAGGAGGGGTGAAAGAACTTACAGTCACAACTCCACCACATAAATTTTTTTTAATAATGACCAACGGTCATGGACATAAGAGAGGACATGTTTCGAAGGATTAATCCTTCATCATCAGCAAATGTGTTAAAAAGAAGAAAATCTGTAAGAAGAAACAATTTTAATGTTAGTTATAAGTTTTTGGGTGTATGATAAATTGACATTCATCATACAGGGCGTGGAAATGAATTCTGAATTGAGACTCTATCACGAATCTGCGATTAGAGGTCTATAAAAATCACAAGTTTCCATCGTTCAAGTTTGAACCCCCTGATTGGGTATGAAAGTTTTAAAAAGGAATATTCTCAGATGAATTATGAACATACAAAAATGGATATATATTTATATAAAGCAATACATTGAGAATTCGCATTCTCTATGTGATGAGAATATTTACTCTTTTTCAGTTAATTCAATAGAAAACAACTACTTTCCTGGCTATATGCCACGACGAACATTGAATTATATCTATTGAACACACACGATAAGAGTTTGAAAATAAAATATAAAAATTTCTTAAATTGAGAATTTGCATTCTCCTTCAGACAAAAATATGTATATATACACATCATTCTGAATAGTCAACAGAAAACAACTACTTTCCTGGCTATTTGCCACGTCGAACATTGAATTATATCTGATGAATATTCAAAAGGGGAACATGAAAAATAAAGAATAAAATCCTCCGAAATTGAGAATTGACATTCTTCTTGAAATCGGATGAATAATATGATGAATAATGATCTAGAAATATGACTTACCAATATATTCAGCATTGAAATGAAAATTGGAATGTATAGGAGAAGTATACTGGCATGAACTCTGATCTTGATGAGCTTGAAAACGTCCAAAAAATAATCATTCATATCAGTGATATGGGAAATTTTATCTCTCACACACAGGTTATATGACTTTATTGCAATGAACCCATTTCGGATCTCTGAATCCTCATCAGTAACCATGATGTCCACTTATTCTTACAGCCATTCTTCATGATATACACAATTTTCATCTCTATATAATACAACTAAAATCGAGTAAAAACTATAACGAAATGACATCTGAGAAATTTGTTGACATTCTATTCCTGTCATTTGGACGTTTTTGCTTTTGGGTGTATGATAAATTGACATTCATCATACAGGGCGTGGAAATGAATTCTGAATTGAGACTCTATCACGAATCTGCGATTAGAGGTCTATAAAAATCACAAGTTTCCATCGTTCAAGTTTGAACCCCCTGATTGGGTATGAAAGTTTTAAAAAGGAATATTCTCAGATGAATTATGAACATACAAAAATGGATATATATTTATATAAAGCAATACATTGAGAATTCGCATTCTCTATGTGATGAGAATATTTACTCTTTTTCAGTTAATTCAATAGAAAACAACTACTTTCCTGGCTATATGCCACGACGAACATTGAATTATATCTATTGAACACACACGATAAGAGTTTGAAAATAAAATATAAAAATTTCTTAAATTGAGAATTTGCATTCTCCTTCAGACAAAAATATGTATATATACACATCATTCTGAATAGTCAACAGAAAACAACTACTTTCCTGGCTATTTGCCACGTCGAACATTGAATTATATCTGATGAATATTCAAAAGGGGAACATGAAAAATAAAGAATAAAATCCTCCGAAATTGAGAATTGACATTCTTCTTGAAATCGGATGAATAATATGATGAATAATGATCTAGAAATATGACTTACCAATATATTCAGCATTGAAATGAAAATTGGAATGTATAGGAGAAGTATACTGGCATGAACTCTGATCTTGATGAGCTTGAAAACGTCCAAAAAATAATCATTCATATCAGTGATATGGGAAATTTTATCTCTCACACACAGGTTATATGACTTTATTGCAATGAACCCATTTCGGATCTCTGAATCCTCATCAGTAACCATGATGTCCACTTATTCTTACAGCCATTCTTCATGATAAACACAATTTTCATCTCTATATAATACAACTAAAATCGAGTAAAAACTATAACGAAATGACATCTGAGAAATTTGTTGACATTCTATTCCTGTCATTTGGACGTTTTTGCTTTTGGGTGTATGATAAATTGACATTCATCATACAGGGCGTGGAAATGAATTCTGAATTGAGACTCTATCACGAATCTGCGATTAGAGGTCTATAAAAATCACAAGTTTCCATCGTTCAAGTTTGAACCCCCTGATTGGGTATGAAAGTTTTAAAAAGGAATATTCTCAGATGAATTATGAACATACAAAAATGGATATATATTTATATAAAGCAATACATTGAGAATAGAATGTCAACAAATTTCTCAGATGTCATTTCGTTATAGTTTTTACTCGATTTTAGTTGTATTATATAGAGATGAAAATTGTGTATATCATGAAGAATGGCTGTAAGAATAAGTGGACATCATGGTTACTGATGAGGATTCAGAGATCCGAAATGGGTTCATTGCAATAAAGTCATATAACCTGTGTGTGAGAGATAAAATTTCCCATATCACTGATATGAATGATTATTTTTTGGACGTTTTCAAGCTCATCAAGATCAGAGTTCATGCCAGTATACTTCTCCTATACATTCCAATTTTCATTTCAATGCTGAATATATTGGTAAGTCATATTTCTAGATCATTATTCATCATATTATTCATCCGATTTCAAGAAGAATGTCAATTCTCAATTTCGGAGGATTTTATTCTTTATTTTTCATGTTCCCCTTTTGAATATTCATCAGATATAATTCAATGTTCGACGTGGCAAATAGCCAGGAAAGTAGTTGTTTTCTGTTGACTATTCAGAATGATGTGTATATATACATATTTTTGTCTGAAGGAGAATGCAAATTCTCAATTTAAGAAATTTTTATATTTTATTTTCAAACTCTTATCGTGTGTGTTCAATAGATATAATTCAATGTTCGTCGTGGCATATAGCCAGGAAAGTAGTTGTTTTCTATTGAATTAACTGAAAAAGAGTAAATATTCTCATCACATAGAGAATGCGAATTCTCAATGTATTGCTTTATATAAATATATATCCATTTTTGTATGTTCATAATTCATCTGAGAATATTCCTTTTTAAAACTTTCATACCCAATCAGGGGGTTCAAACTTGAACGATGGAAACTTGTGATTTTTATAGACCTCTAATCGCAGATTCGTGATAGAGTCTCAATTCAGAATTCATTTCCACGCCCTGTATGATGAATGTCAATTTATCATACACCCAAAAGCAAAAACGTCCAAATGACAGGAATAGAATGTCAACAAATTTCTCAGATGTCATTTCGTTATAGTTTTTACTCGATTTTAGTTGTATTATATAGAGATGAAAATTGTGTATATCATGAAGAATGGCTGTAAGAATAAGTGGACATCATGGTTACTGATGAGGATTCAGAGATCCGAAATGGGTTCATTGCAATAAAGTCATATAACCTGTGTGTGAGAGATAAAATTTCCCATATCACTGATATGAATGATTATTTTTTGGACGTTTTCAAGCTCATCAAGATCAGAGTTCATGCCAGTATACTTCTCCTATACATTCCAATTTTCATTTCAATGCTGAATATATTGGTAAGTCATATTTCTAGATCATTATTCATCATATTATTCATCCGATTTCAAGAAGAATGTCAATTCTCAATTTCGGAGGATTTTATTCTTTATTTTTCATGTTCCCCTTTTGAATATTCATCAGATATAATTCAATGTTCGACGTGGCAAATAGCCAGGAAAGTAGTTGTTTTCTGTTGACTATTCAGAATGATGTGTATATATACATATTTTTGTCTGAAGGAGAATGCAAATTCTCAATTTAAGAAATTTTTATATTTTATTTTCAAACTCTTATCGTGTGTGTTCAATAGATATAATTCAATGTTCGTCGTGGCATATAGCCAGGAAAGTAGTTGTTTTCTATTGAATTAACTGAAAAAGAGTAAATATTCTCATCACATAGAGAATGCGAATTCTCAATGTATTGCTTTATATAAATATATATCCATTTTTGTATGTTCATAATTCATCTGAGAATATTCCTTTTTAAAACTTTCATACCCAATCAGGGGGTTCAAACTTGAACGATGGAAACTTGTGATTTTTATAGACCTCTAATCGCAGATTCGTGATAGAGTCTCAATTCAGAATTCATTTCCACGCCCTGTATGATGAATGTCAATTTATCATACACCCAAAAGCAAAAACGTCCAAATGACAGGAATAGAATGTCAACAAATTTCTCAGATGTCATTTCGTTATAGTTTTTACTCGATTTTAGTTGTATTATATAGAGATGAAAATTGTGTATATCATGAAGAATGGCTGTAAGAATAAGTGGACATCATGGTTACTGATGAGGATTCAGAGATCCGAAATGGGTTCATTGCAATAAAGTCATATAACCTGTGTGTGAGAGATAAAATTTCCCATATCACTGATATGAATGATTATTTTTTGGACGTTTTCAAGCTCATCAAGATCAGAGTTCATGCCAGTATACTTCTCCTATACATTCCAATTTTCATTTCAATGCTGAATATATTGGTAAGTCATATTTCTAGATCATTATTCTTCATATTATTCATCCGATTTCAAGAAGAATGTCAATTCTCAATTTCGGAGGATTTTATTCTTTATTTTTCATGTTCCCCTTTTGAATATTCATCAGATATAATTCAATGTTTGACGTGGCAAATAGCCAGGAAAGTAGTTGTTTTCTGTTGACTATTCAGAATGATGTGTATATATACATATTTTTGTCTGAAGGAGAATGCAAATTCTCAATTTAAGAAATTTTTATATTTTATTTTCAAACTCTTATCGTGTGTGTTCAATAGATATAATTCAATGTTCGTCGTGGCATATAGCCAGGAAAGTAGTTGTTTTCTATTGAATTAACTGAAAAAGAGTAAATATTCTCATCACATAGAGAATGCGAATTCTCAATGTATTGCTTTATATAAATATATATCCATTTTTGTATGTTCATAATTCATCTGAGAATATTCCTTTTTAAAACTTTCATACCCAATCAGGGGGTTCAAACTTGAACGATGGAAACTTGTGATTTTTATAGACCTCTAATCGCAGATTCGTGATAGAGTCTCAATTCAGAATTCATTTCCACGCCCTGTATGATGAATGTCAATTTATCATACACCCAAAAGCAAAAACGTCCAAATGACAGGAATAGAATGTCAACAAATTTCTCAGATGTCATTTCGTTATAGTTTTTACTCGATTTTAGTTGTATTATATAGAGATGAAAATTGTGTATATCATGAAGAATGGCTGTAAGAATAAGTGGACATCATGGTTACTGATGAGGATTCAGAGATCCGAAATGGGTTCATTGCAATAAAGTCATATAACCTGTGTGTGAGAGATAAAATTTCCCATATCACTGATATGAATGATTATTTTTTGGACGTTTTCAAGCTCATCAAGATCAGAGTTCATGCCAGTATACTTCTCCTATACATTCCAATTTTCATTTCAATGCTGAATATATTGGTAAGTCATATTTCTAGATCATTATTCATCATATTATTCATCCGATTTCAAGAAGAATGTCAATTCTCAATTTCGGAGGATTTTATTCTTTATTTTTCATGTTCCCCTTTTGAATATTCATCAGATATAATTCAATGTTCGACGTGGCAAATAGCCAGGAAAGTAGTTGTTTTCTGTTGACTATTCAGAATGATGTGTATATATACATATTTTTGTCTGAAGGAGAATGCAAATTCTCAATTTAAGAAATTTTTATATTTTATTTTCAAACTCTTATCGTGTGTGTTCAATAAATATAATTCAATGTTCGTCGTGGCATATAGCCAGGAAAGTAGTTGTTTTCTATTGAATTAACTGAAAAAGAGTAAATATTCTCATCACATAGAGAATGCGAATTCTCAATGTATTGCTTTATATAAATATATATCCATTTTTGTATGTTCATAATTCATCTGAGAATATTCCTTTTTAAAACTTAGTTATTAGTGTTGATTATGGAATCTAAATGTACCTACCATTATTGGTGGAAAAAGTTCACATAATACAAAACATGGGAAGGAAATATTGTTTATAAACCGCGCATAGTGCGGGTGAGTTAATGTTAGAGAACCATATTTTAAGCTCAATAATAAGAGCTTAGATAATTAAAATTTTGACAAAATTCACTTATCAAAATGAACCAACATGTGGAACTGGATTTGTTGAATTAGGTTAACTAAACGCAAATGACAAATGACAAATGACAAATGATGACAATGACGCTGAGGACAAAACACAACATTAGAATAACAACTGTAGTATTCCCTTTTGAAATAATTATTCTCGAATCAAAGAATGCCAACAATCAAATTCGAGTGCAGTGAAACAGTAATAATAGCCGTACCTTGATATGTGGACTGTTAACTGCTATATGGTCTTCTTAGCTGCTTGGAGGGGTAGGCCTACCAGATTCACCACATTGAGTAATGTTCTAGGGGTGCAATCTTGTTAATCGATTGCCGAAACATGCACAATTTTACCGGAACCAGAACCAGCGAATAATTATAACATATAGCGGACCGATCGTTTAAAAATCGAATCGAACGAAGTTGGAAGAATGAATTGTCTCTCCGTACCGGCAGTTTTTCGAATTCCTGCTTCACTGCGCAAAATACGCGATCAGTAAAAAATCATAGAAAAAGAGTATGTCAAAGAAATACATTTGTTTCTGCCTTCGAAGAACGAGTACAAACAATATTTGTACAGATTGTCCCAAAATAAAGTAATTATGATAATTATAATATCCCAATTCCCAATTTTAAAATAAATAAACTAATTAATAATATTGATACGCAACATACCGCCCACCAAAATGCAGTTAGAAAACATGAATGCATTTTTAGTTAGTGGGAAGTGGACACAACTTAACTACTGGTCTCCGGACTACTCCGTGAACAGTTTTAACCGAGGCAACACGACCAATGCCATCGGATCCGCAAAATATCTCTTGTATACGTCCCAGACGCCATCGCATAGGAGGCAGCAAGTCATCTTTGATCAATACTAACTTACCAACAGTAAGAGGAGGCTGATGTTCAGTCCATTTTTTTCGATGAATCAATGTATTTAAATATTCTAGGTGCCACCTCTTCCAGAAATCTTGGTGGATTTTCTGTAAGAGCTGCCACCTAGTCAAACGATTGATTGGCATTTCTAAAATACCAGGATCAGGTAAAACCGATAATGGTTCCATTGTCAAAAAGTGTCCGGGGGTTAAAGCTTGCAAATCATTAGGATCGGGACTCATTTCAGTAAGTGGTCTGGAATTCAAAAGTGCTTCAATCTGTACAAGAATAGTGAACATCTCTTCAAAAGTTAAAGCTTGTTCGCCAATGACCCTAATCAGATGTCCTTTGACTGATTTTACCCCAGCTTCAGGCAAACCTCCAAAGTGAGGACTAGATGGAGGGTTGAATTTCCATTCAATGTTCTCAGTATCTAGAGCCTTGTGGAACATATATTTCAGTATTTTGTTGGCACCTACGAAATTGGTGCCACAGTCGCTATGTATGACCGACACACGACCTCGTCTTCCTATAAATCTACGTAGAGCCGCCAGAAATGCCTCAGAAGACAAATCGGAAACCAGTTCTAGATGGATGGCTCTAGTAGCAAAGCACACAAATAAACAAATATAAGCCTTCTGACTTTTACAACCACGTGCCTTTGACAATGTATTATGCAGAGGACCAGCAAAGTCCACTCCAATAATCGAGAACGGTTCAACTTGCTATACTCTACTAGTAAGAAGATTACCCATGTAAGGATTCAATGAAGTAGGACGTACCCTGAAACACCGGATGCACCTTGATATAACCGATCGAATCGCGTTTTTGGCATTTAAAATCCAAAAATTCTCCGGAATGAGAAACCGCAAATTTTGAGCACCTGGACGAAGGTGTTTCTCATGTAATTTATCAAAAGTTCAACAAACCTATGTTTCTGAGGAAGGAGAATAGGATGCCTATTATCATATGGAATATGAGCATTTACCAATCGACCGCCCACCCTAAGAAATCCATGTTCGTCAATGAACGGTGATAATTTCCGAAAAACCTTGGGTATAGGTTTTTTATTTTTCAATTGTTCCATCAAATCACCAAAAACGCTACCTTGTACTCGTTTAACCAGTATGAGGAGGGACCTATGGAGTTCCTATTGTGTAAAGCACCCAACACTTTTATTTTTCGTTTCCAAATTACAGAAAAATCTAAATATATAACAAATAATTCTTTGAATCTTGGACAGAGAGGAATATCGTTCAATAAGATTATCTAGCAAATCAAACGACGTAAAGACTGCCAACGAAATTTTCCTCTCTTCTTCCTCGAGGATACTCAATTCAGTAACCTCCGGTTCTACCATGGGCCATGAACTGGGAGGATCAATGAGCCAAGGTGGACCTTTCCACCACAATGGATGTCCTGCTAATTCTGTGGCAAATAAACCACGGGAAGCACAATCAGCCGGATTGTCTCTTCCTTTTACATGGTGCCAACAACTGGGTTCAATTTGGTCATGAATTTTAGTAACTCTGTTACTCACGAATGTTTGCCAACGATGGGGAGAAGAACGAATCCATTTTAGAGTAACCAAAGAGTCCGACCATGCGAATATATTGTCAAAACAAATATGTGACTTGCAAGTTATTATCACAAAATGCAAGAGATCTGCTAACAAAACAGCTGCACATAATTCCAAGCGAGGAATAGATATGCGTTTGAGAGGCGCAACTTTCGATTTAGAAATCACCAATTGTGTTTGTGCTGGGACATTTGCATTTGAACATCGAATATAGACTACAGCTGCAAATCCCCTTTCAGACGCATCTGCGAATCCATGAATTTGAAATTTATAAATATTTTCACCAAGAATATATCGAGGAATGTTCAATGACGATAAAGAAGATAAGTCACGTTTGAATTCTAACCACCAAGATTTCACATCTGAGGGAGGTTCTTCATCCCATTGTAACCCCAATGTCCATAGATGCTGCATAAAATACTTTGCAAAAAAGGTGATAGGACCCAGAAATCCTAGTGGATCAAAGATCCGTGCTAAGTCGGCAAGAATATTTCTTTTCGAGCACACTCGTTCAATGATATCACCGCTATACGAGAATGTATCCAAGGTTGGACACCATTGCAAACCCAAAATTTTAATTGCAGAATTATCCTCATTGTCGAAAGAAAGCGAATGTTGATGTCGAAAATCTTCTGGAAAATTACTCAAAAGTTCTGCAGTTGAGGTTAGAATTATTGACCGCTTTATTAATTTCCAGAGTTTCAAGGAGGTTAAGTTTTTTCCCTTGTCACGAATATGTAAAATTTCTATGTTAGATTTGGGATCAAAAGAGTGTTTGTCATTGATAATATGGTGAGGAAAAACAGAATTGGACTCGAAAAAATCTTTTTCAAAATTATTTTCTATGATACGATTGTGTTCTGATACTCTGGTTCTGAACTTGCGACCTGTTTGACCAATGTAGCACACTTTACAATCATCATTCTTACAATTCAATTTATAAATACCAGATTCTTCTAGAATAACAATCTTGTCTTTTGTGTTGACTAGTGATTGGCGGTTTTGAAACAAAAATTTATGGTATTATTGTTGTTGAGTCCAAGGGAAACGTAACCGAAGAAAGAAACGGAAAAATATTTGGATGTTGAGACAAAATTTGTTGAAAAGTTATTTGAAAATTTATTGGTATATTTCAAGTTAAGTCGATCAATTAAATGAATAGGAAAATTATAATAGACTGCGATTTGTTTAATGATATTCAATTCAGTTGTAAAGTTTTCATTGTTTAAGGGTATTGTAAAAAGTCTATGGAAAAGTGCATGGAAAGCTGAGAATTTTTGGCTGTAAGGGTGGAATGAATTGAAAGGAATAATTTTATCAGTACTTGTTGGTTTTCTATAAATTGAAAAGTTGAAAGAATTTGTTTTGTGTATCAAGATATCAAGAAAAGGTAACTGATGATGATTGGATTCAATTTCCATTGTAAATTGTATTCTAGGATTAATAGAGTTCAAAAATGAAAGAAAATCGTTGAGTTCAAGTAGGGTACCTTTAAAGAGAGCAAGAATATCATCAACATATCGATGCCAAAAAATAATTTTACCAAAGTTATGGTGCTGAGAAATGGACAATTCAAAGTTTGACATGAATATTTCGGCTAAAAAGGGACTAAGGTTTGAACCGATGGCTAGACCTGATTTTTGATAATAATAGGAATTATTGAAAAGGAAAAAAAATTGTTTAAGAACAAGATCTACTAAAGAGCAGAATGATGGGTGGGAAGAAACATGTCCTTTCTTATGTCCATGACCGTTGGTGATTATTAAAAAAATTTTATGTGGTGGAGTTAATGTGACTGTAACCCAGGCAACCAGATGACGTTCCAGTGACGTCTTTTTTACGTCACTTGAATGACCAAAGTGACGTCAGTAGTTGACGTCGCATTGACGTGATAATGACGTGAATAAGTCACAGCCCAATGACGTCATATTACTCACGTCGTATTGACGTCATTCACTCACCAAACTGTGACGCCCGACTGACGTCATAATGACGTCAAAATGACGATTGAATTTGGCGATGATACGTTGAAAAAATTCCTTTAACATGGTGCGATTAACACCACTAGCCTCTGATGACATTATATAATATTGGTTATGCATTGTTGAGTCTGATGCTTGGTGGGTCCCTCCTGTGTCCTGTTCATTCAATCGCCTATTCAGCAGCGCCATCCTTCAGTACGCATCTCCATCAGAATGCAATCAGTTACTCGTATTTGTATCAAAAATTATGTAGTTTATGTCGGCGAGATGTAAGCAAACAAAGAATAGTTTGATAGCAATAGAAAGGATGTTGGCGAATTTGGCTTCACTTTGTTGAATAATGTATATTGATGCATTCTTCGTCACCCAACAAAAATCTAAATAGTAAATTATTGAAAAATTTACCAAATGACGAAGCTCACCAAATTGGTACGTCACACCGACGTGATTTTTAGACGTCATAGATACGTCACTGCAACGTCATAAGAGTAACGGTTTCAATATAGGTATACCTAAACAATCATTTTTATATATACCTACATAGCTTGTTGGTTTCCGAGATATACAGTGTGTCAAAGTTTTTTAGAAAAAAGTGTTTCTACTACTTTTCGGGTATATTGATAATTAGAATAAAACTTGCATGTTGATTCGCTTCCATGAGTTATACTTCTGTTTCACATGATAATATATTAGTATCCATGGTTAAGAGAAGGTCTGGGAAAAATGGACGTCGACAGAACGTTCCTGCAACGTCATGAAACTGACGTGTTCTTTTACCCATATAAGTGACGTTCACTCGACGTCGCAACGATGACGTGATTATCATGTCATAGAAAGTACGTCATAGTGACGTCATAAATTTGTGTGACGCCTCTGACGAAAAATCACCAATTAGGGACGTCACAGTGACGTGATCATTCGTCATCTGGTTGCCTGGGAAGTTCCACCTCCACTGTAAGTTATGGATCACCTACGTTGGTTAAATATAGTATAGTTTATCAGTCTTCGCAAGAAAGAGTTCAATAATTATAGTGTATTTCACCATAATTTTTGTTTTGTGTGGGGAGTTTTCAAATCGTCACTTCAAAATGTCACCATGTATACGAAAGCACAGTATACTGAATATGGGAAACGTCTCCTCTAATTGTTATCGCAAAATTCGCTTTTAAATGCAGATGATTTCTGAAAAAAAAAACTCCCGCATCGTTACCCCAGGGTGTTACGCGACCTCGTCGTTCTCTAATGTCCCAATAATCCTGGAAAGTTCAATACGAAAACCCAAATTACAAACAGCGTCGTCGAAAATGGTTTAGATTGCGAATTTAAACACCAATTTTATGTCAGTAATAGGAACATGTGATGGAGCAAGTTTAAAACATCAGGATCGTAAAGCTGATTCGGATTGGACCCTTAATTTTTTACCCTTAGGACTTTTTAGGGCATTCGACGATAATGAAACTGGAATTTGGGTTGCGCAATAAAATTTATCTTGGATTTAATATATAGTAAAACCGAATGGAAAACCTGATTAAAACAAATACTTAGTAGGAGCTTCACCTGATGGTATAAAATTCAATCCTGAATACAGAAGGTATATACAAGGTGACTCACGTAGGCCATACGTTAGAACTTGTCTAACCCAAATGTTTTCACACTGTTCGTTCCACCTTCTGATTCTGAAATGAGTCGACCTTATTTATATCTAATTGTCTTACATTTACATCAACGATGTACTAGATTATGATAAAGATAGTAAATGCATATCATATGCAGATGATACAGTCGTTTTGTATATTTTGACACATTAGGTGTCCCCGTTTTGGGCAGTGGAAAAACGTGGGACGAATTGAAAATGAATATGCAGAAATCTATGAAAAATATAAAATTTTGGCTTGATATCAACCCCCTTTCACTGCATTGGGGAAAAACCAAGTGCTTGCCATTTTTTGTAGACAGTCGCACTAAGCCAAACTTTGAATATATAATTTTGCACAATAATATGACTACATGTAACTGTAGATCCAAAATTGAAGTTGTTGATGGAATGAAAAACTTGGGAATCAATCAATTTGATGAAGATGTAAAGATTACAGCAACTAAGCTTCGGAGGAGCATTCTCATTTAAATAATACTACGCGATTTCATGAGTAAATCGAATTTAAAAACGATATATCATGCGTTATTCGAACCGATCTTGCAATATTGTATCTAAGCATGGGGTAGTAGCTATCAAAACGCTATAAATACATTGGATAGTTTACAGAAAAGAGCTCTGGAACTTATACTACATAAAAATCAAAGATACCCTACTCAGTTATTATATCAAGGTTTTCATGTACTCAGACTGGAAAAACTGTATGCATATAAAGTTCTTTTGAATGTTGCCAGAGATCAGAATTTGATACAGTCTGTGAGCATGGTTAATTATAACACGAGACATATGTTCATTTTGAAACACAAACTTCCTGCGGCATTTGAAATGGTGTCAACTCATTGGTGCGACTGGTATGACGTATTAGTCCTTGAGCTGACCAATCACACTGCAACACTGTAGAATGGCGAGGTATCAGAAAGAGATAGCTACAGTTCGGAAGACGTCACGGCTCCCTCCACCTCCACCCTTTGGGGAATGACAACTACTGTAAGTAAAATATCTGTATTTCAAAAACGCTGTCTGAGAATCATTTTCGATATTGCTAGAATCGACAGCTGTAAATCACTCTTCATAGAGAGGAAAATACTGACTTTACCGTGTCTTTTCATTTACGAACGTGCAGTGTTTATACATGAAAATATGTCACTCTTCAATGGGCAAAACAGAACGCATACACATAGTACCAGAAATCAAAGTGATCTGTCAAATATAAAAACCAAGCAATCATATATTCAGAGGGATGTTCCTTATTCTATTATTAGCATCAACAATAAGCTTTCAAAATCATTGAGATTGCTACGCAGCAAGAAAATCGAGATCAAATTGAAAACAATTCTAATTTAGCAATGTTTATGTATATTATATGTGTATCTAGTTATTTTTTTTGTACAGACCACAGCACATATTGTGTCTATATGCTCCTTCTATTTTGCATGTGCTTACTGTTCATTTTTTTTTTCATATGTTCTGTATTGTCTATATACATTATTATTCATTCAATGACATGTTCTACACCTTGTAATGTATTTTTCAAAAGGAACTAATAAAGAGTTCTACCATGTCTGGCCCTTCGAAATATCGAATGGAATTTGCTGATTTTCGATTCCCTTCGACTTCAACTTTAACTCCATTGATTGTATGTACATCAAATGTAAATCATATTCATCGATTGAAAGAGGTTTGCACGGATTTCATTCCTCAGTGGTCTACCCCATTGATTATCATTGATGTAGTTTGTGAGATAGTTGAAACACTATATGGTTATGTGTTTACAAAAAAAAAGATGATATTTGTGAGTTATCGCTGAAAAACGAGGTTGTTGGTCACGTATGGGTCAATTCGGTATTGGTAGACCAAACCGATAATTTTTGGTAAACAAAAAATGTCATTGTATATTACATAAAAATGAGCGATTTTTCAAGATGATCACTTATTTTCGTGTGGGGTATGGAGAAATATAGTGATGGCAACATTAGGTCCCCATATACCGTCAAATTGATTGCGTTTCACCGATGCATAAATTAAAGTAGGCATCCCGCTCCTCCTCACAAAGGAAACCATTTTAAAATCTGAATTCCAATTTTCCGGCAGACTTTATTGACAATTTGAGGAAATAAATGTATAAATCTCGAAGCCGGAGTCTCTTATAATTCGATGTTTATTAAGATGGTTCGGCTCTTTGATGAAAGAGACCAAGACCAGCATTTTATTCTCTATCCGAACAAATACGAAACAAAGTACGATGATTAAGTCGCTTTAGTTGGCATCGATTCCTTATTGCAAGCTTTCTTCTCCGTCTAATGTTCTCTTTCAAACTGAAAAAGGATCCTTTCAGCCGCAATACTGTAACGGGAGCTGAGCTACAATTTAAAGGGGGTTCATGAGATCAAAGAAGCTTGCCTGATTGTATTATCCATCCTCTTGGACGAAATCATTCGGTGTATTCAAACGTTCGGGAATAAAAGCAAATATCGGTGATACTCGCCGGCCAAAAAAAGCCGCAGGCTCAATAAACAATCGCTTATTTTCAGTAATATTTTCGTAATTATAACTCATTTCATAACTTCATAATATGAATCTGAGTAGTTTCGACTCTGAATAATAACTCTAAAGTATGGAACCTTCATGGTTTTTCACGAAGTGATTCTTGAAATCGATTGTTGATTGAAATAGGATAGGAATCCTAATACACGAGTTGGGTGTACTATATAATAGGTATAACAAATTACTGAACAAGCTCATTGTTATACAGGGTGTTTTCGAAATTGAGTCATTTATTTCAACAGCATGTAGAACTCATCAAAAGAAATTGATACGTCAAAATCACCTATGTAAAAGTTGCGTAATAAGGGAGGTAAGTATAGGTTCATTTGATGAAAATTTTCCGGAAAAAAATTGAAAACATTCATTATTGGTGGAATGTATCGAATTTTTACAAAAATTGTTCAAAACTACCACCATTTGTCCGATTAATGCAAAGTCTTGCTCGGCGCACCCTCTTGACAAGCTTCAAGAATAAAGTTCGGATGTCCGCGAATAACATCACAAGCATTCACAATGCGCTCTTGGAGTTCTTCCACAGTATTTACGTCTCCATCATGATACACCAATCATTCCAAATAGCCCCACAGAAAAAAAAGGCGAGGCGTTAGGTCCGGGGAGTGTGCAGGCCAAGAAACGGGTCCATTCCGCCCTATATCCATCTATTCAGAAACTGGTCATTTGAATATTCATGAACTCCTTTTCTGAAATGCGGTGGAGCTCCGTCATGGAGAAACCACTTATAATGCCTGACATTCAATGAAACATCCTTTAATAATTCTGGTAGATTATGTCGGAGAAAATGTAAATGAATGTCACCGGTAAGCCGAAGTGAGAAAAAGTATGGTATACAATAAGCACACCATTTATCACGCCAGCCCAAACATTCAATGAGAATCTATGTTGAAAATGACATCTTGTTACGGCATGCGGATTTTCTATTGCCCAAACATTAGATTTGATTAGATTCAGAATGGGTCCTTCGGGCTATCTGCCTCCACACCGCGACCTTTCCAGATCTATTGTGTCTGCCCTCGAAATCGATTAGAGTTCTTCGGCTAGCCCCGCCTTCTCTATGAGACTCCATATAGGCTAGTTTTAAGATCCTCTGTGTATCTTTGGGCTCCTGATTCTTCCTCACCCAGCGTAAGGAACCTTAGTCTTGACAAGCCCTCACAGTGGCAAAATATGTGTACTGCTGTTTCCTCCTCTCCTGACAGCACCTGCACAGCATTTCTTCAGTCAGACCTATCGTACTCATGTGTTTGTTGAGCCTACAATGCCCACTATTATTCTAGTTGAACTTCGTTTCTGGCTCAGTAGATATTCTGTGAATGTTGGCGAGGGTTTTTTAATGAACTCTTTTGCCTGTCTCATTCCTGGTGAGTTGTTCCACCATTCTTGAGATTTGGTTTGCATCCATGATTTGATACTAGTCTTTTGTATAGCTTTCGCAATACCACAGAAGGGTTCTGGGCCATTCAGAGCTTTGTTTGCTCCTGCTCGGGCAAGAGAGTTTGCCTCTTCATTGCCCTCGTACCCTGTAGGTGCTGGTACCCATGCTAGAGTCAGTATGTTCTGACTGCCCAGTTCTACTAAGCAGTCCCATACTAGTTTTGAGTTGACTTGCATATAGAGTTGACTGCTTTGATTGCCGCCTGGCTATCTGAATAGATTGCAATGGTTTTGCCTTTAAACTCTTGCCTTATCAATTCTTTTACGCAATGATGTATTGCAATAATTTCTGCCTGAAACACCTTCGAGTATTCACCTGACCTCAGTGAGATTCTTGTCTTTGGCTTGACCCCATAAATATCAGATCCTGATCCTTCCTCAGTTTTGGAGGCGTCTGTTAAGACAGCAATGTCCTTCCTTCCATGCCTCTCTGTCCGTTATACTCATTTCAAGAGTTTTTTCAAAGCTATATATTTTGGAATTATGCCATCCGTTGGCATTTCCATGATGGGGTCGCTTTCCAGCTCTTTATATAGCTTTCTATAGTCTTTACCGTGCGCGTTGCTTATGGGTGCTTGACCCCTTGACAATCTACTGACAACTGCTCTGGCTTCGCCTTGTATATATATTTGTAGTGGTGGCAGGTTCAAGAGGACCTCTAAAGCGGCTGTTGGAGTGGTTTTCATTGCACCAGTGGCACCCAGGCAAGCTTGCCTTTGAATAGCACTGAGCCTTCGAATCACTTCAGCCTGTTGTGTTTTTAGCCACCAAACTACTGACCCATATGCTATCATAGGCCTGATGACGCTGGCATAGAGCCATGTGCCCAGTCCCCAATTATTTCCGCACATTCGTCTGCACAGATTGAAGGCTACTGTACTTTTTTGAACAATTCTCTGTAGGTGTTGATTCCATGTTAACTTATGGTCAAAGATGACTCCTAACTATTTTGTCTTGCTCAAAACATGATTGTTGTGAACATTGTGTATTCCATTTCGTATAAATGTGGTTTTGTCTGTAATTAAAATTATTTTCGTGAAATTTTCATTTCTGTTTACCTGTCCAAAAAGCCACTGGTAAAATTCAACTCTCCTAGGATGATCTTCAGGCGGTAGTGCTTGTACCCGTTGATGATGATAGGGATAATATTGTTCCTGTCGTATTGTTTTCCACACTTTACTGTTAGAAACATCGACTTGACCTCCTATGGCTCTAGTACTTATCGTTATAACCTTTCTTTTCACAGTAGTATTGATTCAAGAATAGTTGGGAAAATATTTCACAATTGAAAAGGAAGAATACTGAAATAAGTAGGATACCCTTCATCGTCCAGGAGTAGAAGAACTGAAGATGATTGGCAAAAAAAACAGATCATTCAAGATGTTGATGAATCAGTAGAAGACATCACCATTATTTATGTAGATCATGAAGACTAGATATCATTCACGTACCTACCTAGTAGTACCCATACATGCCCACTTCATATTTGAAAGTACTGATATTATTATATTTCATAACTTTATTGTAATTGACTGGACTTGAACTAAAAAATTATATATATATTTACTTATATCAGAATGTTTTCTTCAATAAATACATTTTTACAAACATTTTCATACCTGCACTATCCATTTCACCTATAATACCTATACCTACATAGTTTTTTCGAGAAATGTTCATAACATTAATAATAGGTAGCTACCTATCAGGATCAAGAAAGTTTTATTTGTGCCTGAATCATTATCCTTAATATTATTGAGCTTTCATGAAGGTACATAATACCTATTACCTTATACCCATCGTAGGTAAAGATTTTAATAATTAATGTGATGAGTTGTTGGGTAAAAATTTCATTTGATTTATTCATTTTACATTTATCCATCCACATAAAATTCGAGTATCTTGATTCTTTCTTCCAACTCATGTTTCTCCTTATATAAACTTTGTACTTCCTTTCTCAATCTTTCAAGTTCTTCATTGTGGAAGATGACATCATCGAATACTTCCACATTTTCATATCCTTGATCATGACCAACAAGTTGAAGATGAGATTCCATACCTTCTGGTATAGATACCTACGTACTACAAATGGAATACTGCATTAAGCAAAAATAATTTGGTATTGATAATATATTGATAAATAGTACACAATTGA
The DNA here is from genome assembly GCA_918026855.4 of Phaedon cochleariae. Lineage (NCBI taxonomy): Eukaryota > Metazoa > Arthropoda > Insecta > Coleoptera > Chrysomelidae > Phaedon > Phaedon cochleariae. The sequence continues at coordinate 4,078,573 of OU896720.1, forward strand.
AACAAGGAACACTATCGAACAGGTAATTGACGCCTGGGGTGATGAACACATTTATTTTTGCTATTTTTTTCACACTCCTTTCATATCTCTCAAATGTGCTTTCTTGACTTGATTGCATAGATTGATCACCCATTTTAATAGAAGGCACTCAATCTGGCACTAAGCAAAGTAATAATATCTCAACAATATTGCAGCAGTATTCCAATGTTATGTGTAATGTTACATCAGATATTGTCGCTATCTTAATGCAAGGTCGCAGCAACTACTGAAACGGACGTTCAGCAATATTATAAATGTAATGTTCGCGAATGAATCATTCCAGCTAAGTTATTGTAACATTGTGTATGAAGTACAGTAACATTTCATATTCAATGAACGAATGTAATCTCATTGTTATATTTTATCAAGGTTACTGGTAACATAAAATAAAAATTATAGGAAAATTACATACTTTATATTATAAATTATACATAGCAACAATTTTCTAATAATCGTGCGTAATAATTTCAAAGTTGATTGAGAAAATTTCTGAATATTTTTCATATAACGGTACTACGGCTTATAAGCACTACACTGCATAAGAACCTGGAACAAAGGAAATAATAATAGAATAAAATAGTCAGGAATCTACCTGTTAGTTGAATTAGTTCATCTACCGGTTGAACTTGAGAGTTGAGGATTGTATACTTGATTCTGGAAATATTCATTTTCCAAGGTATGCTGAGAGAGTATCCTTATAATATACACTGAAGATAATATGAATATTTCTCAGCATCTAGAGAATATTCGCTGGAGAACGATATTTGTGGGTAAAAAAAACCTTAAGGTTGAGAAACGCGACAAAACTCGCCTATACCTGAGGTCCGGGGGGGTTAGGAAGAAATAGCAGTGGGCGGTTACAAAATAGTCATAAATCAACAAGCATCCTTTTTAGAAAAGGACAACTCACCCGGTTCGCCAATTAGTCGAGGTGATTACCGCGTCCGAATATTTATATTTTATATTGCCAATAATCTGCCTAGCAGATTCCTAGCGAAATGTATTCTACCTATATTCATCGGGTTATCTGGTCATAGAATCTAACTTGATAACACCTTGATTATGTTATATCCTTGGTTATATCCATTACGTTTACATATGTTATGAAGATTTACGACACTCTTCATTGGTCGAGAGGTGCGGAAAAAAAATTAGGATTTTTTGTATTCTCTAAAATAGATCATGAGATATATTATCCATCATGGGTACACTATCAGGCTGAGGAGATGCAATAAACATCGGATGATTTGAGGGTTCACGATGGGTTTCACAAACTTCCAATTGTCTATGGTTTCGGTGAATATTCTGAAAGATTCAAATTTGGATGACCAATCGCGGGAAAATGTGTATACTATCAGCAAAAAGTAATATGGGAAGTATCGACAACAGGATATCTATCCAATATTAGGGTACATAATATACAGATTTACTGCAGTGAATCTGTATGTTGATGATTGCTAAAAGCCTCAAGCCTCGCCTCAAGCCATAGCGCTGCTTTTGAAAATCCGATCTTGAAAAACCAAGAAACAAACGAAATGACTCATCAGATACTATGAGTAGGCTTTAATCATTATTTTCTTGAATTTCAACTGTATCGTCAGTTAAAGTTAACTTTTCTGTTATATTATACAGGGTGATTTACGTAGGCGCAAATATCATCGACCAAATCGTGCGTATTTGTGAGAATGTAGAGCAACGGCTCTTGACGTCCTGTATAGACATCGATCACTATTTCGAGCTGTTTTTTTTTGTGTGGTTTGTTGACAGATAGATCTAGGTTGGATACTATTTGGAAATTGGTTATTTCATGTACACGTATTTTTTTTTATTTGCCAAATTGACTAATTTTGAGCACTTTTCGAGAACGTTTTTTCCACTCTTTCTTTAAAAATTTCGAAAAATGAGATAGTATCCAACCTGGCTTGATCCTTTGGCTAGAGCATGAATCGAAAAAATTCTGAAAATATTGAATGGTTTCGAAATGGGAAGTCTAGAGCGAGAGCGCTGAATTTGTTATTTTGTGCGGCTCATTGCTCACTCTTAAGTGATGCTGATCTATTAGACAGAGTTGATGTCATTGCTTGAAATTTTATATTTCATGAGAGATGAGAATTTGTGAAATAATAACAGAATGAAGTCATTGTGATATCAAACATAGTAAAACGAAAGCAATTTTGTGTTATAGTTGTCGAAAAAAATCAGTATCTTGGTTCTTTGAAAAGCATTAGATACTATGTTGCTTTGAGCACAGCTGAAGTGGAATATGAAACAGCAGCAGCAGTAGCGCAAGAACTTGTGAATTGAGAGGTATATTGTGTGAGGTCAAGAACATGGTACGGTGCTCTTTATAGAAACGGGTTGAACTCGATGATATGCGGCAACATTTCATCAAAGGCCTGATTGTTAAAAATGTTATAATGTGGATTAAGTTAGCACAAATTGAAATATTGTTGATTATTTCACCAATTCCTCATTGGAAGAGAAAATTTTGAAATTCAGTTTCAGCAGAGAATATTACAAAATAGGCGATTTCCTTGATTCATAGTACAGAGCTCTGATTTCAAAACTTACCACTTAGCCTTATGATGTGCGATGATAACAATTATGGAAAAAAATAGGTTGATTCAGATATTGAGGAGGAAATAAAATACTAGTATCTATTGAATGCTATGATCATCCCTTCAAACCCCCGCCACCTCTACTTTATAAAATTCCAAATGGCAACTTGAGATACATCAAATTGAGGCGGAAACAAAAACCAATCCGACCAGATGAATAATAATTTATTTCAATGATTCATGTTGGTGATCAACAAAAGTTAGAGAGAGCGAGTGATCTTTGACAGAGGTATTTGAAGCAATTATTCGAAAATATGCTTCAATATTTGATGCTCAATAGTACAGCCTATTCTAGAATTCTTGAAACATTTTTTAAAACGTTTTCCCATTTATTTGTCTACTTTTCGAGAAATATATCAGTTTGAGTACATCCATATTCTCTGGCTGAGTTTTATTAACCATTGTTTCCACATGTGACTCCACAAAAATTGATCTGAGGATACCTTCAATGAAAATTGACAAAATATTTGGCTGTAATAACTGACCTTATATAACTTATAATTTAATGATTATGTCCCGATATTTATAGATCAAATAATAAGATAGTTTTCCATCTGGTTGGTTATTATTGCTAGACTTTGAAATTTATATATCTCGAAGTAGGGGGTGCCATTTGGAATTCCAAAATAGGGGTGTCTGGGTGAAGAGAATGAACATAACATTCGACCGATACTGATATTTTTCTTCCCCCTTGATATCCTACGTCCGGCTACGTCTTTTTGTCGACACATGTAATTTTGTTTTTTCTCCCTTACGATAATCACCTGCCCTGGGTTTTATAGGCGGCATTTTCAATACTTATAGTCACAAACACAAAAACATTTCCACACCAAATACAAAGTTCAACGTTTCTGCATAAAGCGGATCAAACTACTGACATGACGAAAATATTCAACATTGATTCATTTTACCTGGATTCGTAAACATTCAAAGGATGTTGAACATTTTTATAATGTCACCAATCATTAATGACCTACCACTATTATATTACACTCGCACTAAATACAAAATTGTAAAACCTGTAAATTTCAGAAGCTCAAGATCTCTATTCCATTGACCATAAACGTATACCTGCATCCTGCATCACCCTGCATCTCAGGATGTTACGCCGTGTAAAAAACAACCCGTTCGGGGAACCACCTATTCGTATTCTATTATTGTAGACGATTTTTTGCGTTTAGCGAAATTATGGGCACTTGAGGCAATGAACTCGCGTAAAATTACGCATCAGATTATTCAATAGATTTCATTTAATTGACGAACGAACTATTAAATGATACTTCTCAAAATGTATGAAGAATAAATTATTTTTGTCTCAAAGTAATCAATACCTACTAGTTTATTTTTCAAATTTCATGAATTTATAAAGGTTTTTTTTTAATTTTATTATTTCTATATTTCATCAAATCACCCGAACTAAGGCTATATCGACTGCCATGTTCTTCTGATATAACTTTCAGCAGAGGGCGCAAATATCATCGTGAACTTATGCCTATTTTTGAGGTTGCAGAGGATTGGCTCCTGACGCTTTGTGAAGAAACCAAGCCACATTATGATTTGATTTTTTTTTGTAGCATATTGAAGGTTCATTCTAGGGCGGATACTATCTGAAAATCTTGAACAAGCAGTATAAATATTTTTTTTTCGTCAGCTAATAATGCTATATTCAAATACATTTTTGAAACTTTATTTTTTCGAATTTTGAAAAATGAGATAGTATCCGCCCTAATTTGAACCTTTGTCTATATGATGGCGTTTAAAAATGTACTATATGCCAAACTGTTTTCCCATAAAGCGTCAGGAGCGAGAGCGCTGTATTCATCATTTTTCCAGTCCTATTGCCCACTCTTATTGATTTAATATAATAATTTGTAATGTTCCATGGAGTTCCTGATAAAGAGTCGATAAAGACTCGAAAGCTCAAACAGAAGCAATAAAAGAGTAGGTACACTTTGATTCACTTTGACTGCACACTCAAAGGAATTCACAAGGTGGTCCTATAACTATAAGTAGGTACACGAATAATTATATAATTGTTCTATGTTATTTATTGTCAATCTCGAACAATCCGCTCAGATCAATAAACGATGTATGAATGAAAATGAATGAAAATGTACACCTAACATAGAATAACTGTTGACTTACCTAACCATCAACTGCTAACTGCGATTCAAAACCTTCCCAACTGCCTGATATCACATATCGCCAGATCAGAACTATACCTCGATTTATTCTCCAAAGTATATTATTTATTTGTATTATTTGCCATTTGGACGTGTACAACAACAAAATACCTGTTACCGATGCCAATCAACAAATATGGCGACTGAGATGCTGGCGTTTGTCGAATGCAAGTTTGCGACTGCGCGTGGGCATTTCATGAAATGGCGTCCCTCGATCGATACCCAATGTAGCATTGCATATATTTCAGATATATTACAATTTTTAATCGAATATGTGTTGCATTCCATAAGTTGTAACTATATTGTTTGTAGTTAGCTCATGTTATTCAAAAACTCAATGAAATATCAATGTTAATGCAACATCACAATTGAAAATTTCATATGTAACGTTGCACTGATATTGTTCGTAGTTGATTCATGTAATGTTGCAATTTTAATGAGAATATATAGTTGATGCAATATTGCTATTGGAACTCGATTGAAAGGGTCATTTTGTAACTTACAAACAATTTGTCAGTAAGTATTTCTGTTATATTGTCAACACGAATATAGCACCAAAATTGATACAATATTGAATTTCCATATTACGGAAAAAAGCTTCACGATATATTGTGGCAATATTTTGTAACATTACATGTTTAGTGGGGGGTTTTTCTTTTCAAACAGTTTTGCTGGTTTTCCTAAAATATCATGAATATTCTGACTAAGCTTCAATCCAGTTGACATATTGATCATTTTGAATTACCTGAAATAATATAATTTGAACATATTGATTCATTCTTAAGCTTTTAGTGTCTGACACATCTGCACTAAAAACAATTGATCCAGGTCCCATGCAGTTCTTCTTTTCTTGGCTAAACTGTTTTCTTCCTTGTAATTGTCAAGCACTGAGGGTATCCTATAAAGTTCTACACTATCTCTGAGTCCATTTAACCATCATTCACAAGTTTTTGAGAAAAAATGTCATCAAAACTGAAAGAAAATTTGAAAGAAAAATCAAAACACATGAATTGTTTACCGCTTGAACTTGCAGGCTGTGGCGTCAGCCGCAGATGCCTAATAGACTATTGCAGTCGGCTGCGACGTATCGCCCGGATCAAGTTGAAATAGGCGAGTAGACTATGTTTTTATTTTTATAATTCTTTTTGGTTTTTCATATTTTTCTGGTTTTTTTTTTTGGATGTATGATGGATTGATATTCATCATACAGGACGTTGAAAGAAATATACATCATATTGTTTTATGCGATTTGCGAGATGATGTCAATCCTAAATTTCAGAGGATTTTCATTTTTCATGCTATCTCTTTCAACAGATATATTTCATTGTTCGACGTGACAAATAGCCAGGAAAGTAGCTGTTCTCTGTTGAATATTCAGAATGATATTATGTGCCTATCTTTATATGAGGGAGAATGCAAATTCTCTACTTCAGAAGATTTTGTCTTCGAGTTCTTGTCGTGTATGTTCAATAAATGTAATTCAATGTTCGTCGTGGCATATAGCCAGGAAAGTAGTTTTTTCTGATGATTAAACCAAGAAAGAATTGATATTTTCATCACATAGAGAATGCGAATTCTCAATGTATTTCTTCATATATATTTATATAATTTTTTTTATGTTCATAATTATATCTGAGAATATTTCTTTTCAATATATACCGTATGATCAAATATAATCAAAGGCGCGACATGGCCTAGTGGAATAAAGCGGGATTTATAGATTGAGGCGCAGTCGTTGCCGCTGTGGTTGCAGCCGCCGTTTAAGCTTCGGAAGTGTAGTTAAACATGTATACGTTTATAGATTCGCCGCAGCTGCCGCCGCCGTCACCGCTTGCATCTTCGGCGGCGGCGACAGCGGACGAATGATATAAAACAAGATGATCATGAAGCTGACAATTCCAGTTCTGTGTTTCTGTATCAAAAAATTTACTAGAGTCTATAGGTTATGTTATATTTTCATTGAAATTTGGTTTCCCATTGTTGAATGTTAGAAAATTATTGTGAACATGAAGAACATTGATATAGGAGTATTCCTAAATTTGGTATGTAGAGCCTTTTCCATCTATGCAATTGGAAAGATAAAAATAACTATTGATGAAGAAAAATAGTTGACCCCAGGACTGAAGTATAAATTGACTCATTATTCCAGAACTGCTACGGCGACTGCGACCGCAGCGGCAACGGCTGCGCTTCAATCTATAAATCCCGCTTAAGCGTCTGACACCGGATAATATGAAGCATATAATAGCTAATAGAGCTAAGAGCCAAAATTGTCATTTTCCTATTTGCGATAGCTAAGGGATGTACTTACTGATGCCCATATATGCCTAAAGGAGCTGAGGCCCAAGACCATTATAACGTGGGTAACCAACGTTCGCAAAATGGATATGCGGTAAGAGCCATGGTTTTGGGCGTGCTGAAGGAGCTACTACTGCTTTTGAGCTTGAAAGTAAGAGATCTCCTCTTCGAAACAGGATGAGAAAAGCAAGATTGAGAGGAGAACCGCACATTACTCAAGAGAAGACATTAGTGCCTGAAAGACTGCCACCCAAAAATGAGGTTAGTTTTTTACATGAATGAAATATTTCAAACATCATTGCATACTCATGGCCTTCTAATGATTATTCCCAGGCAACCAGATGACGTTACAGTGACGTCTTTCTTACGTCACTTGAATGACCAAGGTGACGTCAGTAGTTGACGTCGCATTGACGTGATAATGACGTGAATAAGTCACAGCCCAATGACGTCATATCACTCACGTCGTATTGACGTCATTCACTCACCAAACTGTGACGTCCGACTGACGTCATAATGACGATTGAATTTGACGATGATACGCATTGACGTGATAATGACGTGAATAAGTCACAGCCCAATGACGTCATATCACTCACGTCGTATTGACGTCATTCACTCACCAAACTGTGACGTCCGACTGACGTCATAATGACGATTGAATTTGACGATGATACGTGAAAAAAAATCCTTCAACATGGCGTGATTAACACCACTAGCCTCTGATGATATTATATAATTTTGATTATGCATTGTTGAGTCTGCTTGGTGGGTCAATCCTGTGTCATGTTCATTCAATCGCCTATTCAGCAGCGCCATCCTTCAGTAAGCATCTCCATCAGAATGCAATTAGTTACTCGTATTTGTATAAAAAATTATGTAGTATGTGTCGGCGAGATGTAAGCAAACAAAGAATAGTTTGGTAGCAATGGAAAGGATGTTGGCGAATTTGGCTTCACTTTGTTGAATAATATACAATATTGATGCATTCTTTGTCACCCAACAAAAATTTAAATAGTAAATTATTGAAGAATTTCCTAAATGACGAAGCTCACCAAATTGGTACGTCACACCGACGTGATTTTTAGACGTCATAGATACGTCACTGCAACGTCATAAGAGTAACGGTTTCAATATATAGGTATACCTGAACAATCATTTTTATATATACATAGATTTTTGGTTTCCGAGATAAACAGAGTGTCAAAGTTTTTTAGAAAAAAGCTTTTCTACTACTTTTCGGGTATATTAATAATTAGAATAAAACTTGCATGTTGATTCGCTTTCATGAGTTATACTTCTGTTTCATATGATAATATATAAGTATCCATGGTTTAGAAAAGGTCTGGGAAAATGGACGTCGACAGGACGTCCCTGTAACGTCATGGAACTGACGTCTTCTTTTACCCATCTAAGTGACGTTCACTCGACATCGAAACGATGACGTGATTATCACGTCATAGAAAGTACGTCATAGTGACGTCATAAATTGGTGTGTGACGTCTCTAACGAAAAATCACCAATTAGGGACGTCACAATGACGTGATCATTCGTCATCTGGTTGCCTGGGTTGTTACTATCAGACAATATGCAGATGCAAGTTTTCATGCCAAGATATTGGAAACATGACGATGAAGCTCCATCAAGAGTTCAGAGTCAACTTGATGGTAACGCTCAAGGAAATTACTTATTTGGCCTTATTGATGTTTTACCTGTTGGACGACGAAGATAATAATAATAATAATAAAGGCTTTTATTCAAGACGTATGAAGAAGCTGGACAGAGTAGAAGACAAGCTACTATAAGCTACACAGTACAAAGCGGTAATGAAGGATTTTCTGAAGTATGTAAAAAAATCATTATGAATATTTTTGGCATTGAATCAAGCAAGAGAATTGACAACATCGTGAAAATGAAAAAAGCTGGTGAAACCACTTTTGAAGATAAACGAGGAGGTTTGAAGACCTACAAATACACCTTCCAAAACCGTAAAACTGTCAGAGCTCACATAAACAGTTTTCCAAGAGATGAGAGCCACTATGGGCGACAAAAAAGCAGTTCTCCAAAACTGAACAAGGTACTGTGTACTACAAGACCAACTTCAGCCAGCTGGAAATTTGGAACAAGGTCAAAGTTTGTTTACAAAAACTCGACGATGGAGTTGAACTATCTCAGAGCAAGAAGATCGACTTTTCCAAGATGATACCTTACCTTGAGGATAAAAGCAAAGACTTCTTCCGACAGCTCATTCAGTAAAACTATGTATTCGAAAGGATATTACGATATTAATGTACATTACACAGCTGCTTGATTATTAGTGACAAATAAAATCACTTTATTTGACAATTGATTTTTTGGCGCTTACCTCCTTTAGCCAATTAGGTCTTCATATGTGCTCCGTTGAAGCACCGGTTCGAGACCGAGTCACGGCTCTCTTTTTTATCCGCTTCATCAGCAGAGAAACTATATTTCATAGTCGTCGTCTTTGTGTATTTTTGTGACGCAAGTGGTGTTCTCTGCTCATGGGGCGTTACATATATTGATATTCTCATTGCTCGAATTGGTTTTTGTTAATTTCTCTAATCGCTTCCTGGCCACTGGAATACCGTCCATGAGCGAGGCAATCTGAAAGTAACCGCAATCGGAAAACGGCCGTCGTTTATGCTCGCTTCCGAAGTGCTGGGCTGAATTTAATACTAATTAACGAAATTGTGTTCAGGTAGGGTGACTGAAGCGAACGCTATGTCCAGTCAATAAATTAGCGGATGCTATGAAACCGGCAGTTCGTATAAATTGTGCTCCAATCATAAAGTGAAATGCTTCGGCCACGGTGTTATCTTCCCGAACATAACAATTTGAAAGTTTGATTGCGGAGTTAACTACTGCACTGGCCATTACGGCCGTTTAATGATGAGATCTATGTGGGATGGATGTCCTTTCGTGAGGAATAAAAAATAATGCTGCTCTGGACACCACGTTCCGTAAACAATTAAATATCGGGAATACTGATAATGACGTTAGTGATCAGACTTTATGTACTTCAGTGCTTCACTCGTCTGCCTAATTCAGGATATCTGAAAAAAATAGTGTTCATTGTTTTCAACACAATTTTATTAGTTTGACCTGTGTTATTTGATGTATTGACGTAATGGCGATTGTACTTTATGGTGCGTGCGTAACTTTTGGATTATAAATTCTTGGGAATACTTTCCTTTGGCAAAGAATACCAAAGCTCTGCCGTTTCTTTTTCTTTTCTTCTTTTTTTTTTAATTCTCGAATAGCACGAAAGAAGAATTCCCTATGATGAAAACGTTGGTGGAAGTCCATTAGAGCTCAAAGTGGAATGATATGTCGACACTCTATATGGTCCCAATTTAACCAATCAGTATAAAAAGAAAATTCAAAAAGTTCAAAACTCTTGTTTGAGACTTATATATGGTATACGCAGAAGGCAAAAAATCACTTACAAACTTCGTGCATGAATCTGGTTGGTTAAATATGGAATATAGACGAATTCTACACAATGCTTGCCTGTTCCACCAAATCATTATCAGCAAAACACCTCCTTACCTCCACAGAAGGTTGAGATTCCGGTCCGACATCCACAATTTGAATATACGATACAAAGATACGTTATCACCCCCCCATTTCAGAACAGAATTCTTCAAGCGGTCATTCTCTTACCAAATTTGTAAAGTTTACAATTCTATACCACAACCAATAAAAAATGAAGGTCTTCACAAATTTGAAAGCACCTACAAAAAATATTTATTTCAGCTTCAGTGTAACAAATTGATACCATGAAAATCTTGAATATCGGCTCCATATTACGTATCATGTATTTCCCCCTCTTTTTAATTTCATATTAAATTCTTAAAAGTACTATTTTCAATCTTAGGTAGCAAACTCGATCATGCAGACATCCATATTTGAAATAATGCGGAATAAGAGACTATATATAGAAGGTTAAGTGGAAGAACAATTTAGTGGTGATTCATCATCTCCACCTAAATTGAACTTCGCCTTTTACTCATTTCAATTGTTTTTTTTCTTTTAGATTTGAAAAAAATGTTGATAATTTTTTGCGACGTGCATATTCTTCGCTGAAAACTATTTATGGTGTTAGGCATGTTCTTCCTTTTAAATTGAAAGTTATTATGTGTGAAACTCTCGTTTTGTCACATTTCAATTATGCCAATTGTGTCTATGGACCACATTTAACAAAACTTCACAAAAATAAGATACAGATTACAAAAGCTCCAGAATTCATGCTTGAGACTGATGTATGGAATAAGAAGTGGCCAGAGAATCTCTCATAAGATGAAAGATGCTGGTTGGCTGACTATGGAAAACAGGAGACTTCATCAGACCGCTAGCCTCTTTCATAGAATTATCATCAGTGAAAAACCTTCCTATCTCCATAAAAAATTGTTTTCCGTACGGACGTTCACAATGTGAATATTAGGTTTAGAGGAATACTGTCTCCTTCCCCTTTCAAAACCGAAAATGCTTCAGTTACCAGATATGCCATAATCACAATAATATTACACATCAATCAAAATAAACAGTGTTTCATAAATTTGAAACGAATATATTTTCACATCTGTTTAATTCAAATCAATAACAACATTCAGGCTTCCTATTATGGTCCCATTTGTGTATCAGTCATGTAATCATCCATATAATACTATCTTTTCACTTTTTCTAATTTCTTCCTTTGTTGTTCCTATATGTTGAATTGTAGCGAGGTATTTGAGGGTAGAGCAATTCAGTGGACGGAGTCATCTAGAAACTGAGCTGAACTTCGCCCTTTGCCTCTGAAAATTATTATCCACCCATACTTCATATATTATTTTCTATTCTGAAGTAAAAAAGACGTTTTTTATTATTATTATTATTATTATTTTATGCAATGTCCATCTTCAGCCTATGCTAAGGAGTCCTACAATATAAGGAGATACATCATATATGAAAAATCTCACTTTTCCTCCATTTTTCCTCCCTTGGCAGTACCCGCGAGATTAACCCGTCAAGTTGAGGCTTCGCACCCCTTTGTGGTCACTTCGGAGACCTGCAGAACAACTCTTTCCAAAGACTCGTTCATCCAACGAACAGCGAGGCTCTGGAACACATTGCCAAGAGAGGTGTTCCCCAAGGCATATAACCTCCAGAAACTTGAGAAGAACACCAATTCCTACCTTATTTCCCTTGGTTCTCACGATGTTCTCTGAACATTACAGGATATTCCTTTTCGTGGGAACCAGAACATGAAAAAATGTTTCATTTATCAAAAATTATTGATAAAGAGAGGAGTCCCAACCCCCAAACATGGAAAGTCAAATTATGGAGGACGATGAGGCTCAATAATTAACAAACTATTGTTAAGAAGGATGAAACACTTTTTCTGCTTCCAGAAAGCCATCTTGCGCAAGAAGAGACGTCTAAGGTTGAATGTCAGAATCCGTTCCACACTCCACAGCTCATGGTACGAGATGTCTGACCATGTCGAACCATCAGCTGTCAGAGGTCAAGCGTCAGTAATGACATCAAACACAATGACAAAGTTGCACAAAATAACAAAACCAGGAGCTGTACAAAACTTCACTAGTTGAAGTTGACCTATGATTCACAATACCAATATCATAGTCGAAGGCCAAGGAAGAGGAAATTTGGTGAACTTCAAAGAGTTGCAGAATTTTAGACATTTTAGACATGTTCATTGAGAGAATTAACATTGTCATTGTTCCAGGACGCATTGATTTCGAAAATTTAAAGTAAGTTCGAAAGAGGGCCTTTCTGACATACATGTAGAACATCCAGATCTTTTTCAATATCAAATGAATGTTCGAGATTGAGAACTTGGTTGGCAATCAAACTATATAGTTGAATTGAAATCATCACGTTGTAAATTATTAGATTTCTTAGATTTATTGATCAAGATGGACAACAATGAATTCCGTTTTTCAGTTTATCGCAAACCCACACAGATACTGTCATCTCTTTGTCATCTCATGCCACCCTAAACAACATAAATCATTTGAATCACGGCTAAAATATGGCATTTGTTTTTGGGGTAATTTTCATTATTCAGAAACGAATTATTAGGTGTATTTTCGAAATTCCGCGGATGGGTTCATGTAGAAGTATATTTAAAGATTTCAATGTACTGCCAGTTCCTTGTTTATATAATATATTTGAATTATGTGTATACGTTTTCCAGAACAAACATAAATTTATGCTCAACATGGATGTACACGAACATAATACGAGACATTGAAGTGACATCAGAATAAAAAAGACGAGGCTGAATATTTCTTCATGTTCTCCAAATATATTTGGCCCAAAATTGTTCAATATCCTACCAAAAGAGATAAGGTCTTGTGACTCCCTATTACTCTTCAAAAGGAGACTCGAACAATTTCTAGCAGATAAGTCGTTTTATAATATAAACGAATTTTTATTGACTGATATCGTGTGATAAACACACTCGTATTGTATTTTCTTAATCACATTTTATTGTATATCTTATATTCATTGTATGTTTCAATTTTATCTATTCATATAATGCTACGAATTATTCACAATTTCTTGTATTTCTACATTTGTACTAACATAAATTGATTGACTATTTCCTATACATGTTATATGTCAAAAGGATAATAAACTACTTACTTACTTACTTAAAATTTCAATAATGAACTCAACATTATTGAGCAAATAGGTCATAACAACGGCTTTCCACCATATTTAATAGAAAGAATTTACAACAGACATTTATAAAAATCTATAGATCAAAATCTGGTACCATTTCCTGACCCGAAGAATCAATTTTCTCTCTCCTTTTCAGGTAAAGTTTCCTACGACATCAAAAACATTTTCCATTGTTTTTCTGATGACATCAATGTTTCATTCCACACCACTGATTCCATAGCTAACTCCTTGATGAATTCTTCATAAGTCTGGTGTCTACAAAATTAGTTGTTTCGAACCCAATTGTAACTCACAATATATTGGACAGAGTGGGAGAAGGATTCTGACTAGGCTAAATGAGCATATCAAAATCAAAGAAAACATCTAATAATTTACAACGGGATGATTTCAATACAACTAGTTAGTTTGCCAACCACGTTCTCAATCTCAAACATTCATTTGATATTGAAAAAGATTTAGATGTTCTACATGTAGGTCAGGAAGGCCCCCTTTAGAACTCACTGGAAATTTTCGAAATTGATGCGTCCTTGAACAATGACAATGTGAATTCTCTCAATGAACAAACCCACTTCGATTGTCAAAAATTTTTCAACTCTTCAAAGTTCAAAAGGAGGAAGGAAAGCTCAAAGTCTTCTCCACAACTTTTGAAAAGTCTAGTCCACTTTGAGCAAACATGGACTTCTACCAGAGATTCTTCAAAGTTTATTCAATTTCCCCCTCCTGGGTCTACGAATATGATATTGGTATTGTGAATCATAAGTCAACTTCCACTGGTGTAGCTTCTGGTTTTGTTATTTTGTGCAGCTCTGTCATTGTGTTTTGTGTCACTACTGACGTTTGAGCTCTGACAGCTGATGGTTTGACATGGTCAGACATCTCGTTCCATTGGCTGTGGAGTGTGGAACGGATTCTGACATTCAACCTTTGACTTCTCTTCTTGCACAAGATGGCGTTCTGGAAGCAGAAAAAGTATTCCATCTTCCTCAACAATAGTTTGTTGATTGTTAAGCCTCATTGTCCTCCGTAATTTGACTTCCCATTTTTGGGAGTAATTGAAAAAAAAGCAACATAACCTCTTCATCACTGTGTGAGTACCATTTATTTTAGAAAAGATTTTTCATATGTGATGTATCTCCTTGTATTGTAGGACTTCTTAGCATAGGCTGAAGATGGACATTGCATATGTCTGAAACATGTTCCTAATTTGATGTTTCCAAATTAAAAAGTCGTGGAGATGACTTCGTGCTTTTCTCATTGAATACGAACCATTTCACTCCACTTTGAGCTACAATGGACTACCAAAGTTTTTTTCTGAATTGATTAAATGTCATTTTTTTATGGCAAGGGTTGATTATCTAGACCATGAAATCAGTAAAAATGGCATACAACCCGGAAGTCGGAAGACTGAGGCAGTTGCCAAATTTCCTGTACCCACTGATGTCCATACAGTGCGACAGTTTCTAGGGTTGGCTAGTTATTTTAGAAAGTACATAACAAATTTCACCATAATTGGGAGGTCCAAGCAATTTAACAAAAAAGGACGTGAAGTTTACATGGGGCAAACGAACAAGGTACAGCATTCGAAACCCTCAAAGATTCACTTGTGTCCAGAACTATTCTTTCTGTGTATGATCCAGACCTCCAAACAGGGGTCCACACAAATGTATCGAAATGGGGCATTGGGAGAATCCTACTTCAACAGCAGAGAGATAGTTCTGTTAGACCTGTCTTGTACTTCTCAAGGCAAACAACAAAACAAGAACAAATATATCATTATTAGGAACTTGAAATCCTGGCGGTAATAAACTCATTGAAACAATTTCGTGTATATCTCATCGGGATACATTTCAAAGTTGTAACAGATTGCAACGCGATCAGAACGACCTTGAGCAAAAGAGATTTAATTCCTACAATTGGAAGATGGGTTAGCAATACAAGAATTCACTTTCAATGTTGAGTACCGTCCAGGTCACAGGATGGCTCACGTAGACGCTCAAGTAGAAACCCTATTTCACTCACAACATCGGATGTTGATTACGTATCAGTAAATACCGTAAACTTGAACCAAGATTTGATTTTGGCTGCTCAGCTCAAGGATGAAAAATGCCAAAATTTCATGTAATAATTTGGTAATGCTGGTAATGCTGGTAATGCGGTAATATGGTAATGTGGTAATGTGGTAATGTGGTAATGTGGTAATGTGGTAATGTGGTAATGTGGTAATGTGGTAATGTGGTAATGTGGTAATGTGGTGATAAAGCAATTTGACGGTTTCTACAATTTGCGTTATCTATTTTATCTATTATGTCAACTTCTGTGTGAAAGAAATAACTCATCTTTTATCCCCATTCCTACCTCATTCACGCTCTTGAATGCACCACCCTTATGAGTTTGTTATATTAATCCTTCTCGTACGACTACTCAAATTTTATTAATAATTTGTCAGGTATTATATCATATCAATCACTGTACTCTCAAAACATTCTTGTATGATATTGAAATGACAAACATATATCTCTGTTTCGAAGGACATCAACTTTATCAGTCCCAGAAGACTAATAAGGAAACATAAATATCGCCAAAGGCCAAAACAGAATATGAATACACAAAAGAAGCCCTATTATTCAAATGAAGGTATAATAAATCATATGGGGCTCTGAGAACAATATCCAATATCTTAATGGTGCCGGACAAAAAATGACGTTTTTGTACTGCTTTTGTTGAAATAAATCGTCCGAGGTCTGAAAAAGTAGGGCAATATAAATGAGTGAACGATCTATAAATCCGTGATATTTATGGGGATCTATTTTGTTCCGATCTCTATTATAACAATATCGAGATAAAGATCCCTCGGGAAATTCAGAAGAAAAAATAATGAACATATGATAGTTGGATAGGTACAGCATTATTGAAGGAATGTCTGAAACGATTATCATTCAAGAATATGTTAGTATGATCAATTTAATACCAGTTTTTCGTATCGTTACCATAACTAAACAAATTTCTTGGAAATGTATTCCTCCTCCTTGGGGGGGACGGAGCATGAAATTACACTGGAAATTTTTTGACGTTTATAGGTTGAATGACATTTCCATTCAACTTCAGATTATTTCGAGTATTGTTTCTCGAACACGAATATTTAGAAAATTCTCTCTCGTCTTCGACTCGGGAAGATTTTCAAAATATTCGTGTTCTCGAAACAATTTCCGGAAATAACTGAAGCTCTCGTGATATTATAAGTGGAAATTATGATATTCTGGAATAGGAAAAATAGGTTTGAAATTGCACATACCTCAGGGAAGCGTCCTGGGCCCTCTGTTATTCCTAATGTATATAGATGATCATAATGCTATCCGATGAGCTTGTTCTCCGTAGCTATAGCAATTTCTCGAAAGCGGAAATGTATCGTGGAAGATGTGTTCGACATATTGAATGAATCAGAGTTCCTAAGAATACATTTCCAAGAAACGTGAAGCCACATAATTCATGTGCTGTTTAAAGGACATTTTCGAATCAAATATCATTGCCAGATCTTTCACTTTATCTGTTTCATCAAGAACGGTTCCTTTTATTTCGTATTGAAACTGTATTGGATATTTTGATCTGCTGAAAGTGTTGTACAGCAATTATGCATTTCCATTGGTGCGTAATATGCTTTTTACAACACATATTACGTAATATACTATTTCTCATCAATTATATAACCTCAGATTATAACAACAACAAGAGACAAAATATTAATTTTAATCCTAAGAACTGAAAGCTTCACCAGCAGCCAGCAGTGCTGATGCAAAACAATAATCATCAGGGATTGTCAGAAAATGCCACTATTTGATTGAAATCAAATACCTATATTATTGTGAATTTTTTTTTATCAGGAATGATTCGGGAAAACTCTTTGTTTCCCCTTGTGAAAACAGGTAGTCAATATACCTGCTAGTTCGCGAAACACGTGTCGAGAAATTAAATAAACGGGCTGGTTAGTAGTAAAACAGTATATACCTACTGTGAATACAGGGTGTCTGGTAATAACAAAGAAACATTTTAACCACAGATTTTATGGAAAAAAATTGTAGAAAATTCTTACATAAACATGGGTCCAAAAATGATTCCCTGAGGGGCTATAGCTATCTGAAGGAGAAAACACGAGATGATGATTTAAATGAATATTTTCTGAATCCTTTGTGATAAAATAACCAAATTGTGTAGCTGTACTCAAATTTTGATGACGGATTTGGAAATTTTGAGAATTTTCCTGAATTTTGATCAGGGGCGTGGGAAATAGGTGGGGCTAGGGGCACTCTTCCTACCAACTTTTTTGTCTATATACCTAATCTAATGTTCGGAAGTTCGACCAGGAAATATAAAAATCCCAAAATTTTTATTCAAAAATTGAATTCATGTTTAGTGTCAATAGCATTCACCATTTCCGAGATAAATCGATTCCTAATTCCGCTGCCTAATAAAATTAGTGCTCTTCCTTGGTGAGGTACCAAATTTCCTAAAAAATGATGTTGCGATGGAAAATACTCTTTCTTTCAACTCCGACTTGTGATGTTTGAATTAAAATATAGGGGGAACAATAAAAATAATAAATTGAAAAATAATAAATGGTAGGTATACCTATAGCCACCCTATTGAGCTGACTAAAATATGTACACCAGAAATCTATGAGAATCCTTGGAAATCCATGGAAAATCCATTTGAACATCTATAGAAATCCATGGAAATCTATGAAATTCCACTGCTGTTTACGCCTCGGAAAACCTTCGGAAAAAGTAATATCTTTATCAAGTAGCATACTTTCCAAATCGATTCATCTCAAGAATGGTGAATGTTTCCGAAACTTAACAAGAGTACCATTTTTGAGTGAAAAGGATGATATTCTCATATTACCTGGTCGAGCTCCCAAACATTGCGCCTCTAGTCCCATCTATTTTTCACGCCCATGATCAAAATTTCTAAAAACTCTCAACATTTTCAAATTGGGCATGAAAAGTTAGGCTCATGTACACAATTCGGTAAGTTTATCACAGAGGGTCCCGAAAATATTTGAAGACCACATGGAAAAGGGAAAATGTCGCAAAAAGTAAGATTCGAGAAACACGCAAATCAAAGTTTAAAACCTCCTTACTAATTGTAAGTTAGAGGAAACTGAAATCAAACCACCTGGATCCATTCGATGGAGTATAATGTGCAATTAAGTTGAACAACTAGGAATAAAAATCATATTTGATTGAAAAAATCATCGAAAACAAAAAGTAAGTCCAAAGAAAAATGGGGAATGTCCAAATAAATTGTCAAAAAACTGAATTGTTTACTCGCAATTACCTGCTCTGGTACATTTCTCCATCCTTGCCTGACTACCTAATGAGCGGTGAGTTGTCATCTAGCATCTCTATAATTTGATCATTTTCTATAAATTCCACGCGATATGAGTAAAAATCATCATGTAGCAATTTAATTATTTTATTTCAGTCACTCAAACGTACTCGACAAACCCAGTCAGCATACCTTTTTGTCGTCAACCATGAAATATGTCGAACGACTCTTTACCAGAACTCGTTTATACATAGAACGGCAAAGCTCTGGAATTTTTTGCCAAACAGAGTATTCCCAAGTGCTTATTATTTCCAAAAGTTGAAAAAAATCTCAATACCTACCTCCTCTCCCTTTCGTACGCTCCAAGAGATGGAAGGAAGGTGGCCGTATCTCTTTTTTTTTTCTCATCTTTTGTTTGCCTGAGAGTTCACTCTGACCTTTTGACAGTGTGAAGACAACCTATCAAAATCACAATGAAATCTGTATTCAAGCAAGCACTAAGCTTGGACGTTCCCCTTTCTTCACATTTTTGAAGTGGACAATCCGCGTTTTTTTCATGTGAACGTATTTTCGAACGAGCATATTAGCTGTATATGCTGCGTTATTGCTATGGACTTCTGTTTATACTTAAATATAGTGGTAAGGCTATCAGATGGCGGTGTCGAGTCAATTTCCGCTATATTGTGACATTCCCCCTTTTTCCCCTGTGGTCTTCATTTACAAAAAACCATCACCTTGAACTCTCCTTCAGATGGCCTAACCCCCCTCGAAGAGCCATTTCTGAATTCATTGTTTACACTTGTTTTATTATTTTTGTTCCTAGAATCTATGGTTGTAATTTTTCTATGTAATTTCGGGACACCTGTATGATATACTGATTCACATGCCGCCAGACAGTCCACCCGTTGAGAGTCGAATGCCCGAAATCGTCTTTAGTCAACGCACTATCAGACGAATTTTGCTTGGCCTCAAAACGAATAAGGCTAACGGTCCTGATGGAATTCCACCCATAATCCTCAAAAAATGTGCACCAGAATTAACACCGATTCTCTGCAAGTTGTTTACCGTCTCGTACAGGTCGGGTATTTTTCCATCATGCTGGAAGACAGCTAGAGTCCAACCAATCCCCAAAAAAGGAAACAAGAACCTGCCCAATAACTACAGACCCATTGCCCTGTTATCAGTAATCTCCAAAGTGATGGAGGAAGCCATCAATATTAAGCTTATCAAATATCTGGAGAGCTTAGGAATCATCAATGATAGACATTACGGCTTTCGCCACCGAAGATCTACTGGAGATCTACTTGCCTACGTCACCCATTTATGGCAAGCTTCATTAGAAAAACACGGGGAATCTCTAGCTGTCGCGTTGGACGTATCGAAAGCATTCGACCGTGTTTGGCACGAAGGACTCCTCCACAAACTACCATCATACGGCTCACCACCTCAGCTATGCCATCTCTTATCGAGTTTTCTTTCAGGCAGATCGCTTCACGTGGTGGTGGACGGTGTATCGTCTGATACCATTGGCATCAATTCCGGCGTTTCACAAGGATCAATTTTGGCACCAACTTTATTCCTGCTCAATATCAATGATCTGTTGGGAGTAACAACTTGCCCCATCCACAGCTTTGCAGATGATAGTACCCTCCATACTGCGTTCTCTTCCAGAATTCCCATCTCTTCCCAGGAAACTGAGAACTCACGGCGCAGGCAGGTCAATGCTGTCAATGAAGATCTTGCTGAAATCACAGCCTGGGGAACCAACAACCTAGTTGAATTCAACGCCACCAAAACTCAAGCCTGCATTTTCTCTAGAAAGGCGGAACTCAGTATGCCCGATATTGTTATGTCTGGCTCCACCATCCCCACCAAGCCCACCATATCTGTGCTCGGTATTTCCATCAGCAACACTCTTTCATGGGATAATCATGTCAGATCCATCGCAAAAGCTGCTTCACAAAAACACAAAAACGGCCTGTTCTAGAATACTGTTCCCACATATGGGGTTCAGCATCAAAACATACGCTGATGCTCTTAGATTCCATCCAGAGAAGAGCCATTCGCCTAGTGGGGACGCCACACTCACTCACTCTTTGACATCATTGGAACACCGTAGAAAGGTCGGCGACCTTTCACTTTTCTATCGATACTTCCACGGGAAATGTTCTTCGGAAATCTCTGCTATCATCCCTTCACCAGCAATACCAATCAGACGAACTAGACAAGCCCAGTCAGCACATCCTTTCGTTGTCAACCTCGAAAGATGTAGAATAGCACTTTATCAAGACTCCTTCATCCATAGAACGGCTAGGCTCTGGAGTTCATTGCCAGTGAAAGTACCCCCAACAACATATAATCTCCAAAAGTTCAAACAAAATTCCAATACCTACCTCCTGTCCCTATCCTCCCTAGGAACGCAAGATGTTCTTTGAACATTATAGGGATTCCCTTTCGTGCGCTCCAAGTGATAAAAAAAATAAAAAAAAACAACGAAATAACACGAAGGATATTGATATCCAGCTCCAATTCCTGTATCCACATATCAGATCATGCCCTCCACAAGCAGCGATATATCCTCCCCCAACGTTAACGCTGCAGGGTGAAGAATGAAATAACGAGGATCCAAAGGACTATATTCGCAGATACATTTCACACTGCCCCGAGTTGTTATGACCCCTGTATCACCTCGACCAGGGCCGCAGTCAGCGGCACAGCCTGCCGTGAAAAATATTTGCCTGTCCTAGAATAATCGGTAAAGATACCAGAAGAATCGGAGAATGTGGAGTGGTCACAGAGAATAATTGAAGCGTTAAAAGGAGTATCAACAAATAGATCCATAGATGGTAACTTTGTAGGAAACATAGGCATGTTCTTTTTCACACCACATTTCCATCATTGATGGAAGTGACGTTACTCTCTAATACATCGAATTGTTGGAGTCATCAGTGATGAAATAAAACGCAGTTATTTGACATGACAATCACAACTGTTTTTTCCTTCCTGATTTGATGGGGATTTAGATTATTTCAATGAGAAGCTCAGAATTGATGAAAACTAATATTAAATGGGAAATAATGTATTAAAAGTGATATTGGAGTCCTTGTCTGCAGATCCAGAAGTTCTAGCAGTTCTCCTGATAGTACTGAGGATGAAACATTGTTTATGTTAGGAAGTCGACGAGATAGGTTGAAAATTCTCAACAACCTATATATAAAACATTGCAATAAATTATGATGATATGGATAAAATCATTGATGAGAATTATCTGTTGCTACTCAAGTTTCCTGAATGTTTGCACTAATTACTCGAAATTCATTATGGGGAAGAAAAAAGTAACTACACTCTAAGAAAAACTGGAACACCAGTTGACATCAGCTATCACCAAATGATTTTCTCAGAGGTCCTGCATATTTCAGTGTATAGCACAGGTGTTTGGTGCTATCTCTGCACATTTTCAGGTGAGATTTGTGATTTCGAAATCGATGTAAAGTAATACCACACCGGAATGAGTTTACAAAATCATCCATCAAATGATCAAATCTGCAATGTATACGGTGTTTATTTACACCAGGTCATTGCATTTTTAACCGGGATTGGGTCATTTCAAAAGGAGGATAGTTCTTAATCTGACACGAATCTTCAGAATTCTGACACATTTAGGTATGAAACAAAATTGCTTCAATCAAATGGTAATCCATTGTAGCGTGAAATATCTTTGTTGAGATATACACGGTGTCCCAAAATTGCTGGGACACAGAGCTACCACAGGTAATACAGGTCAAAATAAGTTGATTGGACCCAACTTGTTCCTATGAAAAAATGAACTGTTTGTCCGTGAGGCGAGTTCAAAGTTTCCATAAATAATCACATTTTCGTTCGCTGTTCGAAAATGAGTAGAACAAATTGGATGAAATTTGACGAGAAATTATTTGTGTGAAAATGGGTCATTCATAAAATTGATAGTCACATAAAAAATATGAGAGTTGATCACTTTCATGATATAAATTTTGAAGAATAAAAGCTACTAGTGATAACTTTTCAGAAGATATCAACTTTGTGATTCATAAATAGTATGAATTGATGTTTACAGTTCGAATTCGAATAATAAGTATGAACAGTATGATTTTGGTGTTAAATAGAGTTAGTGTTAATTCTAATAGTCTGGAATTGAAAAAGACAACAAATTTTTTCAATTTCTGTTGGTGTCATTTATGCAGCATTATATGAACGCAGTTGGTGGATTGATGGAGTCACCGGTGAATGAAAGAACGTCCCTCATTGCTTTGCTCAAAGTCGTGAAATCCAAAGGGTTCCGATTCTGTATGGTATTCATGAAAAGATTTCTGGGAACCATTCAGCCTGCCGATGAATTATTTCATCAAATCAGGCGAGCTTGAAAGATTCTGTCGTTATTTTGAAGTCCGTGGTGGATTCACTCAGCTCCTCTAGGAGTGAAGATATTTTCAAAGAAATTGAAGATTGAAGGTCAACTCAGATTTTGACATAGTGGTAGAACAAATACAATAAGACGAGAGAAAAGAAGAAATCCAAAGCTCACAGATTTCCTGATCTCACATTAAATTGGAGAAACATCAGAGGAAATGGATTAGTATGATCAAAATTTCAAAAGGATATTTTATGAACTTCTAGATATAATACTCTATTTTATAGATATCTTCATGGACGATGCGAGATTAACCGGTCGTGTAGAGGCTTCGCATCCCTTCGTGGTCACTTTGGAGACTTGCAGGAGATCTCTTTCCAAAGACTCGTTCATCCAACGAACAGCGAGGCTCTGGAACACATTGCCAAGGGAGGTGTTCCCCGAGGCATATAACCTCCAGAAATTCAAATAGAACACCAATTCCTAACTCATTTCCCTTGGTTCTCACGATATTCTCTGAACACTACAGGATATCCTTTTTCGTGAGAACCAGAACATAAAAAAAGTGAATAGAAGATCCACAAACAATAGTGAACTACTGATTGCAGTTTCCTGTGCAGAGGATCGAGAAGAAATCAATTTGTCTGAAAGCAGTTTTTCAAACCTTTGGGCATAAAAACTTCCATCACCAGATGAAGTATTTGTTGTGAATACATTAATACGAAACTAGAAGGAAGAAAATCTTAAAAATTGCATTTCTGATGAAGTTTTCAAACATAGAGAAGCATTCCTATAACTAGCATCAGCTAGGAACTTTGGATGCAGTTGCAGTACAGCGACGTGTGCACCAAGTTCTCCTGTTTTGACAAGAATTAATCGCCCACAACGCCTGACTATGTGCTAACTAAGAATGACCAATTTGATGCTCCTTGCGTTTGAAAGACATCGCACCAAAGCACAAATTGCAAAAATTCAGTGAACGAAACAATCGACGACTAAAACTATTTAGAATTTGTTGGTTTTATTTCAGAGTTCGTAGTTTTTTCTTCATCTAGATTCTAGAGATTGCTTTTATATAATAAATTATGTAACATAGAAATTGATTGAATTCTTCACGATCATAAAAAAATCACATAGGATACGTCAGACAACAAGAAATTCACACACAATTTATATACAGATACTTGAAAATATAAAAGAACCACAGTACACCAAATATTCAGTCTGCAACCTTTCCTGATACCACAAACCATATGAAGATATATGAAATGTATTTCATCGATTAAAATATTCGTCGATACTATAAAAACAACCGTTAATCAGAAATTCTTTGAGTTTGATTTTGAAATGATTTTCTCGTTTGTATATATTTTTCATTTCGTCAGATAAGTGATTATAGAATTTTGCTCCCTTATAAGATGGACAATTTTCAATCAGACGAGTTGAATGTTCCTGGAGCCTCATCAATTCACCGTGCCTGGCAGGATACGTATGAAAGTCACAGTTTCGATCATAAGTCTGCATTTGTTTCCTGAATAATAAAATACATTTGTAAAAAATATGAATGCAAGGTACACTCAAGATTGTATTCTCAATAAAGTGTTGCCGACAAGATTCTCTGTAGTCTATTCCATAATTAGTCGTATGATCCTTGTCTGTGAGACGAATATTTTGCTTTTGGCGATCATCCCCAAATGGCAATATTATAAGAAATATGGGAATATACAACAGCAAAGTGAACATTCAGAAGTTGAGCCTTATTGAAAGTGGAACTCAACTGTCTAAATAGCATAGTACCCACTGTTCACTTTCTTACTGACATGATTCATACCCGACTCCCACGTCATGTTACCATCGATAAAAGTACTTAGAAATTTGGTGTTGTCTGATGGTTTAATTATTACATCGCCCACTCTAACATGAAGATTCTCAATTTTTCTATTAGTTCTGGAATAAAACTGCATCAGAACAGTTTTCTCTACATTCACCACTGAAGAGTTTTTATCACACCAATTCGTGAACTCGAAGCTCAAGGTATTTAATTTTTCTTGGAGCGCCTCTGGGTTATCTGCAGTAGATGTAATCGAGTAATCGTTATTGTATCATCTGCATACAAAACTACAAAATCTGAGCTTATATGATTGGGCATGTCATTGATGAATAGACGAAAAATGAGTGGACTTAATATAAAACCTTGAGGAACCCCAAGATCAATGTCATACTGCTTCGACTGACCATTGTCGCCTTTAACGTGTATCTTTCTGTGAGTCAGCTGAGATCTAAGCCAAGAAAGGAAGATACCCCTGAAGCCAAGTGAATAGAGTTTTTGCAAATAATATCGGGGTCAATAATTTCATATGTTTTCGATAAGTCGAAGAAGAGTGCACCGACATGTTTCCTTCTGTCAAGTGAATTATAGACACACTTGAAAGAACTTTTTTATTCTCGAGTTAGTTGTTTTTCTTTTATCTAGGCTTCGTTTTTATTCAAGAGTTCATTGTTTTCATGTTATCTAGGATTTGTTTTTATTTTAGAGTTTGTTAAATACTATCAGTAGGTTAATCGACGAGGTGGTACATTCATTATTCCAGATTTGTTTGGGATTTTCTCTCCTCGTCTCTATAAAATGCAAATATGAATACTATTTCAATATACGTGTAGTGAGGACAAATCAGATGATTTGCTTCAAAATTTCACTGCATATAAAGAATCTTCCTATAAGAGAGCCTAAAAGAAAAATTCACTTGCTTGTCAGTGGCAATTTGTATTGAAAAATGTTTGGAGAATAGAAATGAAGGTATATAGGAAAAAAAATTTCACCAATCTTTGGACGTTTCGGTAACGAATATTCTCCCGTTTTCAACATTAAAAATGGAGTTCTTGTATGGAGAATTCGTATTTGTCCTGACAATTTTCAGTTCTCAGTATTTGAAGTATACCTTGTGTTTGTGGAAAGTTGTATACAGGTGAAACCAAGAGACCTAGCTCTTTCAGTTAGGACAAAGGGACATGAATACAATATAAAGAAAAGACACATCGACAAATCGAAACTAGCTGAAGATATCCTTACTTACTTACAAAATATGGCAGAGTGGAATAATATAAAAATCATTGGAAAGGAAGATAACGACCAGAAGAGAAAAATCAAGGAATCTGCTTGCATTCTTCTGAACGGAGACAATAGCATTGCTTCCTGTTCAGTTGATACAGATAAAACATGGTATTCACTACTGAAATATGAAAGTGAGAATGGTAAATTCAAGATTAATTAATGAAAACATCCTGTAACTCATTTGATCGCCAAAGTCACCAATTATTGTCACTGAGAACTGAAAATTGTCAGGACGAATTTGAATTTGCCATACAGAAAAATCCATTTTTTATTCTGAAAACGGGAGCAGATTCGTTCCCGAAACGACCAGAGATAAGTAAAAATTTGATATTTCTTCTATATACCTTCATTTCTCTTCTTCAAATCTTTTTCAATACAAATTGTCACTGATAAGCTAGTGAATTTTTCTCTTAGGCTCTCTGATAAGAAAATTCTTTGAACGCAGTGACATTTTGAGGCAAAACACCTGATTAGTCCTAACTACAAGTTATTAAGTTATCAGTTGTATCAAAATAGTATTCATAGTTTATTTCATCGAGACGAGGAGAGAAAATCCAAAAAAAATCTGGAATAATTAGAGTTTGTTGTTTTTATTTAAGAGTTTGCTGTTTCTAGAATGTTTGTTACTTCCTTGTTTAATCACTCAATCAGGATATATTTATGATATTTGTTCATCAAAGATTAATTTGTTAGTTGACTAAAGTTTTAGCTTGCCCAAAATGTGTTATTCTTGCCTACCCTAAACATTCACTCTGGCTACGGCCCTGCTCGACGGAGGAGTAGCCTGGGCCGGTCATACTGATCAAATTTGATGAGCTATTAATCTTTAATTCCTTTTTTTATTGGGCCGTGTGATATACCTTCCGGCTAAAAATGATCTTTGTGGTGGAAAAAAAGGACATCAAACCGTACATAACTTGTATACGATAGTAAAAATTAAACTAGCTTTTTATGGGTGAGGAGGTGACTGAATCTGGAAGTGAATCAAGTGAGATACTATCTTGGAGAACGCTAGGTATTCACTTTATGGAATTCGAATATACACCCCAGGCAACTGCAGATAACAAAGAATCACCCGCGGTGAAAAGTATACGGATTTTTTTGGGTAACCGGTGCACCACCAAATAGTAATGTCACTGTGACGTTTCCAACCAAGACGTGATAATCATGACATCAAGATGACTTTGATTATATGTCATAGATTGGAATATTGAAAATGTTCCTTCTATATGATGTCGTAGTGACGTGTCGGCGATGTCTGAAGTTCAAGCCAGTAGTGACGTATCAAATCAGTAAGATTCGTTGTTCAGATCATATGTCAATATTCTTGGGATTATTTCAATATAACTATGTTGTAGATGATTTGCCCCAAAATTTCACTGCCCTTTAAATTTCACTATTGAGAACTTAAGAAAAAAAAATCATCAATTGATATACATGGTGTTCCGAAATTCGACCGACAACGCTTGACATATGTGATAGCTCTCGTCATTTCATAATCACTGACATGGAAATATACGGTCAAATGGATGGATCTCATTGTATTTACAGTTCTGATCACAGTTTTCACTTGGAACTTATCACCAACACGTTTCATTTTTTCAAATATGCATTCTTCTGAACGGAGACAAAAGCATTGCATCCTGTTCAGTTGATATAGATAGAACATGGTATTTATTCACTACTGAAAACTGAACATGAATATGGTAGATTCAAGATCAATCAATGAAAACATCATGTAACTCATTTGTAGACTAAAATCACTCATTCATATGCCAACATCAGTATGACACTGACAACTGACGAACTATAAGCAGCACACATTCGTTTTCACATCAAAGATCACATGGGACTGCTTTGAAACACTCATGCAACTGGGAAAGGACAACAATGTCACACTTATGTGGGTTCCAGGGCAGGAAGGAATCGAAGGAAATGAGGCAGCTGATCGCCTTGCAAAAAAAGGTGCAGCATCTGCACTTTTTGGTCCTGAGCCTGATTCAGAAAATGGAAAGAAATTGAAAAGTCTTCCTACTGGAGAGCAACTGCAGGTCAACGACAAGCGGAAAGGTTCATCAACCATTCGCAGAACCGAGCAAAGGAGCTACTCAGCCTCAGCAAACCAGGGCTAAAGCTTATCACAGGCTTTCTCACAGGACACGGCCCTCTCAGGTACCACCTCAAAAAGATGGGCCTGGCGGAGACTCACACTTGCCGCTTTTGTAACAATGCGACCGAAACCGCGGAACACATACTCTGCTCACGTGAAGTATTAGTCCGCCAAAGGCTCAACCACCTAGCACAGGTCTATCTCACTCCTGCTGAGGTGGAAAATTCAACCGTCAGGAAAATTGTAGGCTTCATCGGAAGTCTAGGGTTAGAGGACCAAAACTAAATAAGGGTAATCACAATAGATCTTTTAGGTCGCAGTGATCGAGAGGTCTCCCAGCCTATACGTCCCATCTACAATCTACAATAAGCAGCACAACTTCCAAAGAGAAATATTTTCCACTTCCATGTTGAGAACGGGAGCAGATTCGGTCCTGAAAGGTCCAAATATAAGTAAAGATTCGATATTTTCTCAATGTATCTATATTTCTTTCCTTCAAATATTTTTTCAAACAAATTTTCACTGACAAGCTACTGGATTTTTCTTTTGAGCTCCCTGATAGAAAAATTTGTTAAACGCAGTGACATTCTGGGGCAAATCATCTGATTTTTCTCACTACAAATATATTGAAATGATACGAATATTTTTATTTTATAAAAACGAGGAGAGAAAATCCCAAAAAATCGAGTGAAATGAATACAACACCTCCTCGATCAACCTACAGACAGTATTTAACAAAAAAATTATTATTATTATTATTGCTTTCTGCATGAAATACCTATTTTTATTCAGCTAAAAAATGAGATCTAAGAAGACTCCAATCTACTCACCACCAGAAAAATATTTTTGTAATGTTCATCTACTGAAAATGATCAGTGGAATGTGATGCATTTTTCAAACGAAATCAAACCATGAATTCTAGAAATTGAAAATAATCCAAATTTCATCAGTGGCGTAGAAAATATGGAAGGAAAAGTTACCACAACACCCTTTCGCGTGAAATATTTCAATGAATAACATTCGTGCATGAAAATGACCAGATAATTTTGCATCAAGCGTGATAGGTATCTTATACAAATTGCATTCGGTAATTCCAATATTTTGTTTTGGTAAGGGGTTCATCCTCCTTCGGACTCGGGCTCTTTCGCCAAAATATGAACTGCAATTTGTATATTTTATATATATATATACAATATTTATCCTGCTATCATTATTGCGTCCAAACATTGCCCTTTTACATTTATTACTGCGTCCTTCTATGGACGCGATAATGTCATCAACGTTTAACTCCGAATAGAAATGCTTGGAAGAATGCGAAAAAATGTGTTTTGAAAGCCCATGCCTCCACTTATCGATAGATCTGAGATTCACTGGTCTATCTGTCCAAATATTCGAGATATGCGGAAAAATCTTGAAGCACATCGGACGCAATATTATGCGTCTATGAACAGAACATATACATTTTAGTTCAAATGACTTTCGCTAGAGCGGAATATACGAAAATCATACGAAATTCCAATATTTCTATCTAGAGTATCTTTTTTTTATGTTCTGGTTCCCACTCAAAGGGATATCCTGCAATGTTCAGAGAACATCGAGAGAACTAAGGGAAATAAGGTAGAAATTGGTGTTCTTCTTGAATTTCTGGAGGTTATATGCCTTGGGGAACACTTCCCTTGGCAGTTTGTTCCAGAGCGTCGCTGTTCGTTGAATGAACGAGTCTTTGGAAAGAGATGTTCTGCATGGTTCATTTTATTACATTTATAGTAAGAAATGGAAGTTCCAAGAGCATCGTGCGAACCTACAAATAGGGAAAAGAGGTACGTGTTTGAATTTATTCGAAATTTTGGAGGTTATCAGTTCTTGAGGATTTTTGTATTGCCATAAAATTCCAAAGCTTTGCCGTTCTATAGACGAACGAGTTTTGGTACAGTGTTGTTCGACTTATTTCAAGGTTGAGAACATGAGGATGTGCTGACTGGGCTTGTCGAGTTTGTTTGAGTAGTATTGCTAGTGATGGAATGATAGCAGCGATTACTACCCAATCAGCCAAAGTACGTCTTAAAGGCGTCTTTAAGACGTACATGTCGGGACATAAGTACGTCTTAAAGACGTACATATTACGCCCAAGAGACGTCTTTAAGACGTACATTTTCCACTAATATGTACGTCTTTAAGACGTCTTTTTTAGGTGTTTTTGGTCCATGACCTCAAATTGATCTTTCAAATTACGGAAAAATCACATAGTTTCAGTTGATTTGCACCTGTGCAGTGAAGTTAGCAACAAGTGCAGACAAGCAAAAAAAAAGGGAAATAAACGACTTCATCAAACGGTAGACACAAGCGGTCACCCATTCAAGTACTAACCGCGCTCTTTGTTGCTTGACTTCGATGATTATACCATATTCACTTCTTCTGTTACTCTGTTTGTTCTATATGTCACATAACAAGCTTTTACTTAGTTTAACATGTCCTTGTGTCTGTTTGTAATCAAAACGTGCAAGTTAAATTTGACTCACTTTAAATCGTCCGATTGATTTGAAATTGGGCAAGTAAATATTATTCCGGTGACAATTCGTTGTGATATTATTATTGAATGGAAAAAACAGAATGGCGGATCCAATATGGCGGACGATGTGGCATATGGTTTTCTGATTATGGTCTGATATGATTCAAAATTGGCATCTGAAGGATTTCGGGATCAGAGATTATAATTCCTTTTGTCGAAAATGAAAAATCCAAGATGTCGGCTTCAAAATGGCGGACGAGTTTTGTGATTATAGTCCGATTTTATTCAGAATTGATTACTATGGGACTTTTGGGGTCGAGGAATATAATTTTTTTTTGTAAAAATTCGAGAATCTAACACGAAGGCTCCAAAATGTCGGACGAAAAAATTCAAAAACATCACTTTTGTTGAAAATAAGAAAAAACTGAACAATTGAAAATAAAAAACGTGAAGAGATGACATTTTGTTTTTCTTCAGGAAATAACTTACATTATTGTTCTATAAGTCGAATTGACGTACCTACTGGAATGTACGTCTTTAAGACGTCTTTTATACGACATGGGAGGAACGACGTGGATACGACCTAAAATGTACGTCTTAAAGACGTAAATTCGTGTACGTCTTTAAGATGTACATGGATTTACATCTTAAAGACGTACTTTATACGTCCCTGGACGTAAAGACGTAAGTAAGTCGTAAAATGTACGTCTTTAAGATGTCTGGTGCTGATTGGGTAAGGAACATTTGTTGTGGAAGTATCTATAGGAAATGAAAGGTCTCCGACTTTCCTACGGTGTTCTAATGGAGTCAAAGTATAGGTGAGTGTGGATAGAATCTAAGAGGATCAGCGTATGCTTGGGTGCTGAACCCCATAATGTGAGAACAGTAATCTAAAACTGCTCGTGTATGTGCTTTTGTAGATCGTGAAAAGCTGGTACAATGAACCAGTATATCACCTGACGAAGCTACTGTGTTAGCGAAACATGTTTTGTGGAAATCTTATCGTTTGTGAAGTTTTTACATTTGACTAAATTATCATCAATAGGTGTCAGATGAACAAAATCATGATTAGTTTCAAAATTATTCGAAGAATAGGAAACAGTATGTTGATGTGAATAATACTTGTAGTTTCTTGATGAATATTACATGTGGTGTACCGCAAGGGTCAGTTTTGAAGCCAATTTTATTTTTAATTTACATCAACTCAATATCTACTTTGAAATTGAAAGGAAAACTAAAATTATTTGCAGACGATACAACAATAACCTATATACTTCAAAAGATTTTAACGATATCAATAATGATATTGAAAATGATTTGAAACAATTACCATTTTGACTAACGACCAATGAGTTGACTTTCAATTATAGCACAGAATACTCAACAATTCATAGTAAATCTACGTATATGTACATCTCAATAAGAACAACGGATATGTTGAATAATACCCCAATATGTTTCAATAACAAATCCATTGAATATACAAATGTAACGTAATTTTTAGGTCTTTATATTGATGAACAATAATCGTGGATTCTACATATAGATCATTTGAGGAAAAATTGAATCCTATTGCTGGTGTTATATATACAATTCGAAATTTCATTCCTGTTAAATACCTAAAGAGTATTTATTTCTGTCTTTTTCATTCAAATTTACAATATCTAATATCTATTTGAGGAAGTACAAATATTTCACGTTTGAAGCTAGTCATGAAATTACAAAATAAAACACTAAAAAGTGCATTTTCAATTTACCTTTTTTAGAATCAACTGTGAACTCTATACAAACCCAAAGACTCGCTGAATCTAGTTTCATTATACAAACTCAAAATTTGTTGTTTCATTAATTTTGTCAGGAAGGAATTGAAAATATCAAATTTGAATTCTAATGAAGTTAATACGATCCACGCCCATGAAATAAGGCAATTCAATTTATTGATAGCAAATAATTATAAGTCGAATTTTGGTAAACAATCAATATTCCATAATAAAATAATTTTATATAACTCCTTACCTAATGAGTTGAAAAATATAGAAGAAGCCGAAAAATTTTAAATCAATTTAAACAAATATCTGCTCAGTAAACTTTAATTCCATATCTACTGATCATTCACAATTCGATTACTTGCAATGGATTACAATATTTTCATTTTATGTTTTATTATAATTTTTTTATGAAAAACAATAATTGTGCAATTATTATTGTTTCGATTCATTATGTTATATGTATGTCTTGTTGTATATATCCCTATTATAAACAATAAATTTTCTTGGAGTTATGAAGACAATCAATCAATATATCGAATATTATTAATTTACCTCAGTAAATGAATCCATCGGAACTTAACGCAGTAATTAGAATAAAAATACTGTTTTTAGTTGTAATTTGTGATTCGGAGAATCAAACCGAAAACACACGTCAACGTCAACTCAAACATACCGAACTTACCAGAGAAAATCCACGGTTGTTCTGGTGACAGTGAATCTATCGCTTTTTCAGGAACCGAGTTCCGTGAATAACCTTTTTTCAGGAACCAACCAAACATTACGTATTCACGGAACGGAAAAATACTAACCGAAATAACCAAGTTGATTAACGGATCATACCCCATGTTTTGTACAATCAGGATAGTTTTCACATTGAACTTAACAGAGAGAATATACTTAGTAGAAAGTCAACACTTAAGCTGGGTACCATTGTCAATCCTCTTCACTGTATTCCTTTTTCGGCTAAGTAATATATCAACTATCTTTACACGGAGACACTGTTAGATAATTTGAACTATGGAATATTTTGTATCTACCTCGGTATCTACTTATATCCAAATAATACTTTGGCTGAACACTGTATTAGATTTGAGAATTCAAATGAACATCCTGATAATGGTGGTCACTATGGTTTTGATAATCTGATATTCGAACCCATTATCTTGATAAAAATCGTTGTCTGAGATCTTTATTTGATTCATGCTCATAAAAACGTCCAATTCCGTATTTTTGAGGAAAACTTAATGACATGGGATTGATAAGATGTAAAATTAATTGCTCTTTGTTGACTTTCCATTTTGTTGTTTTGTATGGATGCCACATGTCCACTTGTCCACGTATAACCAAGCGTGCACCATAAGGATTTAATTGTGGAAAGTTGCATCTTTTATTCGGTACCATTTTCGCAAGTTAAATGAATTTAACAACCAACAAATGTCTGATCTCGCGTATACCTACTGAGTTTGAAAAATGAATGACACAATTTCTTGACAGCTGCAGAAAAAAATTTGGAAGAGAAAGAAAAAAAAGCGTCGATGTCCTTAGGAAAAAACTAGTTCCAGAAATACCGAGATTCTCAAGAAAAGGGTTGGATAGGCCTAGAGATCAGGCAACAATGACATATATTATATGAAAATCACTGGATATACCTAACGCATAAGAAGGCGACAACCTCTTTTGTAGGAAGGCTTTACAGACGCCAAGAGTTGGTACACTCCCCTCGAAAGGGTACCTGTCGTGATTTCATGCCAAAAAATTGGATATCCTCAGACCATCCCTTTAAAACCAAGAATGTTCAGAATATTGAATACGTTTCTCCTCAACTGCCAAAAAACTATGATATTATTGACCAAAAATATTCGGATGAAAAAATCCAAGTCACAGGGTGGATATTTATAGAGAAATGTTATTGTTCTTCAACTTTTGATATATACTACACTACATATAATTACTAACTGTCGCGAGAACAAGTGGAAATGTTTCAAAACAATTTGGTGGCAATGACATTTTCTCAATTGTTTCATGAGTGTATAGTGTATTCGATTATGACTCAAAAAGTGATGATAGGAAAACAACACTTTGTTTATTTCTTATATATAACAATATCGATTGATTTTATTATTTCGTTCCCTTCCCTGTACAACAACTGGTGTTGAATACAAATTTTACATAGATTAATGAAGTTTCGAATCAAGAATAATCTAGGAATTCATTGAATAATATGAACATGAATAAATAGAGTACTAGGTGTTCAAAAGTTATGTTTTAAACAAGAATGTTTTTCTTTTTCAGTTGAGCGGTTCTGAGTTGGTAACAGATAAAATGGTTCAGAAACAACTATCCTGATTCAACAGGCTATTTAAGACAGACACGACTAACAAATGGAGTGTAAAAACTTTCTTAGGACATTTTGTGGACATTTCGTCAAGATCAAATTGAAACCCCTATACAGGGTGTCAATTTGAAAACTTCCCACCCTTAATATCTCTCTCCAAGTCGATAATATGGAAAAACGAAAAGACAGGTCGATTTTATTTCCGAGGGGGACATGGTTCTAAAATATTTTCAGCCCCGCGGCGTTGCCGCTTCTAACGAAAAGAAGCAACAACTTTGTTATTTCAAATGGAACACCCTGTATTTTATTGCATTTTTAGATTCTCCCTGAAAAGCTGATTTCATCAATGTATCTCACTTGGGGTCTAGCAGGAATGATTACAGAGATATGGGGTGTTCAAAATCGAGATTTTACAACTTTAGGATTTTTTTGAGTCGAAACTATTCATTATTGGTCAAAACGGCTTCTATGTCCCTATCTCAACTTTTGATTTACTATCTACTGACATTTATTTGAAACAAATACAGGGTGATCAAAAGTCTGAATCTTGAACCACCCTGTATTTGTTTCAAATTAATGTCAGTAGATAGTAAATCAAAAGTTGAGATAGGGACATAGAAGCCGTTTTGACCAATAATGAATAGTTTCGACTCAAAAAAATCCTAAAGTTGTAAAATCTCGATTTTGAACACCCTATATCTCTGTAATCATTCCTGCTAGACCCCAAGTGTGATACATTGATGAAATCAGCTTTTCAGTGAGAATCTAAAAATGCAATAAAATACAGGGTGTTCCATTTGAAATAACAAAGTTGTTGCTTCTTTTCGTTAGAAGCGGCAACGCCGCGGGGCTGAAAATATTTTAGAACCATGTCCCCCTCGAAAATAAAATCGACCTGTCTTTTCGTTTTTCCATATTATCGACTTGGAGGGAGATATTGAGGGTGGGAAGTTTTCAAATTGACACCCTGTATAACGCCAAATACGTGTTCTAAGTGTTGTGTGCTAGTGAAGGTACTGATATTTAGTTCAACTGTGGATTTTGTTCAGAGTAATAAACCACCCAGATTCATTACTGACGGTCTAACAGAAACTGAAAGAAGGAGATGAAAATTCAGTACGGGTACGTGTGGAATATTTTTTATGGTCTGTGTAAATATGTTATAATAAATATAATAAATCGATTTGACTGAAATGCTGACAACTATTATGACATCAAACACCACTTTCTATAATATACAGGATGATTCAAAAGTAAGCGGCATCTTTTCAGAGGCGTATTCCTTGCATAAAAATAAGACAAAGAGTTTATATTTATAATAGGGGTTCGAAAATGTTTCCTAAGGAAGCTATGCCCTTTTGAATAGACCACCTCGAAGACGATTTTTTCTCTGTAACTTTAAAATTCTTCACAATAAATCTTCGAAAATTGGTGTACGGCATGAACATTTGATGGCAAATAAGATTCTGAATTCAAAATTGCAAAATTATTTCCAGGGGCGTCACATGCGGGGGAGGGTAAGTGTAAAAACATCCCTTCTCATTTTGATATTCAGGTTCAAAGTATGACGTATGACATATGACATTCGACAGATGACAGCTCACATATGATAAATGATATAAGCCGTTAATGATACTTGCGGTGCTCATTGAAGCTATACGCTCTGGTTCAGCTAACGTTTGACGTATGACATTCAACAACTGACGTATACCACGTGACCTTCCGGTACTCGTCGGAAGCAGGCACTCAAGCCGTCGAAATGGCTAACGGTTCAAAATGGCGCTCAAATAACGATACGTATGATGTTTGACAGATGACGTATACCACGTGATCTTCTGGTGCTCGTTGAAAGCAGACACTCAGGGTCGCCATAACCTACGAATTTGAACCAAAAAATGGCTATCGATTCGAAATGGCACTCAACTGACGATACGTATGATGTTTGACAGATGACGTATGCCACGTGACCTTCTGGTGCTTGTTGGAAGGAACACTCAGGGTCGACACAACCTACGAATTTTAATCAAAATGGCCATCGATTCAAAATGGCGCTCAACAGATATCATCTGAGACGTTTGGCCTATTATTTATTGCTTCACCGATAGCAAACGCCCATATTCAGCGCAGCCAATGTATACTACATATACTTCGGGTACCACCTCGACTAAACAGATATTAAGGTTCGACATAACCTACGAATTTCAATCAAAATGGCTACCGATTCAAATAGCTGCCAATTCAAAATGGCGCTTAACTGACGATACATATCATGTTTGACAAATGACGTGTGCCACGTGACCTTCCGAGCCAGGTCCGACATTACCTATGAATGTCGATAAAATGGTCATCGATTCAAAATGGCGCTCAAATCAGGTGAATCAGTCGCGATTACGATTTCCTGTCTCGACGATATATTTCCACGGTGTGTGATTGAAGTTCGAATAACAATATTTCTCTCTATAGGAGTATTATTCCAATCTTCGTTTGTGTTGGACATGTGATTCTGTATGTGTTTTCATTGCCAAAAAACATGTGTGTGTGTGTGAGAAGTGCATGGATGAACTAGATACTGGAGCGGCCATTACTGCATAAATGGACGCTACTCGCTCATTTCTGAATATAGCTGTTTTTCAATGAAATTTTCTGCTTCTCAGCCGAAAACGGCATCAGTCTTGGATAGGTGATATCATTTGAAAGGACACGAGAAACTATAGTTATTAAAAAGCATTGATCCTCGGCAGCGATTTAATTTCAGTACATCGAAATTATTGTACCTACAGGTACATGTCTGAATTACAGAAATTCATTGAACTGAGTTGAGCAATTTCAAGAATGCATAGCATGAATTTTGGGAAACAAAAACAACAGAGGCCAGTTCACAACATCACCAATAATAAAAGAAAATTTTCAAGAAATCTGTGTATAATAATAACTTGATGTACAAGGCGTTCCGTAAAACATTAGGATTTTCTTTTGTATATTTTTCTAGAGTTCCGCTAACAACAGAAATTTCATTTTATTCAAATCCGTTTCGTGAAAGATTTCGATTTCCAGTTTTATATTTCATCAGATTCCAGCTAGCGACAAAAACCATACATCTAAAATAGGATTTTATTCAGATACAGAGTGTTTCATGAAACATTAGGATTCCCAGTTTTATATACTTCTAGATTCCAGCTACCGAAAAAGCATGCATCATCTGAAATAGTATTTTATTTGGGTATAGAATATTCTTCTAGAGTTCCACTAACAACAGAAATTGAAGTTTATCCAGATACAGTGTGTTTTGTGAAACATTTGAGATTTCTTCAGTTTTATATTTTGCCAAATTTTTAGCTAACAAAAGAAGTAGGAATTGTATGTCCATTCAGAGTTGTCTCAGTCGTAGATACAGAGTGAATAAAAACAAAAGTTTTCAAACGATGGTTCGTTTGTTGAAACTGACATCTTTAGTGTTCTTCTTTCTCCATGATGTTATGAAAACAAGTCAAAACTAGGATTCCAGAGTGTTGGACTTTTGTTTGTTCCGGTTTTTGTTCGACAAGTTTTCCAATTCCAAATTTTGAAGTATACTGAATATTTCGGCCTTTAGAAAAAAGTTTATCAATTACAAAGTGAGATTTCCTCAAAGGTGATTTAGAAATAACTGCCTCTCCACTTTGGAACTTTCGATTTTATGCCTTGATTTCGACCAAAACTGCCAATATATTTCGTGAAGGAATTCAATGGGCGTAATGGGTCAATGAAAAATGTAAATATCTATCAAATATTTGATTGACAGATGAGACAATCATAAAACAATCTATTTAATTTTTTCTCGAAAAAATAATCTTCAAACCATGCTGTGAAACTGGAGGCGCCTATCCCTTTTCTATTGGTGCTGTAGTCTTGGATGACATGATGAACCCCCTCTTTGTGACAGGAAGAGCAGAAACTAGGTTTGCAGTCACTGCAATTGCATGGTCTACCCCAGTCACAGTTTAACATTGCTGATTACGTCTGTACTGTTGGAGACCTGACGGAATACTGAAGAGCTGTCACACTGACATTAACAGTTGGTATGAGACCTAAAACATAGTATAAAAGGCTTATTTGCCCACCACACTCGAGGTAAAGCCTCATCGCGTTTGTTTTTTTTTATCGTAGGAAAGCATTTCCTATAGGCCTATACAGAACCACACGCTCTAAAGATTTGAGGTAAATAACTCATGATAGAACAGGTGACTGTTGCTATGAAATCAGAGCAGTTTTTGTTTGTTCTATTTCTAGCTGCACGAAGATCAATTTCTTATTTAAAAGAAACACTTCATCAATTTGCCAGATAATGCCTCTTTCTAGAACAGGTGACTGTTGATATCAAATCAGAGCAGTTTTTGTTTGTTCTATTTCTAGCTGCACGAAGATCGATTTCTAAATCAATAGAAACACTTCTTTAATTCGCCAGATCGTTGGGGTCTTTTTTCATTGAACTATCCACCTAAACTTTGTAGAGCGTGTGGTTTTGTGAAGGCCTATAGGGGATGCTTTTCTACGTAAAAAAACAACAAGACTTTACCTCGAGGGTGGTGGAGAAACAAGCCTTTTATACTTTGTTTCAGGATTCATACCAACTGTTAATGTCAGTGTGACAGCTCTTCAGTATTTCGGCAGCTCTCCCCAACAAAACAGACGAAATCAGCAATGTCAAACTGTGACTGGGGTAGACCATACAATTGCTGTGACTGCAAACCTAGTTTCTCTCTCTACCACAAAGAGGGGGTTCATCAGGTAATCGAAGACTACAGCACCAATACAAATGGGATAGGCGCCTACATTTTCACAGCATGGTGTGAAGATATTTCACGAACAAAATAAAATAGATTGTCTTGTGAATGTCTCATCTGTCAATTGAATACTTACTTGAGAGATATTTATATTTTCCATTGACACATTACGCCCATTGAATTCCTTCACTAAATATATCGACAGTTTCGATCGAAATCAAGGCACACAATAGAAAGTTCTAAAGTGGAAAAGCAGGTATTTCTCGAGCACCTTCAAGGAAATCTCGACATCCTGTATACTTTGTAATTGGAGAACTTTATTCTCAAGGCCGAAATATCCAGTACACTTTATAATTTGGAATTGGAAAACTTTCCGAACGAAAGCCGAAACAAACAAAAGTCCAACACTATTTATTCTCAAATCCTAGTTTTGACTTGTTTTCATACCATTATGGCGAAAAAAGAACACTAAAGATATCAGTTTTAACAAATATGAACCATCGAAAACCTTTGTTATTCATCACCCAGTATCTACGACAGAGACAACTCTGAATGGAAATGAAATTCCTTCTTCTTCTGTTAGCTGAAAATTTAGGAAAATATAAAACTGAAAAAAAGATCTCAATGTTCCACGAAACACCCTGTATTTGAATAAACTTCAATTTCTGTTATTAGCGCAATTCTAGAAAGACATCCTGTACTTGTATAAAATACTATTTCAGATGTATGCTTTTTCAGTAGCTGAAATCTAGAAGAATATAGAACTGGAAATCCTAATGTTTCACGAAACACTATCTGTATCTGAATGAAATCCTATTTCAGATGTATGCTTTTTTCGCTGGCTGAAATCTAACAGAATATGAAACTTGAAATCCAAATGTTTCACTGAACACCATGTATTTAAATTGAATTCAAGTTCTATTGTTGGCGGAACTCTAGAAAAATAAAAAATAAATCCTTATATTTTACGAAACGCCTTGTACATCAAGTTATTATTATACACAGATTTCTTGAAAATGTTCGCTTATTATTGGTGATGTGGTGAACTGGCGTCTGTTGTTTTCGTTCCCCTAAATACATGCTAAGCATTTTTAAAATTTCTCAACTCAGTTCAATGATTTTCTGTAATTCAGACATGTTGTCTGAGAATCAATGCTTCTCAATAACTATAGTTTCTCGTGTCCTTTCAAATTATATCTTCCTATCCAAGACTGATCCTTTTTTTGGCTGAAAAGCAGAAGACTAAGCCACTTACCAATTTCGTTGAAAAACAGCTATATCCAGAAATGAGCGAGTAGCATCCATTTATGCAGTCCATTATCACGTTTTTTCATGCACCTTCCACACACACAGGTTTTTTTGCAATGGAAACACATACAGAATCACATGTCCAACACAAATGAAGATTAAAATAATACTCCTATAGAGAGAAATATTGTTATTCAAACTTCAATCACACACAGCGGAAAAATATATCTTCGAGACAGGAAATTCGCAATCTCCACTCTGTTTCACCTAATTTGAGCGCCATTTTGAATCGATGGCAATTTTATTGGAAATCGTAGGTAATGTCGGACCTGAGTCGGAAGGTCACGTGGCATACATCATTTGTCAAACATCATATGTATCGTCAGTTAAGCGCCATTTTGAATTGGTAGCTATTCTGAATCGGTAGCCATTTTGATTGAAATTCGTAGGTTATGTCGAACTTCAATATCTGTTCTGACGAGGTTAATGCTACCAGAAGTATACAGTATGATGCAAATGTATGGAATAAATTCATTATTTCACAAATGGGCGACATTTGAAGAAATTCCAAAAACACGTGAGTTTTAATTTTTGAAGCCTCATCTCATGACATTCATATGAGAGATGTTACGTCACTGGTGTAGAAGTGATGACGTAATGGACGATTTTTTCAAATACAAGCAGGGGTCATGTGACACCTCGTTTGAAAGGTCTACTGATCGTCTATCCAACAGTCAAAATTTTGCATAAGAATATTGCAATTAAAATGGATTATCATTTGGTTAACTGAATCTTGCAGAGGTCTGCAACTGAGAATTGAACATCGAAGGGTCGTCTAGTTGAAAAAATACACAATAAAAAAAGTTCTGAACTCTAGTTTTTGGATTTTTTTCGGAAGTCGTCTTGTTTTGAAATGAATTTATTCCATACATTTGCATCATACTGTATGTAGTATACATTGGCTGCGCTGAATATGGGCGTTTGCTATCGGTGAAGCAATAACTAATAGGCCAAACGTCTCACATGATATCTGTTGAGCGCCATTTTGAATCGATAGCAATTTCGATTAAAATTCGTAGGTTGTGTCGACCCTGAGTGTTTCTTCCGACAAGCACCGGAAGGTCACACGGCATACTTCATCTGTCGAACATCATACGTATCGTCAGTTGAGTGCCAGTATGAATCGATAGCCATGCATTTTGGTTCAAATTCGTAGGTTATGTCGACCCTGAGTCTGCTTTCAACGAGCACCAGAAGGTCACGTGGTATACGTCATATGTCAAACATCATACGTAACGTCATTTGAGCGCCATTTTGAACCGTTATCCATTTCGGCGGCTCGAGTGCCTGCTTTCGACGAGTACCGGAAGATCACGTGGTATACGTCAGTTGTTGAATGTCATACGTCAAACGTTAGTTGAGCCAGAG
This sequence comes from Phaedon cochleariae, assembly GCA_918026855.4. Classification (NCBI taxonomy): domain Eukaryota; kingdom Metazoa; phylum Arthropoda; class Insecta; order Coleoptera; family Chrysomelidae; genus Phaedon; species Phaedon cochleariae. Next base: position 4,121,405 of record OU896720.1, read on the forward strand.
CGTTTAGTTTCAATGAGCACCAGACGTATCATTAACGGCTTATACAGGGTGACATTTCGAAAACTTCCCACCCTCAATATCTTCATTCCAGTATGTAACATGAAAAATCGAGAAGATAGGTCAATTTCATTTCCAAGGGGGACACTTGAAATGCAAATTTTCAGCCCTCTTGGTTCAATTCCCAAGGAGGCGTAGATGTTACTCTCAGAATCTCAGATGAGAGGACGGGTCAAGTGGCACATCATTTTGAAAAGCGTTCAATTCTCTTTCCAACGGTACCCTAGCTTATCATTTTCTGCTGAGCAGTTTCCGAAAACTGCCGTGTCAATTAGAAAACTTTCCACAGTTAATATCTTCCTTTCAGTAAAAAGAATAAAAATCGAAATGATAGATCAATTTCAATGTCAAGGGAGACACTTCAAATGTATATTTTTAGCCCTCTTGGTTCAACCTCCTAGGAGGGGTAGATGTTACCCTTAGAATCTCAAATAGGATGGGGGGCCAAGTGACACATAATTTCAAAGGTTGTTCAATCTTCTTTCCAACAGCACACTAGTTTATGATTTTTTGATGTGCAGTTTCCCAAAAATGCCGTTCTAAACTTAAGGTTGTATGACACTTGTTGAATTTAATGACAAATATGTAACAGAAATGATGGCAAAAATATTTTTTATGTGTCATACAGTGAAAAAGGTGTTGATTTTGCGCAGATTTGCAAACATTCTCGTAAAAATATAGGACTGGTTCTAGGTATTTTGATATTAGAAATATTTATACTGTATGGCACTATCATATTTGTCATCAAATTTAACAGGTGTCATACAGCCTTGACAGAAGTAATTGGAACATTGCACTGAAATGCATTCAAAATCTTCCTACTATTTGGACTAAAAAGGTCAATACAATAATACCAATCTGAAAACCATGTATATCAGTCGAGATATCAGTGCAGGCATGTTCTTATTACTTCTGTGAGTTTAGAACGGCACTTTTGGTAACTGTTCATCAAAAAATGAAAAACTAGGGTATAGTTTTTTTATATCGTTTGGAGCGCACGAAAGGGAATTCCTATAATGTTCGAAGAACATCGTGCGTTTCTAGGGAGGATAGAAACAGGAGGTAGGTATTGGACTTTTTTTTGAACTTTTGGAGATTATATGTTGTTGGGAATACATCCACAGGCAATGAATTCCAGAGCCTAGCCGTTCTATGGATGAAGGAGTCCTGATAAAGTGCTGTTCGACATCTTTCGAGGTTGACAACGAAAGGATGTGCTGACTGGGCTTGTCTAGTTCGTCTGATTGGTATTGCTAGTGGAGGGATGATAGCAGAGATTTCCGAAGAACATTTCCCGTGGAAGTATCGATAGAAAAGTGAAAGGTCGCCGACCTTTCTACGGTGTTTCAATGATGTCAAAGAGTGAGTGAGTGTGGCGTCACCCACCAGGCGAATGGCTCTTCTCTGGATGGAATCTAAGAGCATCAGCGTATATTTTGGTGCTGAACCCCATACGTGGGAACAGTATTCTGGAACAGGCCGTATCTGCGCTTTGTAGATCATGAGAAGCTGTTGAGGTGTGAAGTAGCTTTTCGCACAGAACAAGAATCCGAGTTTTTGTGAAGCAGCATTTGCGATGGATCTGACATGATTATTCCATGAAAGAGTGTTGTTGATGGAAATACCGAGCATAGATATGGTGGGCTTGGTGGGGATGGTGGAGCCAGACATCACAATATCGGGCATACTGAGTTACGCCTTTCTAGAGAAAATGCAGGCTTGAGTTTTGAAACGAGACTTGAACGCCCGTCAAAATGATGTGCATCTTGACCTCCCTTTCTATATTTGGTTTTAAGGGTAACATCTACCCCTCCTAGGGGGTTGAACTAGGATGGTTAAAAATATGCATTCCAAGTGTCTTCCTCATAAATGGAATTGACGTGTTTTTTCGATTATTCATATCATTTGATACTGAAAGGAAGATATTATATCTAACTGACACGACATTTTTCGGAAACTGCTCGACAGAAAATGATCAGCTAGGGAAAGAGATGTTGAAAAGGAATATTCTCAGATGAATCATAGACATACAAAAATGGATATATACAGGGCGTTAATTTGAAAACTTCAAATGTGAATATCTCGCGAAAGAAAAGAGATAGAAAAACGCCGTCTGGCAAAAATGCCTAAGAGTTAAGGGGAACTAGAACCACCATATTTCGGTCAAGGGATGAGTCACCCCGTCGGCGCGACACACCCCAACTTTGAAATGTCAAAAGGCACTACCTTTTTTGTGATGCCTCAAATGAACAGTCTCAGTCAGTAGTATTCACCTGTACAATACTTTTTTTCCACCCACTACAGGGTGTATGAAAAATATAAAGTCGAATAAATTTAAATGAATTGTGTTTAAAGGATATTTTATTTGATCAGATGTTCAAAATGCATTCCATTCTGTTATAAGCAATAGTAAAATCGATGTTCAAATGCCATTCTAACATTTTGGAACACATCTCTTGGAATATATCGGCATTCTGAATTTTATTTTATTCGACTTTATGTTTTCCGTTCACCCTGTAGTGGGTGGAAAATAAGTCTTGTACAGGTGAATACTACTGACTGAGACCGTTCATTTGAGGTATCACAAAAGAGGTAGTGCCATTTGACATTTCAAAGATGGAGTGTGTTGCGCCGACGGGGTAAGTCATCCCTTAACTGAAGTATGGTGTGGTTCTAGTTCCCCCTAACTCTGTAACATTTGTGCCGAACGGCGTTTTCCTAACTGTTTTATTTAGCGAGATATTCGCATTGAAAGTTTTCAAATTTAGACCCTCGAATTAATGTTTTTCGTACACCCTGTAGTGGGTGGAAAAAAAGTCTTGTACAGGTGAATACTACTGACTGAGACCGTTCATTTGAGGTATCACAAAAGAGGTAATGCCATTTGACATTTCAAAGTTGGGGTGTGTTGCGCTGACAGGGTGACTCATCCCTTCACTGATATATGGTGGTTCTAGTTCCCCTTAACTTTTCAGCATTTTTGCCAAGCGGCGTTTTTTTAACTTTTTTATTCCGCGAGATATTCGCATTGAAAGTTTTCAAATTTACACCCTGTATTTATATGAAGCAATACATTGAGAATTTGCATTCTCTATGTGATGAGAACATCTACTCTTCTTCAGTTTATTCAATAGAAAACTACTACTTTCCTAGTATCTATTGAACACACACGATAATAGTTTGAAAATAAAATATAAAAACTTCTGAAATTGAGAATTTGCATTCTCCTTCAGGAAAAGAGAATTGAACGCCTTTCAAAATGATATGCCACTTGACCCCCCTTCCCATTTGAGATTAAAAGGGTAACATCTACTCCTCCTAGGTGGTTGAACCAATAAGAGGACTAAATCTAATCATCTCAAGTATCCCCTTCGAAAATAAAATCGACCTGTTTTTTGGATTGCTCATATTACACTGCAAGGAAGAGGGTGGGAAGTTTTCGAAATATACAGGGTGATCCACGGTGGATGGCCTATTAGAAGTATCTGGAGAACGAAAAGACAGAACATCCTGAAAATTGGGTTTCTTCGATAATTGAACATTCTCTATCCGTCTAAAATATTTTCATCGATACAGTGGTGCCACTTCTATCAGCAACAACTAGCAACTTTGTTATTTCGAAAGGAACACCCTGAATTTTATTGCATTTTTAGATTCTTTCTGAAGAGCTGATTCCATCAATGCATCACACTTGGGGTCTAGCAGGAATGATTACAGAGATATAGGGTGTTCAAAATCGAGATTTTTCAATTTTAGGATTTTTTTGTGTCGAAACTATTCATTATCGATCAAATTGGCTTACATGTCCCTATCTTAACTTTTGATTAACTATCTACTGGAATTTGATTGGAAAAAATACAGGGTGCTTCAAGATTCAGAATTCTGATCACCCTGTATCTGTTCCAATTAAATGTCAGTAGATAGTGAATCGAGAGTTGAGATAGGGACATGTAAGCCGTTTCGATCAATAATGAATATTTTCGACACAAAAAAATCCTGAAATTGAAAAATCTCGATTTTGATCACCCTATATCTATGTAATCATCCCTGCTAGACCCCAAGTGTGATACATTGATAAAATCAGCTTTTCAGGGAGAATATAAAAATGCAATAAAATACAGAGTGCTCTATTTTTAAATAACGAAGTTGCTATTTGTTTCCGATAGAAGTGGCAACACTGTATCGATGAAAATATTTTAGACGGATAGAGAATGTTCAATTATCAAAGCATCCCAATTTTCAGAATGTTCTGTTTTTTCGTTTTTCAGATACTTCTAATAGGCCATGCACCGTGGATCAGCCTGTATTTCTGTATTATCTATCATATGTGAGCTGTCATCTTTCGAATGTCAAATGTCATACGTCATACGTTGGCTGTAATCTACTAAATGTGATATGTTAATCATGTATATCTTGCATTTTTTTTTCTCTGAACCCGGTTTTTCGGATCCACCCTGCATATCATACTTCATCTTGTTATTGTAGTTGTGTTAGTACCATTCTTATCGGCAGCTTACTTTTAGCTCGCTTGTTGTAGCCGGATGAAGATTGCGGTTAGTGGGCGTGGCCTCCAACAGAATGCTGGCCTCTGATTGGCTAGCCGAGTACACGTGGTTTGGAAAAGAGTGGAGGAGTGGGGCTGGCCTAGAGAGCTGGGATATCTACTTATAAAAATTTCCTTCCATGTGTTCCAAGAGATAAAAAAATATTGTTTAACAATCAGAAGAAAACGATTTCTTGAATGTTTGCTCGATTGAGAACCATAAAGTTGAAATATGAACACCTCACACAGTTTTTACATACAATACGCGAAGTATGAAGTTCGCTCATCATTTTACTTCGCGCACTGCTTCGCACATGAGGTCGTGGTAACGTAGGAAACAAAAACAAAGTGTCATTGTCATTGTCATTGTCATTTTTGGACATCTTTGACAAAATTGACAAACAATTCCTTGATGATGATGACATACATAGTATGTATCGAACACAGTAAAACAAGAGCAATTTTGTATTATAGCCGTAGAAAAAAAGGCCTGTGGCAGTTCTATACCTTTCATATAGACCCCTATTGTGATTGAAATCATCAAGATTGTGATTGAATAATGTCTGAATTTGAAAAAAAAGAATTTGAATCAAAACAGTGAAATCAACTCACCGACATCCTATCCTCACATTGGGTACTCTTTTCAATGTTCGAAACACCAAATTTTTGGAAACAATGAAAGAATCAGTTTTGAAACACACACACAAACAACTCCGTAGTCAACGTTTAACTGATTACAAATTCCTGCCTAACAGGCAAACCGAATGATTCACAACTTTATGCCGGTTTTCTAGAACCGATAAACAATCTTCACTTTTTTTATGCCACATTCCATCAATCGGACGTAACAGGGTGTCAAAACTAAACTTTGATGATTTTCAGGACGATACAAATACACATGGTGCGTGACCACGTGCGGTTAGAATACTTTATAATATCAGTTAAACTTGAAAAATGATAATGGTACTTTCGCAATGAAGCATGCTCTTCAATAGAAAGTTGGGGTTTCATATTGTCAATCCACTCGAATTGTACGACTTGATCCTACAACTACACTGAAAATCATGGGGGGTCATCACCACGTCATAACACAGGGTTTTTTCGTGAAAGAAACATTCAGTGTCTACCAATGAATTCAATATGAGTTCATTGGTGTGTACGTATAGTATGGAATAAATTCATTTTCATCCAAACTCTATCTTTTCCAGAGGAATTCCCTGAAATAGGTCGATTTTCAATCTCAGTTTGCCATATTCATACGGATAAATTAAATATACAGGGTGATCCACGTAAGACTGATAACGTCCGTGACAATGTTTTCGAATGAACACCCCATATATTATTCAATTTTTGGAATGTCCATGGAAAGCTGCATTCAAAAATATATCACACATGGTCTTTTTGAACAGTGCGTCCGTTAAATTCAGTACTTTCTTTTTAATGTAGTGGGTGACAATGATTTTCTTGTGACTTTTCCATATTTACTATTTGGTGAATAATCACACCTACCAGCTGATGAGGCCGGCCATTCGCCATTGTGCCATCGGCCATTGAATTATCAAGGACATGTCAAATAATATATGCATGAATTCACTTCCACCGCGTAGATAGGTAAATGAGGAAACTTTATATTTTTCTGAAAATTCATGTCACACAACTATTTAGTTCAACCTCCAAAGTGGAAACAAAGATTGAAGAATAACATCTGAAATAATTTGTATAAAACGTTATTCAGGAGCAATTTGTCTCTCATTGTTCTTTCAAAATATGTTGACATTTGACCTTCATTTGACATCTAAAATTGAATGGCTGTTAGCTGGTATGATTGGTCGTTAAATATGAAAAACACCAAAAAATCATATTTCTTGTTGATTTTCCTTAAAATCTGTCTTTGAAGTAGATCATGAGTATGTACAGTGTGGCCAATGACAAAATAAAAAGAGCTAAGTAGATGTAAATCAGTAAATGCGTATCTAAAGCAAGCGGAAAAACAAGCTGAAATTTAGGACTTTCTCGTGAAATATTTCAATGAATAGTGGTTCCTTCACATTCCCATTATCAAATTCGTGTTTCTGAGAAAGAATACGTAAGCACAAGAAACATTTTCGAAAAAATGGATGAAAGCATAATTAGCGTAGTACTGTATTCACACTGACAACTTTCCTCAGCTGCCTGAGCACAGGAAGATATTTGGAAAGCTTCTGGCATATAACATTTCGTTATCATATAACGGTCGAAATTTGCAGGCGGCTCTCCTGCTATAAACCGAATGAAAAATAAATAAACCGTTGTATAGAGATTGAAATACTTCTCTAAGGTGAAACTGGACGCTTTGTACAATTTCAAAAATTCGAAGAGGATGAAGTAGATGTAAATCAGTAAATGCGTATCCAAAGCAGGCGGGAAAAAAAGCTGAAATTCAGGACTTTCTCGTGAAATATCTCAATAAATAGTGTAACTGGACGCTTCCTACAATTTCAAAATTTTAAGAGGTTGATCTGTAGAGTAGGAGGTTGACAGGTTGTTGAAGATTGGGTAAAACTGCATTCATCGAGGCATTTATCATGCGATGGGTTTTTTTCAGAAAAAAATTTTTTGGTACTTACGTATTTTTGTCTGAAAAACACGAATTTGATTATGAAAATGTGAACAAACCATTATTTATCAGGATATTTGACTATGAAGTTACAAATTCCACCTTCTCTTACGCCTGTCTTCTGGATGGCATTTAGAACGATTTGCCCTTCTTTTTTCATCATTGGACAATTTATATACAGGTTGTCTGTGAAAGGTTGGGACATAGCTTGGCTGTGGACTCCTGGGAAAAAAATAGTTGATTTAGGCCAACTCACCTATATCCAAAATCGTCTCGTTGAGTTGATACAAGGCGTTGAAATTTTTTTTTTTTTTAATTATTTTGCTCAATAAAAGGGTAGGCTGAGATCGATTTTCATAATTTTTGGCATAACATGTTCTGTGACTGAAAGTCACGTTTTGAGATGTTTTTGATCATCATCAGTGACCTGCAAGTGTTTCAAACAACCATGTGGCCGTACAAATTTGGTGATAACCTTTCAGAGGTCGGACTGGAAACTCTCAGTTTTTTTCCAGGAAGATATAATCTTCAGAAATATTTTCTGTATCGTGTTAATTTTTGATAAGTCTCGAGGTTCATTTGCAAATAAATGATTTCTGATATAATGCATCGTGCGCTTATTTGAAAATTAATCTAATTAGTCGGCCTGTTTATTGACCATGGCTACAATGTATTCTTATTGTGGACAAACTGATATGTTGCTGGTCCTTGCGGGCTTTACAAGAACTCTCGCGTTACAAAGCGATAACTATTCAAGACCTAAGGTGAGCACTTTAACGCCTTGTACCAACTCAACGAAACGATTTTGGATATAGGTAAGTTGGCTAAAATCAACTTATTTTTATTCCAGGAGTCTACAGTCAAGCCACATCCCAACGAGATTATTATTCTAAAAAATGCATAGGATGCCTCAGATCAGATACTATTTAGTTGCAAATGAACCTCGAAACTTATCAAAAATTGACACGATAGAAAAAATATTTCCAGTCCGACCTCTGAAAAGTTATCACCAAATTTGTTCGGCAACTTGGTTGTTCGAAACACTTGCAGGTCACTGATGATGATCAAAAACATCTCAAAACGTTACTTACAGTCACTCAACGAGACGATTCTGATAGGCCGAGCTATGTCCCAACCTTTTACAGATACCCTGTATATCACAACGTACGACACATTTTTTTTTATGGTATGAGTCAACTATAAATATGATTCTTTTGAGATTTATCCATATACAGTATGATGCAAATGTATGGAATAAATTCATTATTTCAGAAATGGGCGACATTTGAAGAAATTCCAAAAACACGTGAGTTTTAATTTTTGAAGCCTCATCTCAAGACATTCATATGAGAGATGTTACGTCACTGGTGTAGAAGTAATGACGTAATGGACGATTTTTTCAAATACAAGCAGGGGTCATGTGACACCTTGTTTGAAAGGTCTACTGATCGTCTATCCAACAGTCAAGATTTTGCATAAGAATATTGCAATTAAAATGGATTATCATTTGGTTAGCTGAATCTTGCAGAGGTCTGCAACTGAAAATTGAACATCGAAGGGTCGTCTAGTTGAAAAAATACACAATAAAAAAAGTTCTGAACTCTAGTTTTTGGATTTTTTTCGGAAGTCGTCTTGTTTTGAAATGAATTTATTCCATACATTTGCATCATACTGTATAGTAAAAAGAAGAAAGAATATCATTTGAAATAATGGCGGGTGTAATGTTATTCCAAAGCAATCTATCGACATTTTTGACATCTCGTATTTGGATTGAGTATTGATTGAATGGCCGTCATCTGGTATGCTTGCTCACTAAATAAGACAAACTCGCCATGAAAATCATATTTCCTGTTGAATTTTCTATCTTAAAATGTGTCATTGAAGTACGACATCTGAGTATACAGGGTGGGCCACCAGTAACGCCTCGGTCTCTAGAAGGCTAACCACTTATCTTCTTGGAATTCTTCCTCTCTAAGAAGTTGCATGTCAACATAGGCTACCATTTGAAATTATTTTGAAACATACAGGATGTCCCCAAAAATCACAAAACACTGAAGTTGAACTTTTTTCAATCGAACACCCTATATATTATTCCATTTTGAGATTCTCCCTGATGAGCTGATTTCATCGACCCATCATACTTGGGGTCTAGCAGTTATAATTACTGAGATATAGGGTGTAAGAAATCGAGATTTTCCAAGTTCAAGAATTTTTTGTGTCTAAACCATTCATAATTGGTCAAAACGGCTCACATGTCCCTATCTCAACTTTTGATCACCCGGTATATGTCCCAATTAAATATCAGTAGATAGTTAATCAAAAGTTGAGATAGGGACATGTGAGCCGTTTTGACCAATTATGAATAGTTTCGACACAAAAAATTCTTGAACTTGGTAAATCTCGATTTTTCACACCCTATATTTCAGTAATTATAACTGCTAGACCCCAAGTATGATGGGTCGTTGAAATCAGCTCATCAGGAAGAATCTTAAAATGAAATAATATATAGGGTGTTCGATAGAAAAAAGTTTGACTTCAGTGTTTTATGGTTTTTGGGGACACCCTGTATGTTTCGAAATAATTTTAAATGGTAGCCTATGTTGACATGAAACTTCCTAGAGAGGAAGAATTCCAAGAAGATAAGTGGTTAGCCTTCTAGAGACCGAGGCGTTACTGGTGGCCCACCCTGTATAAAGTGTCCAATGACAAAATAAGATGAGCAAGTAGCTGTAAATGCATCCAACACAAGGGGAGAAAGAATGCGAAATTTTGATTTTTTTCTTGAAATTTCTCGATAAATAGTGGTTTGTTCACATTTTCATCATCTAAATCGTGTTTTCCAGACGAAAATTCGTAAGTACCAAAAAATAGTTTTTGGAAAAAAGAACCATCGCATGATGATAAATGCAGTTTTACCAAAAATTGTCAAGTGAGTAAACATTCTTCTTGAAATATTCCATCATAGGATCACACACTGTAGAATTACTGTTATTGGCCCAATGATTTTTGAACTCGATGTTGTGTTCTAGAAATTCACATTCAAATAAAATTTCGAAATTTGGAAAAAGTAGGAATTTTGGTAATAAAAGTCGAAACATTCGAGATAAAAGTTGAGATTTCCATATATAAACGGCGAAATTTTTACTGTGAAGTCGAAATTTTGTAAAGAAAATTGAAATTTCCAGCTAAAAATCAGAATCTTTATGAGATCCGGATCTCTTGTAGATCGGCATGCAAAAAATATGAAAACCGAGATGAAAATACAATAAGAATTGGTGTTGAATATGATCTAAAAGCATTGATATCAACTCACCGGCATCCTTTCCCCACTTTGGGTAAACTTTTCAATGTTCAATAATTCAAATTCAAATAATCTAACAGTCAGTTTTCACCACACACACATACACTTGCGTAGTAAACGATATACTGATAATAGACTCGACAGTTCTCAGAACAGTGTTCTGTAATCGAATGATTCACAATTTTTTTGTCGATCCCGATACGATAAACAGTCCTCACTTTTTTCATGAAACATTCCATTAATCGAACGTGAATAACAGAGTATCAAAAGTAAAGTTTGAAGATTTTCAGGACGATACAAATAAACATGGTGACCAAGTAACAATATGAAATATTTCTTGAATCAGTGAAACCTAAAAAAAGGATAATGGTTCTTTCAATGAACATTAAATATGGCCTTCAGAAGGGTATTGAGGATTTATTTTGTCAACTTATTTCTTGGATATTGGAAACGTCATTTATATTTTTATACAACGTGATATATGGTATTGTTTTTCAATTATTAAGTATTCAATTGAAATGAAGAATGATCCTAATAATTTTCTTTCGACTTGTTCCTACAACTACAATATAAAATTGGGGAGGGTCGAAATACAGGGTGTCCCAACCCTTCAACGAGGAAAAAATTCGTTTCGATCCAACAGAAGTCATCAGGTAACACTATTGTTCAGTCGTCTTCATCAGAGATCATGTCGCAGTTGGACGGTGTCAGCGCTCTTATATTACAGGAGTTATTAAGAATGCTATCATCGTTTATGTGCGACATGTTTTCTGAAGATGACTGTACACATAAAATATCATACTCCAAGAGCTGGCTGCAAATTTCGACCGTCATCTGATAACTAAATGATATACAGTGTGTCCCAGCTAGAACTTGTCACCCCCCAAACTCCAATGTAGTAAAAACAATTGAAAATCGGTCGGACAGATTGATTTCAATTTGGCATTTATCATATTCCAAAGTTGAAACCTTGAAGCGTACCAAGCATCAACTTTCGATTTTCAAATGGAGCACCCTATATTTCATTGCATTCTCAGATTATTCCTGAAGAGCTGCTTCCATCAATATCACACTTGGTGTCTAGCGGAAATGATTACAGAGATATAGGGTGTTCAAAGTCGAGATATTTCAACTTTAGGATTTTTTTGTGTCGAAACTATTCATTATCGGTCAAAACGCCTTTTATGTCCCTATCTTAACTTTTGATTAACTATTTACTGACATTCAATTGGTACAAATACAGGGTGATTCAAGATTCAGAATTGTGATCACTCTGTATCTGCAAGAGCCCTTCTTCGCATCCCATTCGATTTTATTATGGAAAAACAAAGTTTCAAACCAAAAACCAGAATAAAACACAAATACCCACATACAGCAACCCATTCGTATTAAATATATTGACAAAAAAGTTTGGTACAATTTAGTGAGGAAATAGAATGAATACGAGCTCATTTGATTGGCTAGTTCATTGTTCCGATCAATAGAACAGTCCTAGATATTGCACTTTTGAGCACTGGATTTTTCTTGGGTGGGGACCAAAAGAACCGACCATATAGAACCTTCTATAGAATATATCTGGAATGATGAAAGAGTTTCCGCTCCCGAAAACAATCATAAAAGTCTTTGGAAAGCCGGTCGCTGATCACTTGTAGCCCCATAAGTCATAGTGCTCACATCACGAGTATCGTGATTTATGTTGAATTTGGTGAGTGAGTGTGATGTCGCTTCTGGATTGGAGAATTAGCCCCTATGGGCCTCAACTCCACTGATCACCACCATCCGAGCCGACTTATGAAGCCTTAGATTTGGTATAAGGCCATCAGACTCTTGGACTTCAAATTCCTCGACTTTTGGATCCACGGCGTGTTCCAGCTTTCAGCATCCTGCGTGGTTCATAAGACCCTTCTAGGGAGGTTAGTTTGAGATTCTGTATCATAATTAAAGTCATCTGTATATCGAAAATCTGGTAGTAATATGCATCATAAAACTGGTATTTTTTTAATAGGGTACCCAACCGGTATTTTTTTATTTCTATTATGGGATCTTTGGGAGATAGATAGTGACTATTAATTCTTGTTTCGGAATTCGCTTTCTTCATATCTACTTCACTAAATCATGAATGATTTAGGTTTTCTTCAATGTTGGTGGTCACCACCACTTGCCACCTTAATAATCACCAATTATTGCTTCGCTATGGGATCTTCCATCATGGGCAGTACGGCGAGGTTCCTGCAGTCTTCCTCACTGAGAGAAAACTTGAGTTATCATAATTGGGAATCTGATAACCGTTATTACGATATCTGCAAATAAATAGGGGACAGATGTGTTCATTTGCTACCATAGATGAAGTTAATTTTCAGGTGGCTTGTAGTTATGGCTGCATATTCAATTCGCAAACTTGTATAAACACCGCTCCTGAATAACTACCACTTGTTCTAGTTTCTATGATAACACAGAGTGTAGAGTGTCTGATAGAAATTATTCCTAAATAAATGTTGCAGTAACTAATCCACTCTACAGTGGTTATTCGACTATCGTCATATAAAACAAATAGCCTGTTTTCATTACTGGCACAACCATCTTGGGGTAACGCAGTAATTCGTCTCATTTTATTATAGTTATCTGATATCTGAATGTAACCTGACATTTTGACTTGCTCATTTTCAACAGTTATCCCAATATTTTTGTACTCTAGTATATTCATCAAACAGTGGTGATTAGGTTATCTAATCAACATTGTTCGATGGTATGCATTATGAAACCGTGCTTTGAATTACTGCAATGAAAATAAATATCCTATCGACACTTACTTTTTATGATCCAAAATTATTTCATTTCAAAAAAACACGATTAGTCTCTGAATTGAAATATCTGGGTTTCTCTGGAAGTTTTTTTTACATTATTCATTGATTTTCTCGGAGAAATATCATCTATATGCATACTGACGAATTTATTAAGAAATGAGAAGTTGAATACTTATATTTACTCTTCCTTCGGAGTGATGATGAGAATTGTCAATAATACTTCCCTCACAGAAACCCAGATATATTAATTCAGAATCTCATCGATCATTTTGTTTTTCGAAAAAAAACAATTTTGGGCCGTGATAAGTGGGTATGGAGAACACTTTTTTCATTGCAGTAATGCAATGCACAGCCAGCACAAAAACAAAATGTTGCTATATCACATACATTCACCCACAAGACACGGCTCTATCGATTCTGACGATCGAAACCATTGAACAAAATTGAACACGTGCACTCATGACCGAGAACAGAAGTGAAAATGAATGCGATCTATAGCTTGTCAGCTCCAAAACTAGAGCGAAAAGAGCCGAATTACGATTGTCGAATGATTGTCTAATAACCGTCGTACATGTGAATTGCTACAGTTATTCGTCAACGTACAATGCTAGAAATCCAAACAGCTATGATTATTGGGACAAATATCATCTGAAATTCACCAATAACCATAATTCACAAAACGAGCTATGTCAATAAAAAATCTAAATAGACTAGAATTAATAAAATTTTCATAATGTCATAACACACCTGCGTTATAATGGTAGCAAATGTTCATTCAAGGGTATTATAAATGGTTTGGGAAAGCGGTTTTTATAATTACAGAATGGCGAGAATACTGTTGTAATAATCAAATGATCAGGAATAGGAGATTTCTTTATAATGGTTATTACAATCAAAGCTGGCAGATATTATTAATATCCAGTTTCTCTCAGCTGCAGTCTGAGACCACATCCGTCAAAGACCATAGCCGTCTGAACCCCGCAAAATTGGCTGAAAGCTTGTTCAATTTCGATTATACGTGCCAACTGTCTAATATGTATAACCTGAACACTCTTTATCCCGAAAACGCAGCAAGTCAAGACACGCGCTTATATGAACTAATTTTAGCCAAATAACAAACTTTTACCAAGGATTCTTTCAATATGAACAAAACATTCAAGAATATCCCGTAAAATGTCTTGGTACAGGTAGTCTCTTCATTTACGAATTTGCATCATTGCCAAACAAAGACCATTCCTTTGTCTATTAGGGTACAGCTTTATGCTCAAACAAAGGAATGATCACATAGCGCCCATATTTCCTCAAGCAAACATATCCCATGTTAACTTTATTAGCCAGTGATGTGATGTAGCAAAATTAGTAGGTCGATATCTTCAAGTAACCTTGGCTGCTGCCTGCTGCTCGAATTTCCAATGAAAATTTGAATGCAATCAAAGCATAATCTTTTGTTATGAAACGAATTGTTCGTTTAAAATACAACTTCATGTATTTCTGTCGCCATCTATCTTATGGAAGCTCAACTAGTACGAGTTACATAGGACTGTTGCAACTCTGCTAAAAATACCATGGGACCCTGTAAATCAGCTTGCATTGAAATCTTCACGTATAGCAGAGATTATATAGGTAGGTATACAGGGCCATTCATTCACTAAAGTTTTGTTCAGATGTATGACAAAATGACACAATGATGAATGACATGCACAAAAGGATGAAAAAAAAACGAATTACTATGAAGAACACTGAACACAGAACTGATTCATTATTTATTGAAATCTTAAAAATCATCCATAGTCAAAGTGGTCCAATGTTTTCAAAGAAAAACAAAAATTCCAAAGTTGGTCGACCCCTAACAACACCAGTACATCCTAGGGACTTCCCAGAGACGTCCCTGATTTTATACTAGGACATCCCAGGGATGTCCTTTGTCGGGAAAACGTACATACTAGGGATGTCCCAGGGACATCCGCTGGCCACAAAAAAAGGCATCCAAGGGAGGCCTTCTGGTAAGTCCCTGGGATGTACCAAGTACGATGAAAGGATATCCCTAGGACGTCCTAAGGATATCCAAGGGACATCCTTTCGAAAAAAGAAAAAAGTTGTAGGTCGAGTAGGGATTGAACCCGGGACCTTTGGCTTATCATGCACACACATTACAATTATTCATTCATCTTCAATTCTTTCACAATACAACACATATTATCACACACATTTCTATTTATGTTAGCACATCTATATGTGTGCCTGAATATCCCTCCGCTTGGCGCAGAGGTGGCTGGTGTTGGCCAGGGAATGTGAGTGGGTATGCGAGGTGTTCGTCACAGGTACCTATCTCCTAGGGCTAGGCCCTTTATATAGGTAATATCGCTGAGGGTACCCAAGAGGGTGGGGGAGCTGTTCAGTCGCGATCAATGTGGGTGGGTTAACTTGTTTTTGGAGGAAAAGTAAAAAAAAAATCGGCAAAACCATAGAAAAACCTCCTTCTTGTTCTGCTCGGGCAGTTGTACCACACTTTCGTGAGGCACATCTGCCCGAGTTCAGTGATCGGTAGTGATTTCTCACGCCCATGTCACTTTTTTATTTTCCTGCTTGAGAGATAGTCTTGTCTAAACCCCCCGGCGTCTCGGGTATTCCCGAGAATCCGGGAGGGATCCCAACTATAGATCACCAGGTTCTCTATACACATCGGTTGATGCATATATCAGCCCGTGTTTCTTGCGTATGTTATGGTGTTGGCGTAGTGTGGTGATGTTCCGGGTGAGGTCACTTCCAGCAATGTGGTATTTTTAGAATTTGTTTGATATTTTAATAATGAATTCGTTGATTCTTGGCAAATTACCACATCTTTCGTGGAGGTCTGCCACTCGAGAGTATCTATCACCATTGGTGAGCTTATCATGCACGCACCTTGCTCCATTGGCTATCATGCCTTCTGAAGATTTATGTAATAAACAGATTTATAAACAGGACTCAACTAGAGAAACCTGAATAAATACAACTTTGTTAGGAATTGGGTATAATTATTATCATTCTTGAGTGTTTAAAAATGAGGGGCATTATGCATGTACGATTTCTGTCTGCGAAAAATGGTAATTTCTCAAGAAGTTCTGAGACTTTATTCTTCATTTTCATTACAATAATTTTCCGGAAGAAAAATAAACATTTTCAAAAAAATTCAACTCAATAGTTTGATGAAATTCAATGACTCTGATGTGAATGAATATCAGATACTCCAGGGACACGAATAGGATAACCTAGGGATGTACCGGGCGGGATGTCCACTGGACAACCACTCCAGGATATCCCCTGGATGTCCCAATCATGTCATTGTACCGCGGGACAAAAAACGGACGTACCTAGGGCATTCCTGTGTTGTTAGGGACTGTGTAGTACCTGAAATACAGAATGAATGTAGAAATTGAAATCGTCACAAGAAACAAAACTCACACTAGTCACATTGAATTAACTGAAAACTAACTAACTAACTAACAAAATGAGAACTTGTCATTGGGTATAGAACTTCAAGACAAGTCAGGCATCGAGATTTGGGTTTGAACCGGTTGAAGAGCCAGAAAAATGTGGCCCTAATGAGGTTGAACAGCGAAAAAATCTTTGAATCAATTTTCAACAAGGTCAACATGTGACGATTTACACTTAGATAAAAAACTTAGTTATTTTCGATGTTCAACCTCATAAGACATGGATGCCAACATGGATTTCGTAGTGGAAAATCAACTCAAACAGTAGCATGCAGAATTCATATATTCCAGTCTAGACAAAAGAAAACATCTGGCTGTACTATTTTTTAACTTTCTCGAACACATGATTCCATCAACTTCAGTTTCATTCGCAGTAAATTATACAACTTGGGATTAAGAGGGATTTTTCTTGATTGGGTTAGTGATTATCTTGATCATAGACAGATGTTTGTTGAAGTCGAGAACCATTATTCTAGTAAACAGACACTGAGCATTGGTGTTTCACAGGGTTCAGTGCTGGGGCCGCTATTATTCTTATTGTTTATCAATGATATGCCTGAGCATATTGATGCTAAGATGTTAGCACTATTTGCAGATGACACTTCATTAGTTGTGACAGCAGGCACCTTTGTGGAGCTTGCTGAGTCAACCAAATTGATCATGAATAGCTCCAATAGTTGGTGTGATCAAAATGGTTTGATTTTGAACATTGTCAAAACAGAATGCATATATTTCACATTTCATGCTAGCTTGAACGTCTTTCAACTTAATTTGGATGATGAGACGGTTGTTTCTAAAACTCGTACGAAATTTTTGGGTATCCATGTTGACCAGCATTTGAGATGGACTTACCAAACCGACTCAGTTAGCAAAAAGCTAAATAAATCTAGATTCGCAATCTCACGAATAAAGTCATCTATACCAATAGAGTCATTGTTAACAGTGTACTATAGTATGGCATATCTGGGGAAATTGTGCTGATAGTGACAGAATATTCATTGCTCAAAAAAGAATAATTCGCACTATGTTCAACTTGCCCCCTAGAGAGTCATGTAGGCCCTATTTTGTTCATTACGAAATCCTAACGTTCCCCTGTATATACATTTTCAAATGCCTGCTATACTTCAGAAAAAATATAGGTTAGTTCAAAACTAATTCCCAGTATCATTCATACTCGACCAGAAAGAGAAATTTCTTGTCTACTGCTTCACATAAGAGAGCTAAATTTGAAACAAGTACTAGGTATTGTGGAATTATGTTCTACAACCATCTCCCCATTAAATCACTATTATTAGTATCCAAATGCTACGACGGCATATATGAGTTTATGTTTGATAGAGATTTCAGAATCTCATCTCTTTTGTTTTTATATATACGTTTGTAACCTGTGTGATCACTGTTTTATACTCTCAATTTTTCTTATACATATACTTATTAGTACCACCCTGACCTGTCCTATATATATATAAATGTCTGAAAGGATCAATAAATTATTTATTTATTTATTTATCTATTTATTGAGGGCCAGATTGCTCTTCAACCGGTTCAAACATGAATTTCGATACCTGACTTGCCTGGATGTTCTGTGGGTAACTTATCTCTGCCTGGATGTTCTATCCAATGACAAGTTCTTATTTTGTTAATATTTGGTTATTTTAATGTGACTACTGTAAGTTTTGTTTCTTTTGACAATTTCATTTTCCACATTCGATATGTAATGTAGGTACTGCATACTCTGATGATGACCGTTGTGTCTAAACCAGTGAATGTTCTATAATTTTTATTTCTACATGAAGTGTGGTTGACCGACTTTGTAACTTTTGTTTTTCTTTCCATTATTTACTGTGTTCAATAAAAACAGCAATGATCAAGTACCTACTTTTTCAACACTGATAAATAGTACCAATATAGTGTGCCATCAATTGAGTCAATGGTCCATGGAATCGCTAGCTATATTTCGTGCTTGCTGACGCACTTTCGTTTATACAGGGTGTTTCTTAAGTACGTGTAGAAAATTCAGGAGCATGTTGCTGACGTCAAAATAAGAAAAAAAGTTCGTATAAATATATATCCGAAAGTTATTCGTTCCTGAGATACAGAGTGTCGAAGTTGAAATCTTATTTCTGTTTGTTGTTGTTAATAAATTTTGAAATAATTGTGATATCCGAATAAAGCTTGGTATCTAGGGGTATTTTTCAATGACAATGTCAAATTTCATGTTAGTTTGTTTTTTTTTTTCAAAAACGAGATTTTTCAACTATAGGATTTTTTGTGTCGAAACTATTCATTATAGGTCAAAACGGCTCATATGTCCCTTTCTCAACTTTTGATTCCCTATTTACTGTTACTGATATTAAATCGGAACAGATACAGGGTGGTTCAAGTTTCAGAATTCTGATCACATTAAATCAAAAGTTGAGGTTGAAACATGTGAGCAGTTTTGGCCGATAATGAATAGTTTCGACACAAATAAATCCTAAAGTTGAAAAATCTCGATTTTGAACACCTTATAACTCTGTTATCATGACCGATAGACCCCAAGTGTGATGTATCGATGAAATCAGCTCTTCAGGGAGAATTTTAAGATGCAATGAAATACAGGGTATTCTATTTGAGATAACAAAGTTGTTGCTACTTTTTGATAAAAGCGGAAACAGTGCATTGTTAAAAATATTTTAAATGAAGAGAGCGTATTCTAAAATATAGGCATGCATATTTTCATGGGTTTCTCCTGACTGATTCTCGATATAGGGATAGTGTAAGCTCGTCGTGACATACCTTGTATACGGAATTCAATTTTTCTCAATTCTTATTTCTAATTTGAGAAATGAAGTTAGTATTTTGGCTATGTGAGACTCATTTGCTTCGTCTGGTAGATTTTTTTTTATTCTGATTGAAAACCCTGAATATTTTGAATTCTAAATGTATTTTCTTCGAAGTTAACCACACAAAAGGGGTCAACAATAAGTTAACCAATCAATTTTCCTCGAAATGTATCCCAAACTATGACGTATACTAGTTAACCAACCACACAAACCAACTCACTGAGGTATAGTTCATGTAGTAGTTACTCTTGTTGTTGGTGTTGATATAATCTGAGGTTATAATAATTGATAAAATATAAAATAATTATCTTCTTTTAATGAGATAATAATAATGAATTCTTACGAAGTACTTGTGAATGAAGATCCTCACTATATTATTGACGAAAAATAAATAATTGATTTAATGAAAGCAGGTAAGTAGCTAGTTGATCAAATTTTCTTGGATTTGAAGTAGGTAGGTAAGTACCTAATATCTATCTATATTATATTGTATCATTTTGTTACAAATGATGAATTTCTCAATCACAATATTGCCGCTTTTGTTTTCTCTCTTTGGGTTTATTGGATTTCTGTCTCCTTTCGGTAACAATTTCTCCATATCAGGTGATTTATTTGTTCTTCAGGAATAAATACTTGGTTATGTAATAATATTATCACTCGACTCGCCACATAAAACACCGATTGTCTATCACAATGGCCTGAAGCCGAGTCAACAGTGTTCATAAGATTCGATCGTATATAAGTTATATATCTATTTAGGTATTCTCTGCCGTGTTAATCAACAAGTCTGCCTGGTGATCTTAAGGTCGTGGGATCGATCCCCGGTAGAAGCGTTTCTTTTTATCCAAAATAAGACTTTCTACTTTATCTAGATCTCTTTTTTGACTATCTGAGTGAGAAGAGGCGGATCTACGTTGATTCATGTATTCATGGTCCTGAATCGACGTACTGAGGATGTACAAACGCGCGGAATCTGGACGTCGACCGTACCAAATCTGGACGTCCCCATCAGTACGTACGAATCGTCTTGGCCGGACGTTCTCGGTACGTTTTGGGGACGTACTTGTGCTATATGGGATGTACTCCTCTTATCCAGCAAATCCGTTGCTGATCCGGCCTGGTTACCGGCGTAGAAAAATGGAGCACGTTTGATTTCAAGTATGGCTCCTTTGCCCGATGAATCCATCATCATCCAGCCTCTATAACAGCGTAAAGATAAAACGGCCTGATAATTTTCACACACTTATTGAACTTCACAATAAATTTTGGATTTTAGTCGAGATCAGGTAATTAAAAAAATGTTAGATTTGCACACACATTAACCTGACTTTTGTCCTGGAGACGCCATGTGTCTCCTTCCATGGTCAAAAGGCGAATCCAAATAAGGCCACTGAAACCAAACAGGGATTTTGCCAATAAATAAATAACAACAGCTAATAAATGAACTGAAATCTGTCAAGCTCCACTCCACAAGTGAACCGTGACGTCATAATGAAGTTACCGTGACGTCATGATAAACTTTACCTGGTTTGCCTGGTTTGGTTCGAGAAAAAATGACTCAAATACTGCAATAATGAATCCTGTAGAATGAACAAACCTTCGATCATACAACAGACTAAGCCCTTTGAATATGCCTTCCTTCACAGACTTCCCAGTTTCAAAAGAACGAATGAAATTATATCTGATAATCAGCATGACTTTACTCAGGAAAGATCAACATCCTCAGCAATTCAATCATACTACTCGGAAATAGCAAACTATGTAGACGTAGACGAGTGCCCTGTCGGAATTTTCATAGACCTGAGCAGGGCATTCGACTGCGTAAGTCATGAAATTCTTGTCGAAAAACTGTACAGATACGGAATAAGAGGAATCGCTCTCGCATGGATATCCAGTTATCTATCAAATCGCTCACAATTTGTCTCTTTGAAGAATTCTCGGTTTAATGCCAAGAACGTAACCCTGGGAGTGCCGCAAGGGTCCATCCTCGCTCCGATACTTGTTAACCTCTGTACGAATGATATGAATGAATCGAATGTTCCAGCATCCCTCACCTGTTATGCTGATGATACCTCGATAATGATCTCTGATAGGACTGACAAAGAACTAATAGGCAAAATTGACAACACTTTCTCTATTCTACAGGAATGGTTTGCAAACAATGATTTGTTTGAAAATGAATATTCTCAGATAAATTATGAACATACAAAAATGGATATATATTTATATAAAACAATACATTGAGAATTCGCATTCTCTATGTGATGAGAATATTTACTCTTTTTCAGTTAATTCAATAGAAAACAACTACTTTCCTGGCTATATGCCACGACGAACATTGAATTATATCTTTTGAACACACACGACGAGAGATAATATTTCCCATATCACTGATATGAATGATTATTTTTTGGACGTTTTCAAGCTCATCAAGATCAGAGTTCATGCCAGTATACTTCTCCTATACATTCCAATTTTCATTTCAATGCTGAATATATTGGTAAGTCATATTTCTAGATCATTATTCATCATATTATTCATCCGATTTGAAGAAGAATATCAATTCTCAATTTCGGAGGATTTTATTCTTTATTTTTCATGTTCCCTTTTGAATGTTCATCAGATATAATTCAATGTTCGACGTGGCAAATAGCCAGGAAAGTAGTTGTTTTCTCTTGAATATTCAGAATGATGTGTGTATATACATATTTTTGTCTGAAGGAGAATGCAAATTCTCAATTTCAGAAATTTTTATATTTTATTTTCAAACTCTTATCGTGTGTGTTCAATAGATATAATTCAATGTTCGTCGTGGCATATAGCCAGGAAAGTAGTTGTTTTCTATTGAATTAACTGAAAAAGAGTAAATATTCTCATCACATAGAGAATGCGAATTCTCAATGTATTGTTTTATATAAATATATATCCATTTTTGTATGTTCATAATTTATCTGAGAATATTCATTTTCAACACTTTCATACCCAATCAGGGGGTTCAAACTTGAACGATGGAAACTTGTGATTTTTATAGACCTCTAATCGCAGATTCGTGATAGAGTCTCAATTCAGAATTCATTTCCACGCCCTGTATGATGAATGTCAATTTATCATACACCCAAAAGCAATGATTTGTTTCTCAATAGCAGCAAGACTTCATCAGTTAGATTCCATTCGAGACAAAAACAATGTTATGATCTGGGCTTTAGGGTGGGTGAGTTTTTTTTTTTTTTTTTTATCGATTGGAGCGCACGAAAGGGAATCCCTATAATGTTCAAAGAACATCGTGCGTTCCTAGGGGGGATAGGGACAGGAGGTAGGTATTGGAATTTTTTTTGAATTTTTGGAGATTATATGTTATTGGGAATACTTCCACAGGCAATGAATTCCAGAGCCTAGCCGTTCTATGGATGAAGGAGTCTTGATAAAGTGCTGTTCGACATCTTTCGAGGTTGACGACGTAAGGATGTGCTGACTGGGCTTGTCTAGTTCGTCTGATTGGTATTGCTAGTGAAGGGATGATTGCAGAGATTTCCGAAGAACATTTCCCGTGGAAGTATCGATAGAAAAGTGAAAGGTCGCCGACCTTTCTACGGTGTTCCAATGATGTCAAAGAGTGAGTGAGTGTGGCGTCACCCACCAGGCGAATGGCTCTTCTCTGGATGGAATCTAAGAGCATCAGCGTATGTTTTGGTGCTGAACCCCATATGTGGGAACAGTATTCTAGAACAGGCCGTATCTGCGCTTTGTAGATCATGAGAAGCTGTTGAGGTGTAAAGTAGCTTTTCGCACGGAACAAGAATCCGAGTTTTTGTGAAGCAGCTTTTGCGATGGATCTGACATGATTATCCCATGAAAGAGTGTTGCTGATGGAAATACCGAGCATAGATATGGTGGGCTTGGTGGGGATGGTGGAGCCAGACATTACAATATCGGGCATACTGAGTTCCGCCTTTCTAGAGAAAATGCAGGCTTGAGTTTTGGTGGCGTTGAATTCAACTAGGTTGTTCGTTCCCCAGGCTGTGATTTCAGCAAGATCTTCATTGACAGCATTGACCTGCCTGCGCCGTGAGTTCTTAGTTTCCTGGGAAGAAATAGGAATTCTGGAAGAGAACGCAGTATGGAGGGTACTATCATCTGCAAAGCTGTGGATGGGGCAAGTTGTTACTCCCAACAGATCATTGATATGAAGCAGGAATAATGTTGGTGCCAAAATTGATCCTTGTGGAACGCCGGAATTGATGCCAATAGTATCAGACGATACACCGTCCACCACAACGTGAAGCGATCTGTCAACCCTTAACACGAATCAGGAGGTTGTTAAATTCTTAGGCGTATTTCTTGATGAATGTCTTACCTGGAATAAGCACTGTGAATACATTGTGAAAAAAATAAATGTTATAAATTTTCAACTCAGTACTCTGAGATATACCTTGAATTTAAATCAATTGTGCAGTCTCTACTTTGCTCAAGTCGACTCACGTATCCGATATGGTATATGTTTCTGGGGGTCATCTACATCAGCGAAGGATATTTTTCTTGCTCAAAAAAAGGCTGTAAGAAGTATGATGGGCATTCAGAGAATGGATTCCTGCAAGCCTTATTTCATAAGGTTGAAGATATTAACGCTCGAGGAACGAATTCTATATTCAACCAAGCAGAACAAATATTTTGAGTAATACACCAAATATCCTAGGTCCTAGAATATTCAATAACTTACCTGAATATTTGAAAAACGCAAAAAAAGTATCTTTTTTTTAAAAATGCTTGAAATCATTTCTCATAGAAAAGTGTTTCTACTCGCTTAACGAATATTTTCATAAATGACCATGTTTCCCTCTTTTATATAATGTTGGTCTATCATATTATGTAATCTGACATTTATCTAGTTTCAGATTCATATATTTGTAACAACCTGACTATTCCTATACTTTTTTAGAAAGTCTAAAGGAAAATAAAGATATTCATTTATTATTTATTTATTGTTCAAAGGAGCAAACATTTCAAATGTACGCAATGACCCTGAACATGTTGTAACATAGGAGCACAAAACGTTTATTTTCAAATAGATCGGAGCATGAAGAAAAATGAGTTGATGATGGATTCTTTATGTCGAAACGTCGATATCCAATAAATCCGACACCTCCATCTTGTAGAAGAGAAGGACGTGTAATATATTTTGGTATATCCTATCATCTTTAATGAATCTACTGAATTTTATAACAAATGTTATCATTAGCCCCACTCTCTCCTTCATGGAACAATTTCATTAGACGATCAACTAGCTGGACATTTCTTCTAGGCATAGAAAATAAAACGTGTTTTTACTCGATCAACCACAAAAAATTATTGTATTTTCGTGAACTGTTTCGAATTGATCCTTTCAGTGTCTATATGTCTATAGTGCTGATGTGTTGGAGTTGTGAATTATAATGAAGTGCTCATTGTATTTCTTCATTTTGGTAACCATTTTCACAAAATATATATACTAGTTGAATTTATTAGCTCATGGGTACCTGTCATTTCAGTGTGTGTGGATATTCAAAATGGAAGGAGTTTTGTGTGTGGATTCCCATTTTTCTTCAGAAATTGATCGATACTTGGAAGAAAAATCCCAATTTCTTCGATTCACGTTGTCCCAAAGCAAACATTTCCTATCTAAAAGACGTAAGTATTTACTTCGACAGTGTGAACCCCACGTTGGAAATATCAAGTTCAAGAGGGTAAGATATACAGGTTGTTTCGAATATCTGTATCAAGATTTGAGGGACTTATTTTTCGGGTCAAAATAAGACTTTTTCCCCCGAAAATATGTGTTGTCCGCAAACGCTTTGTTACGGATCCAACGACAGAGCATTAGACTTTCAAATTTTTATGATTTTCCAGCACTATTTATGAAAATTCAAGGAAGGTAATGTTTGGACACTTGTGATCAAGATAACAAACTGAATATGTAGCGTTTTTTGTTTTCATTGTTATAATAGTTTCCTTCCTTTAGGTAAATAATTTCAATTTGATCTACAGTGTGTTACAGTTTGCGGTAAAACTGCATTTGTCATGCGATGGGTTTTTTTTTGTAATTGTTTTTTTGGTACTCACGTACTTTTGCCTGAGAAACACGAATTCGATAATGAAAATGTGAACAAACCATTATTTAAAAAAGAATATTCTCAGATATATTCATGAACAGAAAAAATGGATATATATAAAGAAATACATTATTAAAGAATTTCAATTTATCATACATCCAAAAACCATTATTTATCAAAATATTTCACTACAAAGTTACAAATTTCACCTCCTTTTCCGCCTGTCTTTTGGATCGCATTTAGAACAGTTTGCCCTTCTTTTTTCATCATTGGACAATTTATATATCACAATGTTCTTTCAATTTCACATGTTTTCACTCGGAATACTGTATGATCTGAAACCGAGAACGTAACCTATGTTTCAAATTTGATCAGAATAACATAAGTATGTCAGGACTAACCATACCTTTGAAGACGTCCATTTCGATGATTGGTATTACTTTCAGCAATAACCTATCTTGGGAAAATCACGTGAGATCAATTGCGAAAAGTGCATAGCCACAGATACGACCTGTCCTGGAACACATTGCCAAGGGAGGTGTTCCTCGAGGCATATAACCTTCAGATATTCAAGAAGAACACCAATTCCTGCCTTATTTCCCTTGGTTCTCTTGAAGTTCTCTGAACATTATAGGATATCCCTTTTCGTGGGAACCAGAACATTAAAAAAAATATCTCGAAAACCTAAAGAGCTATTAACAAAAAAAAAAAAATCTTGAAATTTCAACTCTCTCTAGATCGGTAACGAAGCATTTCAGGACACATGTTGATAGGAAACTCCAGTCTTATCTTGATCTGAAAAATAGGACCCTGAAATCTTGATACCGAATTTCGCAACACCCTGTATATAAAAAAATATCTGATTAATAGTGTGGATAATATGAGACAAATCATCTCCCCAATCATTGTTGATATAAGATATTTATTTTAACACTTCCGGTTCAACCGGTTACCCCAACTTTCAATTGTAGTGTAGCGTGTAGCGGAACCCAAGGTAAAAGTAATCAAAACAATTTTTGGAAGTAGAAAGATATCAGACCCTCACTATCCAATCAAGAAACAATTGAATCATTAGATTCCAGCATGACTACGAAAAAAGTTATAAACGAACAAACTCAAAAATTACAAAAAAAAATCTACTTCGCATGTAAATGTATAAACCTTTGTAACGTGGAGACTACATAGCTTAAACGCCTAAGTGCGATAGATACTGGTGCATGAGTGCGGAATGAAGATGAAATAATATCAAGAGCTCCATCCACAGATATGATGAATATAATAGATTCATATCGATAAATTGACATATTTGCTCGCTAAGAATGTCAATTTTGATATAAAACATTGAATCTAACTAAAATTTATCACACATTCCTCTTAAAGATTCTGAAAAAGTTTTTTATCACAAATCTGAGACCCGATGATGCAACACGACAGTATCTGGGAAAAAATACTACGATTATATGTACTAGGAGATTTGGATTCTTTCAGTGAATGTAACATGATTATAGTGTATCTGCAACCTCATGAATGCACTTTAAGGATAAATTGTTAGTTTCAGAATTCTTCATTATTATCAGGAATTATAATTTTGTCAATAAAATGAAAAAAATATTTCGATTTTACATCAACATGTACTTATTTGCATGTGCATTTCAAATTATTATCTCCATGGCATTGTCTTTTTTTTTAAATTGCATGATTTGTCGGAGCAAAAAATATTTAGCATTTCTTGTATCTCTCTGGATGTATATAGGTGGTAGAGTTGAAAATACTGATGATTTCAGTAAACTTCCAACATGATAATTGCAGTTTTACTTTTACAATATATGTTATATCGTATTGCACATCCAGGAATGAATTAAGTATACAATTTGAGAGAATTTCATGAATCTACGAAGTTATACTTTAGTACGCACCTCGGTACGCACTGTGTGACTGTATTTTCTGTAGAAAGAAGTTCGACAGAAGACTTGAAAGTATTGACAGTGAATTTGTGTCTTATTAGCTGATCTGAGGTCGTGACATTAGCATCTTCATTTTCTATATGTATATATAATTTCATTACTTACATAATTACTTGCTATGTCCTCACAATCAAATAATTTTGATGAAGTAAACTCTCAATGTCATCTTTTTTTTTTCGGAGCAATATCTAATGCAGAATCTTTCCATTTTTGGAAATAGCATCAGTTGAATCAGATCTAGTAAGGGCATGTAGAGCTGGTAGTTTTTTGCAAAAAGACCATTATAGATACTGATAGAATTAACATAAATCGAGTATATATCAGAAGTTTGACTGCATGGCCATTTTTGAAATAGAAATTTGTATTTCAAACATTAGAATCATAAGAAATAAAAAATGAAGACAGAACATCAGTATCAACCGACTAAAGAGAATATTACTGGAAGATTTGGATTCTTCCAGTAAATGAACATTATTATCTACAAAGTTTATTTTTGAAACGTGCGAAAAGTTTATCGGAAACAATTTGTTGCCTACATTTCAATCTATCGAAAGATATCAAAGTTGAACTTTAGCTCCTAGGAACTAAAAAGGATCTACTGGACGTCATCAAGAATAAACAACATTGTGACGGTTGGCTATTTGGGTTGAGATGCATACCTGATTTGTTTCCGATTTCAGCAGATTTGGCATTTCATACCCATTCTGGAGATATAAATACACCTTATTATAGTTTAGTATTGGAATTATAAACATCTCAGTTAAGTATTTTTGTTTTTATCAGGGAAGCCTTCAAGATTCAAATACTTGCTTGATCTGAATTTCATTCGTTATTCTCGAGATGAATTACTTGTTTTCGAATAATCACGGCAAGCAATAGTTTTTTTGTTTCAAACAACGATATTGTTTAGCTTCATTTGATTATCAAGTCAAACACAGTGTAGTATGGAGAGGAATAAATAATCACTATTATCATTGTTGATATGCTCACTAACCTAACATTTTCAACGTCTTGTTCCTATAGCTGGCACTGGCGTGGTATTTGCCATTAGAGCACCTGGTCCATACACAAATATGTCACTCTGTGGTTGTATTTAAATTGAAACTACAATTCGAACGTCCTAGAAAACCTAACCTGCAGTTAATGCAGGTAGAATATTCTCACCACATGGATTATTTGTCAATAGTTGTTGCATTGCATGGCACAGCATTGGTGGTTACTTCACATATTTATTTGAGTTCATTGTTTCGGTTGCAGAAAAAATAGCATGTTTCATTTGGATCAAAAGTGACTTTGTTCGACTCGCAAATTTTGCTTCCGCTCGGCTTCGCTAAACGCTCCGCCTCGCAAATACAAAATTCGCTTGTCAAACAAAGTGTTACTTTTGATCCTAATAAAACAATCTACTATTCTAGTGTATGTAAAACGATCCCCTGAATCCGAATATGGTGAAATAAATAATGATTCCGAAGTTACAGCACTGGCCATTTTTTGTACAATGTTCTGTACTTATACAGTGTGTCCATTTTGCACGTAATTTTTTATTATCTCGTGAGTTTTTGAATTCAGGGAAAACTTTATATGGTACCGGTGGTTACACTGAGACTGAGCAGCTCAGAATGTAGTTTTCAAATGGTGGCGTGGGTGTCTCCTTCCATCGACTTCTCAGATGTGCCAAATGAAAATTCGTTGCGGCGTTGTCAAGTTATTGATGATTTCTTCTACTATTGCAAAGTTTAGCTAAATGAGCTATAGTTCATGCATCTACATCCTCTGTGACATTCAGATGAATACTTCCTGTGTGTTGCATTATCAAGTTTTCTTGAACATATTTCAATAATTATAAAAGACATACAGGGTGAGTCATTGAAATGGGAAAGTGAGATAACGGCTTCGCTGTTTGAGATAGATGAACAATTTTTTTTTATGGTTTATGCTCATGAGCAGCACATTTCAAAAATATTTCGCGTTATACAGGGTGACTCAAAAATACGTGATGTATCAAAGTTATACAGTTTCTTATGGGACACCCTGTATTTCATTGCATTTTCGGATTCTCCTTTGTGAGCTGATTTCATCAATTCATCATACCAGAGCCTACTCTAATAGAGTAGGCCCTGATCATACTCGGGGTCTAGCGAGAATGATTACAGAGGTATATAGGGTGTTCGAAATTTGTCAACTTCAGATTTTTTTGTCGAAACTATTCATTTTTGATCAAAACGGCTAATACATGTCCCTATCTTAACTTTTTTTTTATCGCTTGGAGCGCACGAAAGGGAATCCCTATAATGTTCAAAGAACATCGTGCGTTCCTAGGGAGGACAGGGATAGGAGGTAGGCATTGATATTTAATTTGAAGGAATACAGGATGGTCGATAATTCTGAATTTTGAATTACACACACACGACACAAAATAATCCCAAAGTAACAACCCGCTAGATCCCGAGTGTGATGTATTAATGGAATCAGCCTACAAAGGAGAATCCGAAAATGCAATAGAATACAGGGTGTCCTACAATAAGAAGTATAACTTTGATACGCCACGCATATTTGAGTCACCCTGTACACGCGAAGTAATTTAGAAATATGCTGCAAATGATCCTAGACCATCACAAACATTTTCATTTATCTATCTCAAACAGCGAAGCCGTTATCTCACTTTCCGATTTCAATGACTCACCCTGTATATAGGATGTACCAATCAAAAAAGTGCATTCTGAGCTGCCCTGACTCTGCGTAACCTCCTGTACAATTGCATTTTTTTCAAAACATGTAGCTCAAATAACTGAAGAACATTGACATTTCGAGTCTTGACATTCTATAGTCTACAAGATATCTATAAGAATCGCGCACTGAATGGACACACTGTATATATAAAATTTCTTCTGACATTGTCTTGGATGAACTTTCATGTTGTCTCACGATCTGTTTTTGTCAAAAATTGATTTTTTGTGCAAAAGAACAGTTGAATAATTATTGTTGATTTTGTTTGTTCAGAGAATGATGTGTAGAAACTTGCAATGATGTTCATTCTAGCTTCTAATTGTGATTTTGTTTATCAGATTACTTGGAATCAAATGATATCACCATTGAAAGAGAAACGAGTACAACACTGGAAGAAAGGAACGTAGATGTGAACTTTTTCACATTTTTTAATACAACGTATCTCCGTATGGGAAAAAGTATTTTTAAAATGATCTATAGCAACAAGACTGTGGCTTTGACAAAAATTGGAAATAAATTCAGAAAATTTCCTGATGGAAAAAAAGCATTGTTTACCAAGGTAAGTTCTTTGAATTTGTTAAGACTTGATATATAAAGAATAATAACAGAGCAGACAGTATATTTTTTCGTAAATCATTGTAATATTCGTAATAATACCAGTTGAAAAAAATTAACATACTTAATTGTTCATTGATGCCCCAATTCGTATTTTGGCATCCAAGTTTCAATCGCCAATGAAGTAATTATATACATTGTATAGAGGGTGTTGCAAAATTCGATTGATAAAATACATCACTCAGCCATCACTGGGTCAACAATGAATTCCGATGCTTCCTTTGTCAACAACACAAGTGTTGCACGTCCCACAACATCAAAATGTGGACTGAACAGATACTATCTTCGTAGATATGATGAAAGATGAAATAACTCGCTCAATCACATTCTCAGGTTATAGAAATCAATGGTAGAGGCGATGTAGACATGATTCGAAGTGATTGAGGAATGCCCACAACATAATATTTTTTATAGATTCTCTTTCATAAAACCTAAATTCGGTTCGTTGAATCAACCTACTTGAATTTCATTTGGAAAGCATTGACAATACATCACTCAGCCATCACCGGGCCAACAATAAATTATCAAAAATGCAAGTACGGATTGATTGACTCCGCCAGTGAGTCATTTTTGAGATTAACCATCAAAACCTTTCAATATTTAGCCATGAAAGTTCGCTGGGATGATCGATACTGCTCAGAAAGTGATGGCCCATCTATAATATTGTTCGCTGAGGATCTATTGGCCTCAGTGTGGTTATGGGATTTTTTTGTTATTAAGCATTCCACTTGTGTCAACTGCACACGTGTTGCAATGTGATCAATAGATAGATACATAGATAGATTGCTTTATCCAAAGAAGTGTACTCCTACATTCACAATACACAAATAGTTATTTATTATACTGGGGAAAAAAGTATAGTAGATTTCAGCTCCAGGTTGTGTTGTCTCCCGACGCGTAGCGAAGAGACAGTGGCATTTTTCACACAGCTTCTGAATATCTGGAAAAGTGGTGTGTATCATTTGATAAATATGAAGTGCTCGATTGGATGAGGTTATCTGAAATCCCAGAATGGTAAAAAATTGAAAACATTTACTTGTGAAATTATGTAGGTATTTGTTTGCAGTTCCTGCACACAATGCTACAGTGGAAAGGGTTTTTTATTAGTGTCGGCCCAGTGTACTAATGAACGAGATCGCCTGATCCCAGAGACTGTGGAGTCGATTTTACAGTGTTAAAGAACACAATGAATTGTTGAAAAGAGCCGAATCATCTGAAAAATATGGCCATCCGAGTACTTCTGCAGTGAATTAACAATATTCTCATTTCGTAACCTTTCATTACAAACATACGAAAGCGTCTAGGGGCCACACAATTAGAATAAAATATTTTTTTTCAAATAAATCCAATATATTGAAAATATTTCCAATATATTGAAGAAAAATCCAATACATTGGAAAAAAATGCAATAATTGCAATATATTGAAAATATTTCCAATATATTGAAAAAAAAATCCAACATGTTGGAAAATAAATTGAATATATTGAAAAATATCCCATATATTCTATATTTTTAACTGTAAGACAAATCATGTGCAGTCGTTTCGTGGAACAAACACTATGCGCATACGGCAAAAGTTATTCAACCGTGACGTAACAAATCCAATATATTGAAAAAAAAAATCATTATATTGGGAAAAAATCCAATTTATTGAAAATATTTTCAATATATTGTTAAAAAAATCCATTATATTGGATTTTTTATTCAATATATTGGAGGATGAATCCAATATATTGGATATATTATATAGTTTTCGTTTTCAATATATTGGGAATATTTTCAATATGTTGGATATTTTTTTCAATATTTTGGATTTTTTTTCAATATATTGGATTTTTTTTCAATATATTGGATTTATTTGAAAACAAAATAAATTTATTTTGATTGTGTGACCCCTAGACGCCTTCGTACAAACATATATTTTATCTAAAATATTTTTTTCATAATTTTTATCACAAACATGATTATTTTTATGTCCCGACGAGACTGTGGCGAAATATAGCAACCCTATGCATGTCTAACTTGATCAGAATAAGAATCCAACAGATACTCATGATAAAAGCACTAATTCATTCACATTTACAGGCTATCAAATTCAAAGGTAGAAGCAAGTTGAACAAGGTTCGAATTGGGAAAAGCCCACAACATGATATTTTCTATACTCAAATTTCATTGCAGAAGTGATGGCCCATCAATGATTCTGTTTTCTGGGAATCTATTGCCTAGATGAATTTCGTAATTCATCATTCAGCATTCCATTTTATTGTGTCAACTGCACACGTGTGGCATCTCTCACTTGCTCGAAATAAGAACCCAAGAGATACCCTGTTCGTAAATTGTAAATTGTTCTTGTAAAATTGTTCTATCCGTCATTCGGTTGCACCCTTACGAGCAACCCTCAGAAGTCTTCGAAAGACTTGTGCGAGCAAGGAATGACGGGGGCCTTACCTTTTAACGTGTGATCCCAAACACTTTCTTAGGCCATCAGAAAAAGTCTGCGTTCGTGGCTCTCGAACCCACGATCGATACCTCGACGTGAATCGATATTGAAGCATCGAAGCACTGAGGTACGCCGGCCTCAAATGAGGTGAAAGATAAAAGCACTCATTCATTCATATTTATAGGCTATCAAATTCAAAGGTAGAAGCAAGTTGAACACGTATTGAAAAGGAACATTCTCTGATATATTTATGAACACAAAAAAAATGGATATATGTATAAAGAAATACATTGGGAATTCGCATTCTCCATGTGCTGAAAATATTAATTCCTTCTCGGTTTATTCAACAGAAAACAACTACTTTCATGGCTATATGCCACGACGAATATTGAATTACATCTATTGAACACCCACGATAAGAATTTGAAAACAAAATCTTCTGAAGTAGATAATTTGCATTCTCCTTCATATGAAGATTTTGTTTTCAAATTCTTATCGTGTGTGTTCACTAGATGTAATTCAGTATTCGTCGTGGCATATACCCAGGAAAGTACTTGTTTTCTGATGAATAAACCGAAAAAGAATCAATATTTTCATCACATGGAGAATGCGAATTCTCAATGTATTTCTTTATATATGTATTAATTTTTTTGGGTTCATTAATATATCTGACAATGTTCCTTTTCAATACTTTCACCCAATCAAGGGGCTCAAACTTGAACGATGGAAACTTGTTATTTTTATAGACCTCAATCGCAGATTCGTGATAATAAGGTTTTTCTCAATTCAGAATTTCTTTCCACGTCCTGTATAATGAATGTCAATTTATCATACATCCAACAAAAAAAAGTTAAACACGGTTCGAATTGCGAAAAGCACACCACATGATATTTTCTATACCCAAATTTCATTGCAAAAGTGATGGCCCATCAATAACTATGTGTTCTGGTAATCTATTTCCTAGATGAATTTTGTCATTCATAGCATTCCATTTTATTGTGTCACATGCACACGTGTGGCATGTCCCACTTGATCAAAATAAGGACCTAACAGATACTCTGTTCGTAGATATGATGAAAGATAAGCACTAGCTCATTCAAATTTCTAGGCTATAGAATTCGACGGTAGAGGCATGATTCTGACACGATTTGAAGTGGGAGAGGCCCACATGTACGGTCTCGTTGAAGATGATCCCTTTTTCATCCAAACCCTCCTTGTCCCGCATTCCAGGGATGCAGGTTTCTTCGTCCACAATGGAGATTTGTATTTGATCGTGGTCAACAATAAGGGCGACAACTTGGCAGCCACCTCGTGAGTGATTCTTTTTATATACAGTGTGTCCATTTAGTGCGTAATTCTTCGATATCTCGGAATCTATTATCACAAGAGAAAAACTTTAAGGAAAAAAACTTTTTCAGTTGCTAAAGTTGCTCATTTCGAAAATATTTCCAACAATACTGGGTGTTTTATAAAAGCGGGGCAACTCGAAGACGAGTTTTTTCAAATGGAACACCCAGTATTGTTCATTCGGAATTTATTCCGTTCAAGTTCAGCTCTACATCGCTGTAAAAAAAAATGTAATTTGGTTGCGGCGTTGCCAAGTTATAATTGATAAACCCATTTTTACTACTGTTGAAGGGTCATGTTCAATTGGGTATGGTATATTTATTTATTGAAATTTCGAAAATATTTTTGGCATACAGTAGTAGCATGGTCTCACGTATACAAATTCAGTGATCTTGCGAGATAATCCTCTACAGGGTGCTGAAATTTACATTCTGAATATTGTAAGATTCAGACGATGATCATGACAATTTTTCAAATGGAACACCCTGTATTTTTCATCACGGATTCATTTCGACACTATTCGCCTTTTCATCGCAAAAGAAAAAATCAAAATCGGTTGCGGTATTTTCAAGTTATGAATAATTTCCTTATTTTTACTACTATTTCGATGTAATTTGTACGTCATGATGGTTTCTTAATTTGATTTGAGTGTGGGAATATTGCTTGCCACATGACATTTCAGGTTCTACATAGATCATTCAGGTATTTTTGTGATATGTGTATCGTCCAAATTTGAAATATTCCGTAATCTTGTTACTTAGGATTCAAATAATATGTGAAACAATCAAACATGCCAAAATAGACGCCTGTCTTTGAAATAACTTCTACAATACAAACAATGAAGATGCGGATTGCGAAAATTAGGATTTTTTTTGAAATTTGAGCCATTTTTATTGTCGTTATTCCCACAATCCTAATCTCCATTTAACTTGAAGAAGGTAAACATAATGATACAAACAATATGTCTCTACTACGCGGCTTTTGGGAGGGAAGTCAGCAAAATTTCGAATTAATCCAAGATATATTTAATTGTGGCGATATTTGACAGATCATCACACAAATATAAGTGTATTCCGAAAATAATTCAAACTTGGAGAGCCTGTGAAGGTGTAAAGGTTCCTATTGTAAAAAAATAGATGAATGGTCAATGAACAAATTTGATCATACCGTAACAACGCAATATTTCCATAATACAAATAAATGAAAGAACTATGACGTACAAATTACCCCGAAATAGTAGTAAAAATAAGGAAATTATCCGTAACTTGACAACGCCGCAACCGATTTCGGTTTTTTCTCCAGCGATAAAAAGGTGAAAGATGGCGGAATGAATTTTTGTATAACACAGGGTGTTCCTTTGAAAAATTCTGATGAATGTCATCTGAATCTTGCAAATTTCTAAATGCAAAATTGAGCACCCTGTTGAAGAACATGTCGCAAGATTACTGGATTGGTATACGTGGGACCTTGCTTCTACCGTATGCCGAAAATATTTTTCGAAATTTGAATAAATGAATATACCATGCCCAATTCAACATGACTCTTCAATAATGGTAAAAATAGATTTATCAATTATAACTTGGCAACGCCACAACCGATTTCAATTTTATTTACAGCGATGTGAAGGCGAACCTCGGCAGAATTAATTCCGAATGAACAATACTGGGTGTTCCATTTAAAAAACTCTTCTTCGAGTTGCCCCGCTTTTATAAAACACCCAGTAATATTTAAAATATTTTTCAAATGAGCAACTTTGGTAACTGAAAAAGTTTGTTCTCCAAAGTTTTTCTCTATAGGTTATGGCTTACGAGATATCGAAGAATTACGCACTAAATGGACACACTGTATAAGCTGTGGTATATTGAAAACAGCCGTCGCATATAGGGTGTCTACCCAGATAGCACAATGTCATTCATAGAACTTTCATAGAATATTCTCATAATTTCTGGTGTTGAATTGGCGGGAATTCGGTCGAAATGTTGAAGAAAACCAACTTTTAAATAGTCGACGTTTCGAAACTTTATTGTTTCATCTTCAGGACACCGAAGTAAAAACAAGAAAATACATATTGAAATGATATTTCAAAATGAGGGGTTTTGCTAAAAGCAAAATAAGTTATGTAAAATAACAATCGTTGAAAATAAAACACTTATCACACTTTACAGAAAACAACATTGATAGATAAGTACTTACATTTAGGGTGGCTTTCCGGGTTTGAAAATACGCCAACTCAACACCAGAAATCATATTCAACGGTCGCCATTCTATTCTCATAATATTCTCACAATATGATACAAATATTCTAGGGATGTTTTATGAACATTTGGAATGGACTGCTTCAAATATTCTGAGAATATTCCTAGTGAAATAGATACAAAAAGCTCGAAGTCATGAAATGAACAATAATGGTAGATTTCGGTAGAAAAAAAAATACTTTCCTGGCTAATGCCACGCAGAACATTGAATTACATCCTCCTGAAATCTATGTATCGACTCGAATAAACTGATACTGATACAAGTGATTCTTTCCTGAATGCCTATTGATTTCGATTCAGCCAGGCCACGCTAGACACCTACAGACCGGTTTCGAGCTCTTTGATTCTCATCAGTGCCTTTAGGTCTGTAGGTGTCTAGCGTGACCTGGCTAAATCTAAATCAATGGGCATTCAGGAAAGAATCAATTGTATCAGCATTCGTTCATACGAGGCGATGCTTAGATTTCGGGAGGATGTAATTCAATGTTCTGCGTGGCATTAGCCAGGAAAGTAGTTATTTTTCTACCGAAATCCACGATTATTGTTCATTTTGTGGACATGACTAAGATTTTCGTATTTTTTTAACATTTCATTCCACTTGAGCTTTGTGCCTATTTCGTATATTCCTAGTAAATTGAAGGAGAA
Source organism: Phaedon cochleariae (assembly GCA_918026855.4). Lineage (NCBI taxonomy): Eukaryota > Metazoa > Arthropoda > Insecta > Coleoptera > Chrysomelidae > Phaedon > Phaedon cochleariae. Next base: position 4,159,087 of record OU896720.1, read on the forward strand.
TGAAGAAAATTGAAAAAAGCTTGCTCCGGTGGAGATGCGAACCTACTAGGTATCTTGTGATTGAATTTTTACAAACCTGAAACCGTAACCACTTTGCCACGAACCTTATTGATAAATAAAATGAATAGCAAGTGGACAACACTGAATTAGTGGGATAATCAGCATTGAGGCTAGAGAATAACTGGTTATGTCATGATAAACATCATAAATATTGATACAAGAATAGGAATATCAATATCATTTATTTTGATACGATTCTGGATATTCTAAGAATATTCAATAAGAATAATCTCAGAACATTCGAAATTCTGAGAATATGTCAAATTGAATGTTCATAGAATATTCTGTGCTGTCTGGGTAATAATGATACCGGAAGTTCGAATGAAAAAGATATTTTTCACGTCATTTCTGAATTTTGATGTATAAAATATTATTTTGTTTTGATATATCTTGTTGAATTTGCAGAAATGAATTTAATTGATGAAAATACAAACGCTAACTTTATTTCGTTAGTATAATGAATTACACTAACGATGAGATTTACACAAAATTCTAAACACACGACATCTAAAATACTCGCTGATCAAATTAGCCTTACATTGATGATTTCACTATAACTTATACAGAGTATTCCAAATTGTGGCACCGTTGCTAGGATAGACAGAACACTGCGAAATGAGTCGGGTTACTCTGTAAAAATTTTCCTCAACCTTATCCATGTTCAAGATACGAATAAGTACAAATTTTTTTAGAATAGGCGAGTGGACAATTTTTTTTCTATTTCCCAAATAGAATCATCACTCGAATAACTATCAATTTCATTTTTTTTGAGAATTTGTTGGTTCATTTTTAGGTGCTAAAATCAACAATGCCTCGTTGATTTTCAAACGGCTAGAAATTTACCGCCAGTAAAAACTGACGTCACGATTTTGTAAGTAGGGGCAGACCATATAGCACAGTTGCCATGTGTTGAAATACGATTGGGAACTCCAGAAATATAAGTTATTCGATAATCTATAAATTATCAATCGAGTATTGGTAATTCTCCTAATAAGCAATAAAAAATCAATTGTCTCAAAATGTTTCCTCATGCATGATATGTGGCTTATTACTTGTAATAAATTTGTGTAGATAATGATTATATTAATCACATTAGAGGACATTTGAATCGGTGAACGTGACAACCACGGCACACGACTTGTGGACGTGGTCTTGTCAGTTCTCAGCATTCAGCATAATGTTGCCAAGTCTCCTACATTCAATATTGATATTTTCTTATGGCGAATAAGAAATATTTGGACATGCTGGTTGCGTGAAAAAGTCAAGAATGAACTATAACATCATGAGTCAACTCTATTATGTTTTATTCAACGACAGGACATGTTCACTTGATCACCACTCGCCCATTATGTCGAGAGTACTGACAACATTGTGGTGAATGTTTGTATGAATGCTTTGAAAGCTGACACATCGCATGAATTTGTTCTCATGGTCTGTGAGTAGTTTTAAACATAGCTTTTTTGAAATTATATTTTTTAGTCCAAATTTTGAGTGAAGTTGAACAGTGGTTATTTATGTATCAATTGTAGAGCATATATTTATTTTATAGAAACGAGGAGAGAAAATACCAAATAATCAAGTTAAACCAGAATCTCCTGTTTGTAAATTGGATCAACGTGTTCTTGAGAAATTTCTAACAATACAAATAGAAATATTCTGTTAGTCTAACAAATATTTTTTCTGTGTCGAAATAATTCGATTCCACTTCGGAAGCATACTCTAGTGAGAACATTCGCAGAATCACCCTCTACGTGGTATATTTTATTCCAGGTTATATAAGTGGCTGGGAAGTCATTTCGATGAAATTCAAACAGTATTTACGACTGGAGCAATAAAAGTTACAACTTTCAGTAGTCAAACATCAGAAATTATAATAATTTTACGACAACTCCCGAACAGAGCAGTAAGTATTTCGCACATGGTGGTCCATAAAATTCGAAATTTGATTGCACATAGGGGCTCGTTTTCTCCCTACAGGCATTATCAATTGTGTTTGAGACGATTCCATTCTATTGGAAAATCAAATATTATACCTCCTGAACAAAGAAATTGTTTAAAATCATCAATGTATCTGAATTCTGTTTGTAGATGGTACATTCATTATTCCAGATGTTTTGGGATTCTCTCGATCTCCTCGTCTCTATAAAATAAAAATATGAATACTATTTCAATTTACGTGTAATAAGGACAAATCAGATGATAATAGTATTCATATTTTTATTTTATAGAGACGAGTTGAGAAAATCCCAAAAAATCTGAAATAATGAATCAATGTATCTCTTCGATTCTCGATTTGAAAATGTATTTCCCAAATTGAGGTTTTCCATATAAAGATTATATCACCTTGTATAATTTTATTTTAAATGTCCTTGTTATCGAGATACAGGATGGTCCATTGAGATCGTGCCCCAAGGCAGCCTTATGCCCAGACAGCACCAGATATTCCATGAATCTCCCTATCATATTCCTTTTGGAATATTGGAATATTCTAGAAATAATCTGGAATATTCCGGAACATCTGTGGAATATTCTCTAAATATGCGAATGGGAATTCCTCAGATATTCATAGAATAGAAAAGAATATTCTATGTTGAATGTTCCTGGAATATTCCAATAAACATATTCTAAAATGTAAAAGTGACCCAAGTAGGGATCGAACTCGTGAACTCAAGACTATCAGAGCAACGACGCCTTGAGCACTAGGCCAGTAATCGAATTGAATAATGTGGTACATATCAATTTCTTGAGAGAGCGTTGTTCGAAATCGGATCATAAACACTTTTTGTTTCAGAATCCCCTTACATATAATTGATGTTCGATACTCACATCTCTGAAATAATGATTGGTATTTATGTGTTGAGAAACATAGGAATATTAACGGAATATTTCATGAATATACACCACAGAATATTCAGTTGAGAATATTTCACGAATATACCGCACAGAATATTCAGTTGAGAATATTTCGTGAATATACCCCACATAACATTCAGTTGGGAATATTTCATAAATATACAACAGAGAATATTCAGTTGGGAATATTCCTGGAACATTCATACCTAAATATTCCCTGAACATATCCAACTATTCACTTTGGAATATTCCTTTTAGATGTTCCAGAGGCATGTATATATATTCTAGGAATAATCGATGAATAATCAGAATATACTCCTCCTTTTTAGCATATTTGGAGAATATTCTAGGAATATCCAGTGCTGTCTGGGTATGGAAGACTTTTCGACGAAACCAAAAATACGTCGAGTTTGTCAGAAGAACAACTTTTGATGCACCTCCTAAGCAGGGATGTCATCCCCAAACTTTCTTGAGAATAGCACAATGATATCCCATGGACATCCTTAGGATGCTTGTCTGGACATTCAGGACATCCCGTCAGAACATTCAGGAAGTTCATAGGACTTTCAAACTTGGTACCGCGCACGTCCATTATACGTCTGTGGGACGCACAAATGTCCCAGTTGAAGACCAACTAGGGACGTTCTTAAGGGATGTCCCTGGGACTATTATAGAATACTTAAATCCTTCACAGTATCTCGCATCAAGCACTACGAAGGACATCCGTAAGACAACCTATCAGCATAGCTGAGAAATATGAATTGAATGTCCATAGGATGTCCAAGGAACGTACGAAAGATTCTTGAATTTGAATTCAATTGGGTCCCTAGAGAGACCAGATCTCGCATAACTGATGAGGAAATGATGGTCCGTAGAAGGTTCCCAAGAGGCCTCATCAAAGAGTTTCCCAAGGATGTCCAATGGACCTTGGAAAAGAATATTGACGTATTTATAGCCTACGCTAGCAGTTGATCATCGGCGAGGTGTAGGTTGACGTCTTGGCGAGAACAACATATTAAACGTACCGACTGGGACGTTCGTAGGACCTTCAGTCCTGCTGTCAATGTATACCACCGATTGATGTCCCATAAGATACATTTTGAATCGTATCCAGGTTATTCTGAGGATATTTCTGTACTTATTAATGCTAAGATGAACATATGGATTATCTATAGGAGTTCCTCCTGAAGTCATAACAGTTTATGTACCAATTGGGACATCGGACGAATGTCCCTCAGGAACATTTCGAATGTTAAACGATTCTGGAAATATTTAGGGCGTCCGTGCAGAGATAATTGAAAAAATATAGTGTCTCGGACATTTAATGGTTGTTCTAGTGAAGGGCCATGAGTCATGTCAGAATATTTACTCCTTGGTACATCCAATGGATGTTCCTTATGGAACGTTACAAATCATATTCCATCAGGGACATACCAAGGACGTCTTTGCATGGAAATTCTACAATATGTGACCACGTCAGACGTCTGAAGGATGCTATTTCTAAGACATTTGGAATGATGTAACAGCTGATGTACATAAGATGTACGGAATGGGATGTTCCAAGGACAATTATTTTTGGTCCGCGACATGCGGACTTGAATTGTACCAAATAGGGACACCCTTAGGACGTTGCGTGCTATTAGGGCTGATATGAGTTGTAATGTGTGTGATCATAAGGAGCGCTGTTGCTAATTTTGAAATATTCGTGTCGGGTAATTCGTGGTGCGGGGGGAAGTGACATAAAGCAAAAAGCGCCAGAGGCGACATTTTTGTTGTCCAAGGTCAAATGCATTTCAATAATTGAAAGTTTGGTTCGTCAGCGGGGTTTCATATTGGTGGAAAAAAAATTTTTTTAATTCAGTTGGAAAGATATTCCGACATAAATGCCACCAAAATCTATTTATTAATGTTAACTCAACTTTGACCTCAAAAAAATGCTTTTGTGTAAGTCGATCGGTAAGACAGTTCAATGGATTGAATCACATATTATTATTGATGGTTTTTTTCAATTTCTTTACTCGAAGACTCCAAATCGCGACGTTTCCAGATTAGATACTTTTCTGAGAACGCAAGTTTGAGAAAACATGATATAAACACCATCAAAAATGCATTTACAATTTTGTTGTCATGCTTTCAGATGTTAAGTTTTGGTTTTGTCGCTGGATAAGTTAGGGCAAACTTTTTTCGATGTCCTAATGACAAAATCTCAGCGGCTCAGGAGATTTTATATATAAACATTAAATAGTCAAGATGAAGGAGGAACTTCAGTTCTTGCATTTTTCAGATTTATCAAGAAATAGATTGAATACTAGTTAAGTGACTAGTTACGTGAATGAAATGAGATTTTGTAGATGTTAATGTGAATTTTCATTGAATTTTAGTCGTCTTCGCCTTGGGTCGTTTATAGAAACGAAATAACAAGATTTCATTTTCTCACAAAGTTTTTTTTTTAATTCTTCATTGTAGATGTAACTGAATCATTACGTGAAAATTGTCTTTTTCTTAGGTATTTTCAGAGGTTTATGAGTTTCAAGAAGAGGAAATGAAAAAAATACAAATTTTAGAAACTGAGCATCCTGTTAATCTAGATACGTATTCTAGCAAGAACAAAACCCATGTTATCATCTACGAACGGTCTAAAAACAATGCTATATATCAGTGGAATGGTAACTGAATTATATATGTTATTTTTGAATAGCCATATAGGTTTCACTCGTTAACAATATAATAAACAAAGTTTCTTTATTGATAAGGAAGAAAATTAATTTTTATTCAATTGCAGGTTTTCGATTGACTAACGTGAATACAATAGAAACACAAACTGAAGTTATCTTGTCAGGAATATCTACAATCAATAATAAATCTCTGCTGATGATTTCTTCCAATGTAAGTATGTATATTCCAGGTGGCGGGTTTCTAATTTTGACAGATTTGAGGACGCCATATTCCGTATGACGTTCATTCAGAAGTTACTACAATTCATTTTCCAATTTTTTGAACAAGAGAAATCATTTTGTGTACAGTTGCATCATTTCTGAGTTGACAATTTGTCAGTGTCATGGCTTTTTTCGAAATGATCTATCGGGATCGTGATAGTGAAATTTGAATTGCTCCATGAACAGAAACTAAAACAAACACTCAACGCAGAAATTCAATTCAACATATTTACCTCGTCCCAAAAAGATCCTGCTTCATGTAAAACGATCGCAGGTCTTCGGATAGGACGAAAAACCTACTTGGAACGTGGAGCTTTTCCAGTATTATCAACATACCGAGTGAGACTGATGTAACCTAAATGACCGAAACAGTACCATCTAGCTATTGTTGGCTGTTCAGGAAACTATCTACTCAGGAATGAGCAATAAGATAGTTCAATTCGAATTTTCTTCATGAAAAGGAACTGGAACAAACATATTTCATGACAGTTCCAAACAGATGGAAACAATTATAAAATTCCAATTCAAATTGAATGATCATCTGAGACATAGTGAATTCCTAATATTATCAACAGGCCGAGTGAGACTGATGAGGCCTAGTGAGCTGAAACAGCATCACCATCTCGCTCTTTTTGGCTATTGGAAAAACTCAACTCTGGGATAAGCAACAAGACAGTATAATTTGAATTTTCTTTATGTGAAGGAGCTGGAACAAACATATTTCATAGTAATCACAAACATCTGGAGGCAATCCAGACAAAAAAATATCCTGCTCATGAAAGAAATGTAGATATGTTCCGATGTTATCAACAGTTCTATCTCATTCTATTCGTGATGCCAGAATTAAGAGTACTGAGCACTTTGATAATTTATGCATATAACACACCTAATTCCTGTTTGCAGGATACCCTGAGTGTATATTCACTCTCTGCCAACAAATTAACGATGGGATCCGAAAAATGGAATTCCTCAGAACTCACAAGAATTTTAGATCTGCATAACCATGTCGATGGAAGCGAAGTTCTGAGTTTCATAGCAGGGTCAAATCAGGACGATAACGTGACCATAAGTGTAGTGCATACAACAGCAAACTTCAGTGAAACAGGTAATGAGCCCTTAATTCAATGCGTTTCTCGCTTCAAATGCCTATACCCTCAGATGAAAGTCAATGTCATATCATGGAATGAGTAATACAATGATCTTTATTTTCCACAGAAGGGTGAATATACTGACCGATGTCATGTTAGGTTGAGTGAGTAGTTCAGATTAGGTTAGGTATATAGTATTGTCTAACGAATGAAAACGGGTCTTGCCAAGGGCGAGCCAAAATATATCGAAATGGCCAAGAATGAATGAATGAATAGACGATGGAGCAATAATTAATAGTCTGTGCTAAAAAGACGACAAACTATGCACGGACCTACCTCATTTATCCATCTGACAACAGCAAAATCTGATAAAGTTCAACTTCACTTATCATTAACTTCAACTAACAACCACTTCATGAACATTTATATGATACGTCGCTGGCACGCTTTCATCGGTTCTATACATAGAAGTGCACAAAAAACGGCCCTAACAGTTTATTGAAAAATCAAAAGTTGGGGTCGTTTCCTGTTAAACTGGAAGTGAAAGCACAAAAATTGTTTCGTCAATTAATGAGCAATTCTGTATACTTGCTGCGCACCAATTCTCAAAATCCTATGTCGAATGATTCAGAAGTTGCAGGACTGGCCGTTTTTTAGGCACTTCTTTGTATATGCCCCTCAATAGAGAAAGTTTCTTCAATGAAATACCTAGGAGTTATCACGTAAACAAACGCCTAAGAACTCTAATGTACAATTTCTATACCCTGCTAGAAATAGTTTTTTAAAAAAGTCTCCTAATGCTCTATAATTCCTTAGCTGAATCTATTTTGCCATACTGTATCACAATATGGGGTGGTACTTTCAACACCACTATGAGTATCCTGCAAACAACACAAAATACACTGATAAAAATAATTCTGAAGAGAACCAAAAGATCTTCTACTGACAGTCTATATCAAGAAACGCAACTATTGAACACCAAGTTGATATTGCTAATGCTTGAAAAGAATGTATATACACCGTGACAAGTTCAACAAAACAAGTATTCGGTTTATGAGGTCAACTACAAATAAGGATCTAAATATCCAATCTTTCAGAAAAACATTAACACAAAGATCTTTCTTTTTCTCTGGTCCTAAATTTCACAACTCCATTCCAAGCGATCTGAAACAAATTTCAAGTATGAAGAAATACAAAGCTGAAACGAAAAAACACATTTTCAACTCACCAACAAAATTTTATGAAATATTATACTCAATTCAAACTCAGAACAGACTTAGAAAAATATTATCCGACAGATAAAAAAAAAACAATTAACAGACAATGAATTACCTTCAGGTGATAGGTGATAAGTACCAACCTACCACATATCTGTCATCTGCTCTCCCCTGTATTATCCACTGTATTATTTATTCATATACTACTGTGTCAGTTTTCGAATTCCAATACTCAGAATCCTTAGAGTTTTTTCATTTATTCATTAATTACTCACTATATTCCAACACAACACAAAATGTACGATCATCATGAAAATCCTGAGACCGAGCACAAAGCAAGACAGGCATTCTTGCCTAGGCTCAGATGCAAGATCTAGGATTTTCTCTTTTTATATATGATTTCATACAACATCATGACATGTACTTCAATTAGAGAAATAAAATTGAATTGAATTGAATTGAATATTCGTGTAAGAAGTGCCATCATTCATTCATTTGTATGAGGATAGCATACACTAGAATCACTGGGTGGTATTAGGGTATTAGTTAGATAATAGTTCGGACACAGCTGAACTTCTGTCCTTTTCTATTTTCTATATTACGATGGTTGAGTGAATAGAAGAATAAGACATGTAATCTGCTCTTTGTCTTTTCAATTTCCCTAGTAGCGCCTGATTGTCAGATACGATTTCAGAGGTTATATTTTCTGTCGAATCAGTCATTGTCGTAAATGAAAAATAAAAATAGGGTATAAATACCCACTTCAATTTATTTAGCGATACACTTTTCGCAGAACAATAGATATTAAAATGAAAAGAATTCATATAACAACATTTTAATATGACAAAATACACACATAAGGATATACTTATGGCTAGTTCCTTATTGTATGTGAAACTGTGACCGAGTGATACAGTTTGAAACATCAAGATTGTTTTGATTTTCCACCTTTTGCTGTATCCACTTTTCACTGATACTTTTTGAATCTGGTCGGTATTTAACACGTCATTCGATGATATATTATGGGCGTGTTTTTCATTCCATCGAAGAAAGTGCGCACTGATAGATGCGGTTTTTTGTCGTGACGTCACCAATTGTTCTGTTGGAATTTATGCTGGAAGGAATGAACAATGGTTTATACAACACATTGATGGAAACACGGATTTTGTTGTGTGTCAGTCATCATGTATCTTGAGAATCAGAAAAGGCTAATTCGACTTTATTGATTAACACTGACTCTTTCTTCTAAAATCTCTCAAGAATCTCAAAAATCCTCAATATTAATTGTTTTCTATCAAATCAAAACAAAAAACAACACTAAAATGTGTCAACTGTCATGTCAATCTCCTTCAAACTGCTGGATTCCCGAAATGCGATTTAGAATTGCGCATTTTATTACAACAGTTTGATGGATGTCCATCAACATTCCAGCGGAATTTTGCAACAGTTTAATGGTTTCTTCGATTCATGCGCATGATAAAATGTTGGAATGATAAACGCACCCTATATCACGTTGCAATTTACCTATTGCCTCAGTTTCTTTCTCAAATTTTCAATTTCATTATGTAGTTTCGCAATCAATTCCTCTTTCTCTATGGAAATTTTGATTTGCATTCCGTGTGATGATAATATTCAGTTTTTTTAATAGTCTGTTTTGTAAATCAATGGAGCAGCAGATTATCTCAAACGGATCTTATAATTCTTGTTTTTGAAAATGGGCCTAAAATATAGTTCAATTTCAATCTGCTGTTATATGAAGTGAATTTATGTAAGTACTTACCTCACAAACTTGGCTTATCTTCGAATTGATTTTCCATCCAGGTCGTTTCATATACATACCTTCCATAAGGGAATGGTCGATATTATAATTTCCTTTGGAAAATTGAAAAATGAAATCGCCATTCCCTTCAGAATTCCCGCAACTCATTACACAGCAGGACATCATCATTCATGCTTTTTTCTCAATATTTCATGAAATTATATTTCATTTCTGACGTTCATAAAATGTATTGTCAAATTCAAACAATTTTGAATGGAAAAGCGCGGATCGACTATGATGCATTTGTCACAATTCAAAGTGTCTAACTTAATAAATCTTAGCATTCAAAAACACTAACAGTTGTCATTTTTGTGTCCAAACTCTTATTTAAGTAATACCATCCAGTGACTATAGCATACGCACCAATAAAACTTTTCAAATAACTGCGGCACTTTTTGATAGTCGTTATACCATCTGAGTAGCGGATGGACTTTGCCTATTTACTATAGGTTTTCGAATGGATTAATAGAAAGAAAACAAATTTGTGTGGTTGTTTTCCAAAAAGTAAATTTTTCCTGAATTCAAAGTTACAGTTCGAAGTGATTCTTAGCTCTCGTATGTATCGAAACCAATTCTTCACTATTTATGATTCCTCAAACTTCCAGGCATGACATTTTCTGTTAAATCGATTAGAAGATATAGGTATATATCATTCACTTTTTACAGAAACTAGTGGGAATGAGGGTGAGCAACTTAGAGAATGTTTCAATAATTTGGAACGAAATGTATATGCCAGGAGAAAAACACTGAAAGATGCTAGATCTAAATTGAAGAACTTTGAAGAGTTAGATTCTGCAAAGTTAGAGAACAACTCCAGTGTAGTTCTGGGTGAGAGTTCAACACTGGTAAGATCTGCTGATAATATTAATAACACTCTTCGAGAATCTGTTCAAATTATCATTCGTCATCAACAAATTTTCTGAAAATCATACTCTAAGGCTACTCTGAATGGAAAATAACATTTATTCCATTTCATTTTCCACTCCCCTTCAAGGATTCGGAAGCAGAAGTCAAAATCAGTGAACTGAGTACTAGATTGGATCTCGTGAATTCTTTGTTGGACTCGTACTCTATGCCTAATGGAAGCAACATCGTGAGTATTTTATTATTTATACTTAATGCATTTGAAACTCACTCGGTCTTGTTTTATTATAAACTGGATTGTGGCATATTATGACAAAAATATTAAAGTAATGTCATCAGAATTTGAGGTTATAATTACAATGGCAAGTATACAGTATACCAAAATCGTTCAGTAAACCTCGGTATAAATGTATAATTATTGAGGATTGAACCGAAATTTGTCGCTGCTGATTGGACCTACAACAATTTGCTGCAACTTACTGGGTTAGTATTAGTAATCATATCAGCTTCAAACTTGTTGAATTGCAATGGGTGTGAAACCTATATTGGTGACATTTACTTCAACAATGAATATCGAATCATCTCGACAGTTAACAGTTAAAGCGATTCAAAAATTGGGTAATATTTACTTGTTATTTTTTCAAAATAATAGCGAATTTTATTCGTAAACCTGGAGGTGCACTGATTTTGCACCAGTTTTGCACCCGCACTACGTTAGTTCCCTCCAAAATGTGCACTGATAAATAGGGCTTTGTTTATAACTTGTCTGCGTCCTGAAATTCTTTCTTGACTTCAATTAAAAACAAAGAAGATGTTTGATGGAAATAATGTTGAGCACTTTTTTTAATAAGTTCCTCTTCATCATTGAATTAGTGCAGAACATTCAACAAAACTATGAATTCTGGGAAGTAATCTCCTTTATTTTCTCGAAACCTCCAACTTTTCATCACTAGTTGATGATAATGATCAGATTGCCACTCAATTTTGGTTTTAAAACTATGCATACCCAATGTTTCCGCCATTTTCAAAACTGCACTGACTTCGCATTAGCTTTAATAGAAATAGGAATTATTGCACTGAGCTCTAAACTATGTGCACCAGTTTTTCAATGGAATTCAAAACCCGACACTAGTTTTACCAATGGAATTCAAAATATGCACTCAGTGCGAGCCAGTTTTACCGATGGCAATTGCTATGAAACAGCAAGCAACACAGGAAAAAGTATCATGACGTCAGTCCTGGATAGACGTGTTTGCCGCTGGATGCTATGTTTGAACGTATTGAACATGAAATTGTAGGGTATAGAACTGGAGTTTTTTGAAATCACAGCATATTCTATCCAAAAATATTCCAGTTACATGCACATTGGAATCAAATGCATTCGTGTTCTTGTCTATATATTCAGGTTGTGAATGGAAGTCTGATCCTGAAAGGAAAAATACGATGCAGCAAAATGGACGCCAGAAATGTGGTTATCAAATCGCTGAATTCTCATGAGTTCACTCCTGAACAATGGCTGAAATATGATGAACCTCAAACGATAACTGGCCCAGTGAAATTGAAACATGTAGTGACTAATCACTTGGATGTTTCTCCCGAATACTCGTTGGTTAAAGGTATGTATAAATACATCATGTTGTGTAATTTAGTTTTGATAAGTTTTATATCGCAAAAATTTGAGTTTATGTATCAGTGTTAGTGGTGCCCGCGAGAGTCTCGTTTTCGAGAGTCTCGCATGGTCTCGTCTCGTTTTCGAGACAAGACTCGAAACGAGACTAGGACTAGACGAGACGAGACTTTTATTGGTCTCGTCTCGAGTCTCGTGCAAGACTTCTCGTGTCTCGTGCGAGAGTCTCGCAGGTAAATATTTCTGAGTGGCGACTGCAGACTTGAGAATTTCATTCATAAATCAACATATTCAGAAAGAATTCAGACTATTTAGCACATATAGACAGAACATTTCGATCATAAATTCTTTAAAAACACAATCTATGATTGTTGTAGGACGACGTAATGCGTGAAACGAAAACGGACTATTCTCTCTCTTACGACGGCAAGATGTAAACGCATGCAATTCTGCAATAACGACAGATCGCAAATTGAATGACTACCTGAAAATCTATATACATAAGTCATTCTGTGCTAAATAATCTGAGATAAAGAATAACTTTATGTCTTAACGATTGGGTGAAAAACAACAACATTTGTGATCGTGAAGGCTCGAATATATAATGCTATATTTTTTTTTCTTGTTTAGATGTATGGTGTGAGTATGTACCTATTGGGTACTTACTTTTCAATAAATAATGTTATATTTGTTGTAATTTCCTCTTCCTACTTCTACATTATACCTAAAAAGTAGGTGGAGGTGAATATCCCGTACTAGACTGGAACAAGATTATGCATGACGAAATTGCGATACATTTGCGAGATTCCAGGATGCGAGACGAGACTCGAGACAAGACTTCATATTTCATCGGCGAGACGACGAGACTTTTATAACGACGACGAGACCAACGAGACGAGACTTTTATAAAGTCTCGTCTCGTTGGTCTCGTCGTGTGAATCACTAATCAGTGTGTTCCTCTCAAAATTGAATCCACTCTAAACTCTTTCGTTTCCGAAAATATGTCGCATGAGAAAGTTGTTTAAAACGACCCAAAATTTTGTCAAGTTGTTTTATATACAGAGTGACCCATTTGAAAGCGGGCCACCCCTGTATCTCACGTAATCGTTGGGTAAGGATCATGAAATTTGCTGGAGCGAGAGATATACCAAAAATGCACTCTATAACCAAGTGGGGTCATCTTCAGTGATATACACTGATCGCCAACAGCCATGGAACCACCCCAATTTCCTGAAAATGATATTAGGAGTCAAAATAGGTTGAAAATCACTTCGGATTCGGAATCAGGACGCCCAATTCACTGACTATTCATATTTTTCCTTGAAAATTTTCAGTTCTAAAACATGACATTTTGTCGCACTTTTCATGGAAGCGCACCCTCGTATCTCACGTAATTATTGTGGTAGGGTTCTAAAATTTGCAGGAGGAACGGAAAGTCCAAAGATGAAGTCAATTACGTGAGATACGGGGGTGCTCCCGTGAAAAGTGCACAAAATTTAATTTTTCAGAACTGAAAATTTTCAAGGAAAAATATGAAGAGTTAGTGAATTGAGCGTCCTGATTCCGAATCCGAAGTGATTTTGAACCTATTTTGACTCCTAATATAATTTTCCGGAAATTGGGGTGGTTCCATGGCTGTTGGCGAGCAGTGTATATCACTGAAGATGACCCCACTTGGTCATTGAGTGCATTTCTGGTATATCTCTCGCTCCAGCAAATTTCATGATCCTTACCCAACGATTACGTGAGATACAGGGGTGTCCCGCTTTCAAATGGGTCACTCTGTATATATAAAAATTTTTCTGGATAAAACATCAACTCTGATTTTTTGAAAGAAACACCCTATATATTTTTTGATATTCCGATAGAACCTTCTTCTCTGATTCCAAAAATATGAATTAGTAGCATATTTGAATGAGGAGTTGTTCAGTTATTAATGATAAAAGTTCACCAAAATACCGCATCTTCCATATTCAAACAGTCCATTCATATTTTCCTATTGAGATTGAATGATTTCAATACCATAATAAACAATATATCATTACATTATCATGGAGCTTGAACAATACATAAACATTATTTCAAAGCCGATACTATTTTCAACTGCGGTATTGTGGTAATGTTTGATCATTGATAACTCAACAATTTTTCATCTGAATATTCAACTTATTCATAATTTAGAAATCAGAAAAGAAAATTCCATCGACACATGTCAAAAAATATATAGGGTATTACATTAAGAAAATCAGAGTTGATGTCCTTTCAGGAAAAACGAATTATCCTGTATATAAAACAACCCGTTTCAAACAACTTTTTAGTTTTACATTCTTTCATATCTCTCAAAAAAAATGAGTTGAAAGAGGGTTGAATTTTAAGGGGCGCTCTGTACATTGTTAATTCAAATAAGAATTCATGATTCAACAAAAAAAACAATGGAGCACAATGATTTTTACCTCATATGTCCATTTAGCAACCCTCTGATGCGCTACTAGAATAGCTACAGTGAATATACTTACGCCAAATCATACACATTGTCATATCATGAATAAAACTGCTTAGTTCAACGAAAAACAGCTGAGAAGTGCTTTTGCTGTGACTATAAAACTACTATTTTCAACAACTCCAATGCCTTGTATCTCGGAAATGAAAAATGAAGCGTCAACACATAATTTTTTTTTCGAGTTTCATTGCCTTTCAAATTTGGAACACCGTGAATATATACAACAAGCAAGGTAATTTCTTAAAAGTCGTTTATTGACCGAATTTTTGAAGATTCATATCTTCTTCGCGTTTTCTCAGCCTATTTTTTGGCTCATTTAGATTTTAAAATGTTTTGTATGACATGGTAAAATTGGTAATTTCAGATATGGTTCTTCAGTCTGAGGGTAAGCTAGTTTTTACTGAAAAAACCCGAATAGGAGTTTTGACTGCTGAGAAAATGTATTCAGAAAAAATAAATGGCATCCTTGTGAATGACATATATCTTCGGAGTTCTGGAGAGCCCATCAAAGGAGTCAAAACTTTCGAGAATCTGAAAGCAGATGAAGTTAAAGTGAAGTTACTCAATGGGGTGAGTAATGCTATTTATACAAATAATAAATCAATAATAATAATAACATATAGAATGTAATTCTCCACTTAACCCTTATCGACCATTTTTCTAACGTATGAAAAAATCGGGTTATTGTATTCAGTCTTCATCCAGGAACTGTTCCCACAATGACCCACTATGCATGAAAGTCAAGTCGACACTGATATTTGACAGATTCTGAATATTCATCAAGAGATGTATAGAAATTCAACTAGTGGGCTCACTCTCGATATGGAACAATTGCAAGCGAGTTTTAGACGTGGGGTTCAGGTATTTGCGATAGAGGCGCCATAATCGGAAAATCGTTCAAAACCTTGGTTCTGTGAGGGATGAATCTATTTCCATCATTGTTCTGTGGTCGAATAAATACTGTGCTCAACATTTTCATTCAAATTTCAATTTGAAATAGAAGCAAGAAATCTTTTTTGTTGCCGATTCTAATAAGCTTCACTTCTTTCATGACATGAACCTATTTAAAGCATGAAATCTGATGAATTTCCTCTTTGAAGAACCAGAACAAAGAATGTATCAACTATTGAAATAGACCAATATCGAAAATCATAATAGGCAGATATGGTAACTGGTACTCACCTTAGAATTTATTCACACCAGTTCACGCTAATATTTCAAATCACTGAAATAATACTGTTGTAGAACAGATATTTCCTTTTTTCTATGGTGGATTAGGAATTATACACAAAATTTAGGAACTACGGAACACGTCCCTAACGAACACTTGACCCCAATCTCAGAAATAACAATTTTTTCAGCTCAAGAATATTTTAACATATTGACGATTCGATCCTTCGATGAGGAATCAGTTCACTGCTCTGATCAAAATCATATACGTATCCAAATATTTATCGGTCGGTAATATGTTTCCTGTAAATATGGATTGTAACCAGGATGAGCTTAGCGAGATTTACCCACGTCAAGTATGTTTATCGAAGGTTTATCAGAGTATAGTCGTGGAAATACACCAAGGCAAAATCTGTTTCTTTTTATTCACCACAAGCTGAATGAGACAGAAAATCACTAGAAAAAGGAACGTCGGAACTTTATTCATATAATATTTTGATCATTGAATTGTCACTGTGACTTAATGTCAAACAATTAGAGTACTGGTTATACATCAATAATATTTCGAATTCCGTATATCATAATGGTGAAACGATTCAATGGATCAATCTGAAACATTGATTCTGAGTGTGATCGCGTATTTTGTATGTTGTCAGCATTGCCGCGGAAGCTTTGAATATTTCAGAAAGGAGCATTTATCGGATCAAGAATTCGCAAACAAACTCTGATGCTGTTTATGCAGAAACAGTTTCGAAAAAGGCCGAAGAAATAAAAAAAGGTAAATCCCACAACGTTACAGGCTCTTAGAGATATTGTTCATGAGATGTATGTTGGAAAAGTACATGTTACAATAAAATCGCTCCATAAGCGTTTCACTGAAGAATGGCCTGATTTTCCTTGTTCACCAAGATCGGTGAATACCTGGATTCGCAAAATTGGATTCAAATTCAAGAGGAGCAACAATAGGCAGGTTCTTGTAGAACAACCATCAATTGCAGGCAAGCGTACGTCATTTCAAAAAAAAAATATCATTTAGATATTTACGCATCAGAACATGCGGTCACAATATTTTGAGATCACCACCTCACCATTGCCAATATAATGCCATAGAAATGGTGTGGTCAGATGCTAAAAGGATTTATGACGCCGAAATCATCAAAACTAAATCATCCCAGGGAGATGTGATAATGGTCTGGCAATTGGTCTGGTCAAAGGCGTTAGAAGCTGTGGGTGTGGAGCATTGGAGAAATTATGTACGACATACTTACAGAAAAAGTGATATTTTTGGCATGGGAGACGAAGAAATACATATGTGCTTCCAATATTGAACCTGTCGTGATAACTTTCAATTCAGATGAGAGGGATACGTCATCGGAGAAAGGGTCAATGAGTTCAAATGAAAATATTTGTTTTTGAAAAATGTTACTTCCTGAATAATTCATATTAAAATAAGTTGATGTTGACAAGGAATTATTATTCGAAATATAATTCATGTGAGTTATACTACTTACTTACTTACTTTCTTGCAGAAAGCCAAAGACAAAACATTTGTTGGAAAGAATTTCATGTTGATAATGGATACAGTGTTTTCCGAAACCTCTAGTTGATATGGAGAGTAATACATCTTCACATATTTTCTTTATAATGTCTTCCTCAAATACCTTTCAACATCTTATTTCACGAAGTGTGACTGACTATCAGCTGAAAAAATTCTTTCAGGTCTGAAAATACATTTTTAAACACTTCGGGGCAAAGAAAAATCTCCACGCCCAGTCATCCACAGATACTTTTATATCTCTATATTTTTTTTAGAAATGAGGGGAGAAAACTAATACATTTTTTTGATATTTTTTTTTGCCAAAGCATCAATCGCTTGTAAATATATTTGCGAAAAACAGATGATGTTGAACAGCTTGAGAAATCTCATAGTTCATTTATTCCAAAACCCGATAAGTTTGAAGTCATATTTTGGATTGCAGCTAATATTTTTATTTTTTATTATCGCTCAAGACGAACGAGAGAGAATCACTATTTTATGTTCGTAGAACATCGTCCATCCCTGGGGTGGAAAGGGAGAGAAGGTAGGTATTGAAATATCAAGAGTGATCCTTATTTGTTCATGGTGCAAGAGATCTCATATTCGAATTTCGTATTTTCAACATTTATTTCGGGTAGGTATTGAAAACATCTCCTCAGGTTTTCCGAACTGATTTTCCGCGACAATACTGTTCAGTGTTCAACTATAGTTATTCGTTTTTTTAGGTAAATATATATTACGAATCTATGAGAAAAAAAACATGGGAACTTGTAATGGTATGCACATACACTCCTATATCCGTTCTCGTGGACTTCGATGAACTGCCATATTCGTTACCATGATTATCATGATTGTCAAAATCTGGAATACTTAAGAATACACATACGAATGGTAACCAGAAATTGTATAGGCTTTTGTTTTGTGACTTGGTGTATTTCCACGACTTTAGGCGCCATCGAGAAACTTGCAAACGACCTTCAAAAGGGAGCAAGCGCGCCAGTTGAATTTCTATACATCTCTATTCATCACATGGAGAGATGCGGCACTTCGGATAGCTAGATTATCAGTTATTTCAATCACCTTATATATCAAATGAGCATATGATTGTTCCACTTTCTTTTGAACTTTTCAGGAGCAGCCTGATGAAATCCTATCAATTTTGTCTAAAAATAAATTGACTGATCTCAACTTTGATTCCAAC
The DNA here is from genome assembly GCA_918026855.4 of Phaedon cochleariae. NCBI lineage: Eukaryota > Metazoa > Arthropoda > Insecta > Coleoptera > Chrysomelidae > Phaedon > Phaedon cochleariae. Next base: position 4,177,959 of record OU896720.1, read on the forward strand.
GTCACGATCAACAACCTACAGGTGAAAACTATCAATGATATCAACTGGAATGAATTCAAAGATTCGGTATTCAGAATTGGGACTGACTCTACATTGACAGGTTTGTTTACCAAAACGTTGAACGAACTATCAACAGTGATGAAAGAAAAAATATGTATTGTACATTTCTACTAGAGAAACGTTACCTGCTGAGGAGACTAGTGGCATGACGTCACAGTCCCACGTAAGTCACCTGATCAAAGTGATCTTGCTCTATTTTATAGATATTTTCATGGACGATGCTCTTCTGAAATATTAACAATTTGTTCTCCTTTGGCAGTCCCCGCGAGATTAACCCGTCGAGTTGAGGCTTCGCACCCCTTCGTGGTCACTTTGGAGACCTGCAGAACATCTCTTTCCAAAGACTCGTTCATCCAACGAACACCGAGGCTCTGGAACACATTGCCAAGGGAGGTATTCCCCGAGGCATATAACCTCCAGAAATTTGAGAAAAATGCCAGTTCCTACCTTATTTCCCTAGGTTCTCACGATGTTCTCTGAACATTACAGGATATCCCTTTTCGTGGGAACCGAAACATAAAAAAGCCAGCGTAACGTCATTCCAGTCAGCGTTTGTTCTTGTGATCCCACAATGCTGGAGAGAAATGCGAAGGTTCTCGAATTTTCTTTTGGTAACTGAAATTTCTTGTGATCACAAAACAATATTTCTGTTGCTTTTCATGCTCCAAACTTTTGATAAGAGCCGTGGCATTCAACTTCAGCGTTTTATTCCATTTTCTTGCTGAACCCCCTTTGATAGATATTGCTTCGGAATGAAAGTCACTGAAATATATGTATCTTTCAGGCATTTTTCAATTCGATAATACTTCGAGTTGTTCCGCTCCTTGTAATGTGAGTATGGTTAAAAGTTGAATAATTTCAACTTGTACTCGATTAACATCAAGTACTTCCTTCAGTCTTTCGATGAACAGTTGGTATCGAGAAGTCCATTAATTTATCTGTTACTTATTAATTCGCCGCTTTCATATCTAAACTTCATGGTGAATAAATGGTGAATTATTATAATCATCTTTCTGGTAACCTCATGTCAGATCCTACTTCAGGTGTGCACCTATCATAGGGCCCACGGTTCTGGCTGACTTGTGACGTCATGACGTCAGTAGATGAGCTATGGGAGTTCTGGATCAAAATATTATTAAATTATTTTTATAGACCTCAATCGCAGATTCGTGTTGATGTTATCTCAATTCAGAATATTTCTTTCCACGTCCTGTATGATGAATGTCAATTTATCATACATCCAAAAATACTATGTGTTTTTTCATAAAGGATCAATCTGGTCGGAATTGCAGAAACTATGGGTTTGTAGACAAAGTGGTATATGTATGTGTTGAAGGGGAAGCAAATGTGGGACAAATTGATAGATCACTAGGTCAGCTTTATGCGTGATGACAAACGGAGGAAAACACTGACCTCACGGATATAGGTGCAACGTGTTCATCAGTAAGTCAACTGGTGTTATGTTTGAATTAGTGTTGTTTATGTTATCTCGCGTTTCACTAATGGAATTTTTTTTAAACAATTTTGCACATTCAGGCAGAGATCAATTGGGCCCTATTTTGATATAGAATTGACTTAATTTTTATCAAAAATGATGCTGATGCCAGCGTCAGCAGGTATGATATTCCATTTCAGCAGATGCTAACTACAAGGTCGAGATGTTCTAAAGAATTGTTATTGCTGCTAACTTGATAGTACTGAGAACAATTGTGGACTCATTTAGGCAAGAATGATTCATATATTTGATGTCGTGAGCAAAGACCCTTAGGGTCGATAGAAGGAAGAATATCTTCCCCAGTTGAATGTCAGTAACTTGTGGGTTGATTATTCATCAAATGAGGCTTATATTCTGTTTATATAATCGTCTATCGAATGTTCAATTTCGGCAGATTGTACTTTCATAAGAAAATACAACGGATTTTGGTCCACATCTCCCATAGCTTATCTACTGACGTCAGTACAATCACTTCAAGTTTCTCGAAGTGTATATCAGGCTTCTATCAGCCCAATTGAAGCTGTTATGCATTATTTTTAATTCGCTTCATAGTTTGTGAGTTGTGAGAAAGATAATGGTTGACAACATCAGAATTTTTCGATTTTTAGGTCCATTGCATTTCTCCAAAATCAAAACTGAACATTTGAATGTCGAAAAACTGAATGAAGAGGCTGTGGAAGATTTTCTTACCAAATCTACCGACCAAACGATACATTCAGATATTATCTTCAATAGGATATTCGCAGGAAATATCAGTGCACAATCTGTGAATGGTATCAAATTATCCGAATCAGCAGTATGGTTTGGAAAAAACGACAGTATTGGTAAGCATGTAATACGTACAATCAAGAAATCAAGTTAGTTTCTAAATTACTTGTTTGATTTTTTTTACATTCAATTTGAATTGATATTCAATCACAACCTGTCATACATACAAGTACAGGCAATTTATCAGCTGGAGATATTGGAATATATTGATATTTAAATAGTAAAAAATTAGTTTATGTTTTGAGTTTATTATTTATTGGTCGTAGAAAAAAGTTTATGCAACTATCATGTGATGGCTATGAATACACTCGCTCATGGTTTACGTAACTTACCTCGTGCTAATGTATTAATAGCTATCATTACATGAACGCTACATGCATAAAATACTATTCCAGGACCGATTACTATCGATAAGTTGAATGTAGAAAATGACTTGGAAATATCCGGGAAGGTGGATGACTTCTTAATCCTGAAGGATGGTAATCGCATCTTGGGAACAAACGAATCAGACTTACTCCAGCAGTACGAGGGAACCGTCAGAATAAAAGGGAATCTGTATTTGAGAAACCTCACTTTACAGCCTAATGCTAAGCTTTATCTTTCCGGAAATGAAGTAGAACCTGATATTCAGAATATTTATTGGTCGAAAAGCACTAATCAGGTAAATACGTTTTTCCACCAGTAGCTATAAGTAGAACCTAAGATTATTCACTCCTTTTGAAGGCGTTAAGTGTGTTTTTACTACCAAAGTAGTTTTTGTCATAATATGAACCACTAGTCAATAAAGACATAGCCACCTCTGTTATAATCAACCTGTATTAACTGTTCTGATGCGATAATGAGATATTAACAGGAATGGCACATGATTCTAGTAGGTATTTATCAATAACGACTTGTCATATGTTGTCAAGGTGACTAGATTTCAATTAGAATGGAAAACAAGTGCTTTCATAGTGACATTTCAGTTTCACAGAACTATAATGCAATATATTGCTATAGTGGTGAAAAAAAAATTAATAAACGGGACCTTATACCCTTCGGCTAAAGCCACAGGATATAATCTTAGTCCCTGTGTAATGATGATTTTCTTCAATTCCTTGGTGTATAAATAACTATTTCCTACCACTAGCTATAAAAGAACCCACCATTATTTACTCTTTTTCAAGGCGTATAGTGTGTTCTCACTACCAAGGTAGTTTTCGTCATATTATGAACCCACTAGGCGATAATGACATAGCCACCCCTGTTAAAATCAACCCCAATTCACTGTTCTTATGCGAGATTCGCAGGAATGGCACTCGAATCCAGTAGGTATTCATCTCATATGTCGGCTATATCAATATATTGAATTTCATTTTATCATCATGAATTTGAAATATTGATGATTTCGACTGATTTGTACCTACTTATATAGTTATTTCGAGTTATATCACTTGAATCACATAATACCTTTACACTATGACCATTCTCAAACCCACACTGAAGTATTCATACAAGCCGCACTTTTATAATAAGATTTGATTGGTTTGCTGAATCATGTAAAGCAACCGTAGAACGCATGCGTGTTACGTGAAAAACAAACGTATGATGATGGGAAATGGCCGAATTGGGAAGATGGCGCGAGTTGACCACTGACGAATGTACTGTGATTCAGGTCCAAGGACATTCTGAGCTTTTCGAGTTCTTTGACTGAAAAAATAGTGAGGTGAAACCTTTGCGGATATCATCTATCAATTGTTGAAATCTTCGATCACGACTTCTATCGAGATGTTTTGTGTTAACAGAAGGCTACCAATCAGAAAGAGACATCATCGCTCCCGCGTCACTGGATGATTCACGTGACATATTTAGTGGTGCAGCTGATGGAATATGTAACCTGAATGTCCTCAATACGTCCATTTTTACCCTTATCTGGACCTGAAATGGACGTTCATGAAACATCCTGATTATCAACAATGGACGTCCTTAAAACGTCCTGAATGTCTGGAGTGGACGTTTTAAAAACGTCCACATGAGACGTATTTCTGCTGATTGCGAAGTAGGTGATGAATCTTCCATTAGAAAATTCGAAAGAATGAATGTCATTTGGAAGAAACACTAGAAGAATGACTGTCGATGAATTGAAATTTTCGTATGTTTCATCTAAAAGTTATCAAAGTGCTTCGTTTATCCGCTATTTCATCAGGTTTCTTGACGTGAATTCAATCGATGAAGTCCCAGAGTGTCCCATATTCAAAACAAATGTCCACTTGTGATCTGTCATCGAAGAGGGAATTATTATTTCATGGAGAATATGGGCTCTAGGCCTTTAAGAAATTATATCTTCGATCCAAATGTCAAGAGTCTATTATAGAAAACAACGGAATGGCACCCTGGCGAATCATTTCGTTGTCACTCAATATGGCATTTGACAGTTTGTTATGGGTAGATTTTGTATTTTGTACAGAAATCCCTATTCTGAATGGTTATTTTGGTTAGTTCTACATTATGTTATAAAATATCTCTCACCCTCTGAAACACCCTGTTCCTGAAATAAACCTCCATTGAGTTTTCTTTCTAGGAAATTCCAACCCATGTCACAGTCCAAGGATTGAACGTCCCTCACGTCTTAACGAACGTTCTGAATGGTGTCAAGTTTTCCCAGTACATGATCAACTCCGACACAGACACACTGGAAACTGATTACCATTTCGATAAAGTTATTGTTAACGGAAATGTGTTATTGCACAACAATGCAGTGCACCAACCAGATCTGGATAAACTGGTTAAAGAAGCTGTCAAAACCAAGGGAAGGTGAGTAAGAGACTAAATTTCGAGAAACACTGATATAGAGTCGGGAGTGCCGCTAGGATCAGTAATGGGCCCGATTCTGCTCTCATTATACGTGAATGATCTATTGACATTGAACATTTAGTAGAGAATTGTATATAAGATTGTCAAATATGGGCCATTCCAATACTTGAAAAATATACTAAATTGGGCTTTATCTGTATGTTTGTATTTCAGTTTCATGATAAATGGACAGAAAACATATGTAGACACTCTAAGGGCAGAAAATCTAGTTACATCGAAGTTGGAAGGAATAAATACATTAGATGTCCTAAACACAAGATGGCCAAGTAACGTTACAGGTACATTATTTTCAATCAACATTCCTCTCACAGAGAGCGACTTCTATGTCATTGTATACAGGATCAGCTAAAAGTATCATCCATCACAAATTCGAGATTTTCTGTTTCATACGAACAATACATGCTGTTCAAAATAAAAAAGGAATTGCACCTCACGATCTATTTCATATACTTAGATAGAGTATCCACTAAAACTTCGGCGATGAGTAGGTCCTAGTTTTTCCCTCTAAAAGTATCACCTACCACCTATCATATGTCAACTTTCATCTGTCACCTGCCAGCGGTAGCCATTTTGTCTACTCTAACACTGAAATGGCCATCCTACAGCAATATAGGGTAGGTTAGAGGGTGAATTGATAGCAAAAGGTTGGGTTGGATGCTAGATCGATCTGGATGTATCGTTAGCTCAGGGAGATTGCGCGCTTGTATGCAAAGTGTTTCGGCTAGCAGATATCTAGATTATTTAATATCGAGAAAAAAATGTATACTCATTTTACAAAAAATCATTGAAATTATTGAAAATTTCACAGAGTACGAATACTTTCTAAAATATCTATATATATATACCCAGCGAGCACAAAAACATTTTTTATTAATTGTGCAAAACTGGTGACGTCATCATTTTTGCACAATTAATCAATAAATCGCCATTTAAAATCAAAAATCGACCTATTTGTGACCCAAAAAAGAGTTACGACCATCATTTTCATTTTTCAAACCATTTTTTCTTGTTCAATTTCAATGATGCGATACATGGAACATACTTAGAATTTTACGCTGAATTCAAAAATCAAATGGAAAATAAGTGTTTCTATTAAAAAAAACGAAGTTAATCATCGTAAATTAATTTTGAGCCACCCTGTATGAATAAATCTACTACCATCAAAACCGTAGGAAAAAATAAAAATCGACATGTCCGAGCGTTTTCCCAAGAAACACAGGCCTGACTTTTAGATGAATTTGTTCCATAATATTGCCGCTCACTGTATATAAGTAGTTGATGTGAGGAGACCGAAGAATATGAAATAAATGTTGAGATTTATAATTCACATCATGATAGGCATTGAGTTTAATTGTGTTTAAAATGGTGGAGTTATTGAAACAAATTTCGAGAACCATTATGAAAACTGATGGAAATTATAAATGTATATATTGAATATCTAGAATTAACCTTTCAAGGCAGGCTATGCTATGTCTAGAAATTACATCCACATGTTAACATTATTTTTATCTCTCTAATACCACAAAGAAATTCCACAGAGGAACAAAAACAATACTTCCAATCCTTTGAAGACCTCTTTTGGAAGTGTAGGTATATACGTCTCAAAAAAAAACATCCTTACGCCAACATTTTCAAAACATCCCAAAACATCCCAGGGATGTTAGTGCTCGCTGGGTAGTATGGCACCATCGGATTGAGAATTCATAAAAAATAAATTATTATTATGGTTGAATCAGGGACGGATTCTATTTCTAGTTCTTAAAGCAGAATAGGTGCACAACTGAGTGTGTGACAGAGATATAGGTATATCGTCGATATGTAAAAGTATATCTTCTCTGTTACACTCATTGATAATAACATGTGCACGATTTTTTCGCCATAAGGTTCTCACTTTATTGGCATATACCATCATCAAACCAGGTATTATCGTTGATATCGTAATGATAACCCGTAAACGAATATGGAATGATTTATATATGGCGTTTCCTTAGAAATCTACATCAGTTGATGTTAACAGGACTTTTATGTAAATTCATCAGCAACATCTCTGGTAGAATGAGTAATTTCAAACTTTCCGCTCCCCCTGTATGTTCCATTTGATATCATCGATGATTTTTCAACTCTTTCTCATTTTTCGATTCAAGGGACCAAAACATTCAAGAATGTTATTGTGGAAGGAAATGTTAATTCCAAAATTGATCATGTCGATATTCTTAACAATGTCAACGTTGATGATTTCAAGAATGAGATCATTTATATTGATCAGGAGCAACATTTGAATAAGATGGATTTCGAACATCTCAATGGTAAGACTTCCGAACAACTTAATATTAAGATAGTTAGGCCATATTACATGTGCATCTTGAAGTTGGAATTGTTGTGCATATTGAAGTTGGAATGTTGGTTGTCAACAAAAATGATACCAAATTATACAGGGTGTTTCCGAAATTGGGGCGATGAATAAAATGAGGTGTGAGGTGAGACCTAATGACACCATAATTCACAATGA